>CAMZMU010000050.1:8512194-8684350 GCA_947311845.1 Poa pratensis
GGGCACAACCCCCCGCGTGGTGGACGGTGGTTGGCAGGCCTTTGTCTCCTCGGCTCTCGCGCCCGGCGTGGCAAAAGGAGGCCTCCGGCCGGAAGCGTACGTCGCCCCTGGACGGCGCGCGTGGACGGCGGAGCTCGGACTCCGGGGCGGCGGCCCTGGGTTCCCCAGGTGGTGGCTGGTCGTCGTGGCTGCGTGGGCGGCCGGCGCTGGCGAGGCGTGGTGCCGACGGCGTGGCGGCTTGTTCCTCGGCCGGCGGGCTTGCGGATCAGCTGGCTGCGGCGTGCGCGGGTATGGGGGGCGGCCTCCTCGTCAGCGAAGACGGGAGCTCGAGCGCGGATGACCAGGTGGCGGCGCGCGAGGGATTCGGGTCCTTTTGCCCGGATCTGACGGTCGCGGCGGCGGCTGTCATTGTATGGGCGACAACAGCGGCTAACGTGGCGGTGGGTGCTTCCTGCAGCGCCCGGAATCGGGGCGGCGGCCCTCTTTCTTCGACGGTGGTGGTCGCCGGGGTCGTGTGGGTGACTCGGAGACTGGATCTCGAGGTGGTGGTGGCGGTATGGACATCCCCTCCATCAACAGATTGGGTTCGATGCGGATCGGCAGGTAACACATGCGTCTCTTCAGACGCATCAAGCAATGTCTGTCACCGGCTGGTGAAGCCTCCGGCAGATGCGCCGCCGGCGGATGCTACGCACGACGCCTCATGCGGAGGCGTCAAGTCATGCCTGCTACCGGCAGGTATTGCGCGGTGCTTCTGGCGGAGTTGTCATGTTTAGCCTGTTGATGCTGAATCGAAGGTGGTGCGACAGTGACGGGCGGCAGGCGGTATGGGACGTGCTGTCTTCCGGTGTCTTCTCCAGAGGTATCCGGTTATCGTGGCGTCGGTAGCCGGGTAAGGTGGAGGGTACAGACGGCTTCAAGGAAGACATATGCACTCCGGTGGAAACACAAGATCTTTGATCAGGCTATGTCGACGCGCGCTTGCGTCGTTTCCTTGCTGAAGGTGGTGGACTCAAGTTTGGGGGATGAGAATCTGGAGTTTCAACCTAGTGTTGGACTCGCCACCATCGGCGAACGTGCGGCGATTCCTTCTTGAAGGCGTAGCCTAGGAGTTGTGTATTATTCGTTGTTTTCGTCTTGTATCATAGGGTTAGTGGCTATCTGGTGGAGCTACTGTTGCGAGGCATGCGGCCTCAGGGTTTCTTTCCGGGTCGATGTTGTTCGACTGCTGGATTCTGCTTTCTTGTACTCCATCTTTTATATTAATAAAAAACCGGCTGTGTGCACCATTTTGGTGCAGAGGCTGGAGGTAGGACCTCCATTTCTAATAAAAAACTACCAAATTAGTGCTTATCAATTAAGTATCCATGCGTCCATGTTCTTCATGACTAATTTACTCCGATTGTCATCAAACAGAACATGCGTGAGTGATTGGAGTTCCCGTGGTGATAGAGTATGTTTGGCTAGCAGGTAGCTAATCATTTGTCTGCATCTGATTAGGCTACTCCACACATGCATCCAATGGTCAAAACAATGAAGTTGATTGCACAATGAATCGAGTCGATGACACTCCTATAACTAAAACTGCATGCCACAAGACCAAACGTAGCAATCTGACACCGAGGCAGATTGAGAGACATTCAGTGACAAAAACTGAAAAATGATTTGCAGTGACCACCCACACCCACCCTTTAGAGATACGGAGTACATTGTATTTGTAGCATGCATTGTTTGCACTGATCCCAGCAAATCATCTATGATTCCTTCTTGATCTGCATACAGCCTCTACTACTGTTCCAGGTTTTTGTTCACCCGACTCATGCGCCTCAGATCATATATACATGTTCCTCTCTGGCTATGAGTGACACTGCAGAGTCAGTAGTGATGACGATGGAGATCCCTGGGCTGTTCTTGTGCCCGATCAGCCTTGACCTCATGTCAGACCCTGTCACCCTCCTCACCACCGGCCGACCTACGACCGCCTCAACATCCACCGCTGGCTCGCCGCCGGCCAACGCACATGTCCCGTCACCATGCACCCGCTGCCTAAGTCAGTATCGGAGCGTGTCTTGCTGGTGCCGAACCGCACGATGAAGCACCTCATCGATCGCTGGCTCCTTACAGGCCGCAGCCTCTCCATCTCTGACCTCGCTCTACCAACGCTCAAAGACAACCTCCTCGTCTTCAACGCCGGCACCACCGACAATACCACGGTCGTGGAAGAGACTCTGAGGATCGTGAGGTCGCTCTCCCCTCCGGGCTTCTGTGCCTTGCTTCTAGGCCTCTTGCTGAAGCTTACAAGCAGAAGCCATGATGACGACTCTGCTCCTGGACATGTACTGCTTGTCGAGCTGGCACTCGACTGCCTTCTCGCCTCGCCGTCCGCGCACGAGCTCGCCGATGCGCTGCAGACCGGCGACGCCACCTCCTTCGCCTTGCTCCTCCGTCATGGGAGCCTCAAGGTCAAGACGGGCCTGTGCCGCCTCATCCACATCGCCGCCGACGCCATGGCAGAACAGCAGCAACTTTGCAGAGTAGCGCCCCTAGGCCGCGCAGAGCCGGTCATGGCAGCACTGGCCGCTCTGATGTATGACGGTGGCGCCGCGTCCGACGCCGCTCTGAGGGCGATGTCAAGCCTCTGCATGTCGGACCAGACGAGCCGGGAGACGTTGGTGGCGGCAGGCGCCGTCGACGCCCTCCTCTCTTACATCTCCACCTCCACCACTGGCACCGGCTCCAAGCACTGCAGAAAGAAGCCGTCACGGGAGCTCTGCACCCTGGCGCTGGAAACGCTGGAGCTTGTGCTCCTCAGCGTGGAAGCCGGGCGGCAGGCCATGTACATCCGGCCCGGTGCGACGGCCGCCCTGGTGAAAATGGTGTTCCGGGTGCCTTTCGATCACGGCGGCGAAAGCAGCGAGCACGCCATCGGGTCGCTGCTGGTGGTGTGCCGCGAGTCGGCGGCCGTGCGGGTTGATGCCATCAACGCCGGCCTTCTTACACAGCTGTTGCTGTTGCTGCAGAGCCAGTGCGGCAGCCCCAGGGCGAAGGCCAAGGCCGTGGCGCTGCTCAAATTGTTCAGGGCCATCTGGGCTCGTCAGTAGCTCATCATCTTCTTTTCCCTGTAAGGGCTTAGTTTGGTACTAGACTACTAGTATATGTTACGGATTGGTGGATATTATTCCGGTCAAACTCTCAAATCCCCACATAATCCCACACACCGTATGGTTCTAATGTATTTGACATGTTTTATCCCCACTTTTTTCCACGAATTTTCAAACTGTAATGCATTTTTCTTAATAACCAGTACACTACCCCTACCTTCTGGTTTGGGGATAAATTGGGGTTTTATGGGATTGGGTGAAGGTTGTGTTTCACCCAATCTCTGTGGGAATTGTCCCTGTTAGAAACGGTTTAGGTTTCCTCGTATAGGAGTTCTATACGAGTTCGTTCTGTCTATGTAATTGTACCTGTTGGTCACCTATAAATATACGAGAAGCGGAGGCTAGACCTCACGCAATCCTCAAAACTAACTTGGTATCAGAGCGAGCGAGTTCGTATCCGCCGCCGCTGTTTCCGAACTCGATCGCGAGATCGAGTCTTTCCGCCGAGCGATCTTTACGCTCGTGCTGTGCTATTTCTGCTCTAGCAATCAGAGCGCTCGTGCTGTGCTACTTCTGCTCTAGCGATCAGAGCGATCACAGCCTCTCCTCCGGACGTAGCGATGGGCACGTCGCAGCTTCAACTCTCCGCATCCGTCGACTCCATCGTCTCTCCAGGAACGGTCACCGTCGCCGCGCCCGTTCACCCCATCGGTGTCCGGCTCCAAACCGGCAACTTTCCGCTATGGCGCATGCTCGCCCAGACTACCTTCTCTGGAGCTTCTCTCCATGGCTTCCTTGACGGAACGGCCGCTGCACCGGCGAAGACGGTCACCGAGGGCACGGGCGATGCGGCTCGTTCCGTGCCAAACCCTGAGTACATCCGGTGGTGGACACAAGATCAGAAGGTCCTTGGGTTGCTTGTCTCCTCCATGGCGGAGGGAATCGCGTCGCAGCTCATCAACTGCAAGACTGCGGCTGATGCATGGTCTTCCATCCATGCTATGTTCAGCGCACAGAGCCGTGCCGGAGTTCGGCACATCCGGCGTCAGATCCAGGCGCTGAAGAAAGATGACATGACGGCAAGCGAGTACATGAACAAGGTGCGGGCTTTGGCCGACACCATGGCCGCTGCCGGGTCGCCGCTAAACGATGACGAGGTCATCGACTACATGCTCACCGGGTTGGGTTCAGCCTATAACCCGATCGCCGCCTCCTTGGGTGTCGCGACCACCGCGGTGACTCTCTCCGCGTTCTACTCCATGGTGCTGAACTATGAGGCGCTGCAGCTGTCGCAGCAAACCAGCAACGAGGATTGGACCTCGTCGGCCAACGCCGCGTCACGGTACGGCCACCCGGCCGCTGACAGCCGATTCCGTGCGCCGGACACCGGCCGCCCGTCTGGAGGGCGTTCTACAGGAGGCTACCCGCAACAGGGCCAAGGCGGCCAGGATCCTCGCCGAAACAACGGCGGTAGTGGATGGGGCGGCAACGGCCGTAACACTAACGGACGTCGCTGGCGTCCCAAGTGCCAGATATGCAAGAATTGGGGGCATGAAGCTGGAAGCTGTCGCAATCTTCTCGACCAGGACTACCGCACCGACAACCCCCGCTCTGCTAACTCGGCATCGACCTCCTTCAACAACTCTTCGCACTGGGTTATGGATTCCGGCGCCACGGACCACCTGACTAGCGACCTTGAGCGCCTCCAAGTTCGAGAACGCTATGGCGGACAGGATCAAGTTCAAGTAGCCAACGGCTCAGGTTTGTCAATTTCGCATATTGGGCACTCGACCTTAGCCGGTTCTTCTATTCGCTTGAATAATATCCTGCATGTTCCACACATTAGCCAACACCTTCTCTCCGTTTATCGTCTTGTTTCGGATAATGACATCTTCATAGAGTTTCACAAATATTTTTTCCTTGTTAAGGACAAAGCCACCAGGAGAACACTGCTTCGCGGTAGGAGCAAGGACGGTCTCTACCCTCTTCCGTTCGACGCGCCACATCTCCGTCCACACGTCATGCGTCGTCTAGCGTCAGGATCACGTCATCTAAGTGGCACCAACGTCTTGGTCATCCATCCAATAATGTAGTCAATTCTATTGTTAGCAATAATGATCTCGAGTGTTCTACTTCACACAATTCAACTTTAGTTTGTGATGCTTGTCAACGTGGTAAAAGTCGTCAGTTATCGTACACTTCTTCATCTCGTGTTTCTACTATGCCTCTTGAATTAATTCATTCTGATGTTTGGGACCTGCGCGTGTGTCCTCCGGGGGTATAAGTATTATGTGAGTTTTATCGACGACTATTCTCGTTTTTGCTGGATTTATCTCCTCAAACACAAGTCTGATGTTGAACAAGTGTTCTATGCCTTTCAGGCACATGTTGAGCGTCTTCTGAACACTAAAATTCGAGCGGTTCAGTCTGATTGGGGTGGCGAGTATCATAGGTTGCATCGCTATTTTCAGCGCACGGGCATCTCTCATCGTGTTTCTTGCCCCCACACATCCCAACAGAACGGTATTGCCGAGCGCAAACACCGTCATCTGGTAGAAACTGGTCTCGCTTTGCTCGCACACTCATCTCTTCCTTTGCGTTTTTGGGACGAGGCTTTTCTTACTGCATGTTATCTCATTAATCGCATGCCTACTCCTGTGCTTGGTAAAGATACTCCTATCCATCGTCTTCTTCAAACTCCACCTAATTATTTCGTTTCTCCGCATTTTTGGATGTGCATGTTGGCCTAGTTTGCGCAAGTATAATTCGCACAAACTTGAGTTCCGTTCCAAGATGTGTGTTTTCCTTGGATATAGTCCTATGCATAAGGGGTACAAGTGCTTAGATAAATCTACTGGTCGCATATACATCTCGCGTGATGTCATCTTTGACGAGTCAGTTTTTCCGTTCGCTACTCCCGGTGTTACGGTCGATGTGTCCACTCTCAAGGAGGCTGTCTCTTTTCCCTCTACCGAACCGGCTACGAGTGTTCCTGTGCGTCAGTATGACCTAACCTATTTGGCTACTAATTTTCCTGGCCAGACCAGTGCTTCTCATGTGCAGGACACTACTCAGTCGATCAACGTCAACAATCAGCAGCCGGTGGACGTGCATGGCGGCACGTCGTCCCAGGCTCCTGCAGTGCATGCTGGGCCAAGCAACGCCCATGCATGCTGGGAAGTGCATGGCGTGCATGCTGCTCCCGACGTCTCGCCCACTGGGACGGGCGAAGCAACGCACGTGCATGCTGCTGACGTGCTCGTGCAAGCTGACGCGCCCGCATGTTCTGCTGAGACGGGCGTTGCTACCGTCTCCGCAGCAGCACCGGCCCATGGACCGGTTTCCGACCACGTCGCGGTTTCGTCCGGTGGCGCGCCCTCCTCTTCGTCATCATCGGCAATGACTGCTCCTGCCACTGTACCTCCCCATCCTATGGTCACACGTACCAGGGATGCTACTCGACGTCCCAAGGAGTACACTGATGGAACTGTTCGGTATGATCCTGCGCGTCGAGCCTTCTTCGCGACGCCCGTGTCACATCGAGATGCTCTTCGAGAGCCGGTGTGGTACGATGCTATGGCTGCTGAGTTTGACGCCCTCCGTCGCACCAACACATGGGTGCTGGTCCCACGTCCTCCTGGCGTCAATATTGTGGGGAGCAAGTGGGTTTTTAAGACGAAGGAACGTCCAGACGGTTCTATTGATAAATACAAAGCTCGTCTCGTCGCTCGTGGATTCACTCAACAGCAAGGTATTGATTATGGAGACACATTTAGCCCCGTTGTGAAGCCAGCCACGGTTCGTTTGGTCCTCTCTCTTGCAGTCTCACGTGGTTGGAGCTTGCGGCAGATTGACGTCAGTAATGCTTTTCTTCATGGTTTTTTGTCTGAGGATGTCTATATGCAGCAACCACCTGGCTTTGAGGATGATCGGTATCCCTCGCATGTGTGCAAGCTGCAACGAGCTCTCTATGGTCTCAAACAGTCTCCTCGCGCATGGTATGCTCGGTTGAGTGCTCGTCTGTTTGAGCTTGGGTTTGTCTCTTCCAAGGCGGACACGTCCCTCTTCATATTTGCTCACCACGGTGTGCAAATTTACATGCTTGTGTACGTGGACGATATTGTGATTGCGGGTCTACTACTGCTGCAGTGGACCGTCTAATACAATCTCTTTCAGACAGTTTCCCTATCAAGGATCTTGGTACTCTTGAGTATTTTCTGGGTCTGGAAGCGTCCTACAATTCAGGGGGCATGACATTGACTCAACGGAAGTATGCGCTGGATCTTCTTCATCGTGTGAGTATGGAGAATTGTAGACCTACTTCGACGCCACTGGCTGTCACCGATCGTCTTGCTCGTGAAGCCGGGACACCGCTAGGTACTGAGGATTCCACCCGGTATCGTAGTATTGTTGGGGGATTACATTATTTGACCCTCACTCGTCCAGATTTATCCTTTGCCGTTAACAAGGTGTGTCAGTTTCTATCGCAACCCACCGATGTGCATTGGGAAGCTGTTAAGCGAATATTGCGCTATGTCAAGGGGACTTTGAGCATGGGGCTGAGAATACGTAAGTCTTCAGCCACTGGTGTCAGCATTTTCACAGATGCAGATTGGGCAGGATGCATTGATGACCGCCGTTCTACCAGTGGGTTTGCAGTGTTCGTAGGTCCGAACCTTATTTCGTGGAGCACCAAGAAACAACCTACAGTCTCCAGATCAAGTACGGAGGCAGAATATAAAGCTTTGGCAAATGGAGCTGCTGAAGCTATCTGGGTAGAGTCGCTACTCAAGGAGTTGGGAGTGTCAAAACAACGTACCCCCATTTTGTGGTGTGATAATCTTGGGGCTACATACCTGACAGCGAATCCAATCTTTCACGCACGAACTAAGTACATAGAGATTGATTTTCACTTTGTGCGAGAGCGTGTTGCATCTGGAGCTTTAGATGTCAGGTTCATCTCGACGAATGACCAACTGGCTGATGTATTCACCAAACCAGCCACACGACAGATGTTGGACCGTTTTCTGTCTAATCTGAATCTTGTATGTAGTAATAGTTCAGATTAAGGGGGAGTGTTAGAAACGGTTTAGGTTTCCTCGTATAGGAGTTCTATACGAGTTCGTTCTGTCTATGTAATTGTACCTGTTGGTCACCTATAAATATACGAGAAGCGGAGGCTAGACCTCACGCAATCCTCAAAACTAACTGTCCCACCAATCCATTCAAAAACATTTCTACCAAACAAGGCCTAATTTTTTTGACAAAGGAAATATATTAATATCAATAAGAAGACGCGCATGGCTTATGCGTGTTCTGGAAAAAAAAAATCAGTTACACTCAGGCTTGCAATAGCATAATGTTAAGAGCCAATCAAGACATAAAGAATGCACACATAAAAAAAAGATAAAAAGAAAAACCTCGCCACGGTGATCATTTAATCTTTGCAGCAAGAGACAAGGCCTAACTGTTGACTCTACAGAGACATCATGGAGACGGCGGCCTTTAACGCCTCGATGATTAAACTGACAAATAATTCAAATATTTGAAATGTAGAAAACAAATTAAAAAAATCAAAAAAATATTTCGAAAAAAATGATCTTTAGTCCCGGTTGGTGTTACAAACCGGGACTAAAGGTTCTCCAGCCCCAGCGCACGGGTTCGTCCACGTGGAGGGCCTTTAGTCCCGGTTCGTGACAAACCAGGATTAAAGGGGGACCTTTAGTCCCGATTTGTTAGTCCCGGTTGGGGAAACCGGGACTAAAGGGGCTCTAGAACCGGGACTAAAGGGGGGGGGGGGGGGGTTTCTACTAGTGAATCTTGCTCATGTTTGTTACCGCAAGATATGTGCTGCCTTGTATGCTATATATAGCTACCGATCAGATCAATGAACGTAGCAATTGTTGCATCGCCTATCTCTCTCCAAACCTGTCGTTATTCTGGCTCTAACATGGTATCAGACACCTAGATCCAATCTCCCTCTTCCGCTGCCCCTCTCGCCGCCATGAGCTCCTCCTCCTCCTCCTCCTCGTCTGACTCCGATGGCTCCGTCGAGAATTTCGGCATCCCCGTTGCAACACAAATGCTCCCCACCCCTCAGCTGCAAGCTCTCCGCATCCGTGACCATGTCCTCGTCACTCTGGATTATGAGAACGAGAACTACGGCACCTGGCGTCGCCAATTCCTCACCGCTCTCCCAAGTTCGTTCTGCGGGATCATGTCGACGGCTCTCCTGCTCAGGGCACCTCGGACTGGGTGCTGAACGACTACGCCATCGTCTCGTGGTACGACGCCACGGTCACGCCCTCCACCTTGGCGATCATCGACGCCCGCTCCGACACCGCCCATACTCTGTGGCGCTCCATCCGGGCCGTCTTCCGCGACAATCGTGACACTTGGGCTACCTTCCTCCGCGACGAGTTCCACAGCTTCAACCAGGGCGATCGCTCCGTTGTCGAGTACACGT
The DNA here is from genome assembly GCA_947311845.1 of Poa pratensis. Taxonomy (NCBI): domain Eukaryota; kingdom Viridiplantae; phylum Streptophyta; class Magnoliopsida; order Poales; family Poaceae; genus Poa; species Poa pratensis. The sequence goes on from CAMZMU010000050.1 coordinate 8,521,762, forward strand.
CCCAGATGAAGCACATGGCCGACACTCTCCGTGACCTCGGCTCTCGCGTCAAGGATCGTGACCTCGTCCACAACGTCCTGCGCGGCCTCGACCAGCGTCTGTAGCACGCCGTCCTGCACATGACACGGGGCCATCTCCCCTCCTTCATCGAACTTCGCTCCTTCTTGCTGTTGGAGGAACAGCGTCTCGGTCGGCAGGCCCGCATCGTCGCCCACAATGCTCTCCTCGCGCAGGTGTACCAGGCGCATCAGGCATCGGGTGCTCCACCGCCCGCTCATCTCCACCACGCCGTGCCCGCGTACTTCAACTCGGCCCCTCCCGCGCCCGCCTACTTCAACCCTGCTCCGATCGGGCTCTACGGCGCCGGCGGCGCTGTCCCATCTACAGCGCGGGAAGAAGAAACGGAAGAAGAACCCTCCGAACGGCCCGAGCGCCCCTGGCCCGCTCGCCATCGTCCCTGCCGGCGTTCGCCCCCTTGCTCCGCGTCAGCCCACCGCTACCGCACCCTCGGTGGCTGGCACCTTCCAGGCGTGGGCGGCCCCTGGCATCCTTGAACCTCGCCCGCCCCGGCTGCGCACCACGCCGTCGCCGTCAACTCTAGACCCGCCGGCCAGGCTGCCACGGTGCCACAGTGGGACCAGTCCTCCCTCATCGTGGCCCTGAACCAGATGACCTTCCAACAAGCAACCGGCAACGGTGGCGAGTGGATCTTCGACAGCGGCGCATCTTCCCACATGGGATCCGGTTTCGGTATACACCCTTCTTCCCTGTCCCCAAATTCCCCCTCTCAGATCGTTGTCGGCGATGGATCCACTCTTCCCATCACCGGCGCTGGTTCTCTTTCCCTTCCCACATCTTCCCGTCCTCTTTCTCTTCACAATATTTTGATTTCTCCAACTCTCATTAAGAACCTCGTTTCCGTTCGTGCTTTTACACGTGATAATTTTGTTTCAATTGAATTTGACCCTTTTGGTTTCTCTCTGGCCACGGGACGGGAGATTCACCGATGTAACTCCACCGGCGACCTCTACCCCTTCGTGCACCCGCCACAATGTCTCCACGCCACCGTCTCCACAGTTCTTTGGCATCAGCGACTTGGACACCCCGGTGCAGAAGTTTTGGCGCGTGCCACAAAATATTTCAAATTTAGTTGCAATAAAAGTGTGCCCACACATTGTGATGCATGTCGATTGGGCAAACACACTAGGCTTCCCTTTTCTTCCTCCTCCACACGAACATCCACCCCTTTTGAACTTTGTCATTGTGATTTGTGGACAAGTCTTGTATTAAGTGTGTCTGGTTTTCAATATTATCTTGTAATTCTCGATGACTTCACGCATTTTTCTTGGACGTTTCCACTTCGCCACAAATCTGAAGTTCATCATCTTCTAACTCTATTTTATGCCTATGTTCGTACACAATTTTCACATCCCATCAAGGATTTCCAAACCGATAATTGACGTGAATTCGACAACACCGCAAACCGCACCCTTTTCAACTCCCATGGCACCATTTTTCGCCTCACGTGTCCTTACACTTCTCAGAAAAATGGCAAAGCCGAGCGCATCCTTCGCACCAACAACGACGGCTGACGAGGCGAGGACTCGGCAAATCCCTGAGTTGTGTACCCCGGGTTGATTGAGGGGGAGAGAGATGAGCGCTGGTGATCACGACGGCTGACAAGCAAGGCGTTTACCCAGGTTCAGGCTCCCGGAGGATAACACCCTACTTCCTGCTTGTCTGGTTATTGATGGTGAGCTGTGGCTACAATGGCGAGATGGCAATCTCGCTAGGGTTTGTGTGGCGGCTATGAGCGTACCCTAGACGAAGGACCCTCCTAGCCTTTATATGGTAGGCTAGGTCTCAGGTGAACGGTGCCGATGGCGCTTACAAGCATGGCGGGGTCGCATGACCTAGCGTCGACTATCTTGGCCGCACGTCGTCCTTGTTGGGCCTTCCTTGGGCCCTTGTCATAAGGTTGATGGGCTTGGCGTGACCCAGGTATCCCCACCGTGGGGTAGTCGAAGAGTGACCCCACGACAGGAGCCCCCGAGTGCTTAGTCGAATCGTAGAGTCGGGTAAAGGACTCCTTCCTCCTGGGCACGCCGTCGGGTTCCTGAATGAGATGAGTAAAATTGGTCGACTCCTGCCGTTCAGGGCTTATGGAGGATTCCTTAGTCGAACTGTCACTTCCAGGGTAAAATACCGTGAGTACAGCCTTAGTTGGTGATTTTCGACTGCTATTGTTATGAGTCACTCGGGAGCGCGAACAGCGCTCCCGATGGGAGTAGCCCCCGAGATTAAGCTGAATTGCTTGCAATTGAGGTTAAACTCAATTTTTCTTCAGTCGAAAAAGCCCGCTCCCGATGGGAGTAAAGAAGGGACTCTACTTGGAGTCGCGACTGGCTTTGTGTGACTTACTGTGTATTCGGCGGTTTGGCTTACTGCAGGAGTTTGTTCAGCACTTGTAGCTTACTGGATGTTCTTGCACTCGAATGAAATGTTCGAGTTCTCAATCAGCTCGTTGGCTTACTGTACGAACTTATTCAGCTCTGAGAGCTTACTGAATTTTCTTTGCACTCGAATGAAATGTTCGAGTTCCCCATCAGCTCGTTGGCTTCCTTCGCCTTCGTGGTTGACGTCAGCGCTGACGTTTTTGACGCAGTCTGTGTCCGATGGGACGTGACAGTGCGGTCCCACTGTCAGTATTGGCTGGAGACAGTGGTTGCCGCTTTTTTCTGACCGTTGGGCGCGAAAATTTCGCGATGTGATGATGGCGCCTTGATTCCCGCGCGTAGTGGGCGGCGTGGCCGTCGACGGTTGCTATCTCCGTGCGACACGTGGACGGCCAGATGATGTTGCGGAGAGCGGTTTCCGCAGGGATGGCCAGGATTAACTGACCGCGCGGTACTTAATTTTCACCGCGGCGGTGAACAGTTCATCCATCCCCATTCCGTCATCGTCTCCACTGCTTTGTTTCCACCATTGTTGCTCCTCTGCTAGTTCCTTTCCCCCACCCTCCATGAGCAAGGCCGTGATGAAGAGGGGGAAAGCTGCTGCTGGCGCCGACGCCGCCGCCGAGGCGAGCGTGATGAAGAAGCCCGACGGCGATTGGGTCAAATCGTCGGTGAAGAAGGCCGACCTCGAGGCCCTACGCGCGCAGGGGCTGCTGCCGCCGGTAGACCAGGCGGCGGTGCGCGCTCCAGGGAAAGAGGTATTTCCCGCTCCTCGCGAGGGGGAACGCGTTTGCTTCGTGGATTTTCTTCCGCGGGGTTTCGGGTTCCCCCTCCACGATTTCGTCCGTGGTCTCTTGTATGCTTATGGGATTCAGATCCACGATCTGACTCCCAATAGCGTCTTGAGCATCGCGAGCTATTTCGTGCTCTGCGAGTGCTTCCTGGGGATCGCCCCCAACTGGCTGTTGTGGAAGTCGCTATTCCTCGTCAGGAGGAATGTGGGGAAGAGTAAGCAGGTGTACCCGGTTGGCGGCTTCGGCATCCAGGTGCGTGGCGACACCTCCTACTTCCAGATGAAGAAGTCCGACTCCGTCCAGGGCTGGCGGAAGAAGTGGTTCTACATCAGGTGCGACCAAGCAGGGCTTCCTGGATTCGCGGCTGATCGCGAGTTGCGGAAGACGAACGCGTGGGCGCACCCGCTGTCGAAGGAGGACAGGGAGGCGATTCAGCCCTTGCTGACGCTACTGCGTGGCCTTCTGAAGAGTCTTGGGCGCGAGACAGGTGGAATTCACCTCATCGCCACCTTCTTCAGGCTTCGGGTGCAGCCGCTGCGCAGTCGCGTCCACCCCATGTGGGCGCGTGAGGATGCTGGCAATGAGCTTGATGATGACACAGTCGAGTCGAGGGTGAGGAGCATCACCAGTCTCCGAGCCGCTGACCCGTGCAACGTCAAGTGCCCAGTCGAGCCATATGGGCCTAACAATCCTGTACCTGAGGTGAGCTTCGCTTGCTGTGTCTTGCATCTTCTGTTGAGTCGTTTTGCTTGACTCGAATTCTTCATTTGCTGGCAGGGTCGTTCGAGCTACGTCAGTCTCCCTCCGTTGATGGAGAACGGACCTCACGAAGAGGCAGAGTTCCCCGAGGACGAGGGTGATGACGATGAAGTTCCCTCCGCCACCTCTCCGAGTGAAGAGTTGGAGGATGATGAAGACGAGGAGCCGCTGCGGAAGCGGCAGAGGCGAAAGGGTGGCGACGCTGGTTCTGCCTCGTCGCCTGTGAAGGAGGCGGGTGTGATCGAGGAAGAGACGAGCGAGTCCTCCTCGGGTACTAAGCACCCGAGTGATCTGGCGGAACCGTTGGTCGTGCCTCCACTCGGCTCTGCGCCGCCGATCGAGTTTGCGAGGATGGCTTCCGTCTCCTTGGGGAGCGAAGATGATGATGTAGTCAGGTTAGTCGCGTAACCTTTCCTTTGTTTTTGTCGAGTGTGCTTTTTCACTTGCGGGTCCTTGAATTGAGAGTTCTTATGACAGCGACCGTACCGGCGCTGCTGTTTCCTCCCCTCGTGAGATGGAGCACACTTCTGCTCCCATGATCGAGCAGACTGTGAGGACGCCCGGAGAGGAGGCTCTGGCGGGTGACGTTTTGGCCTTGAAGGCTTCGACCTCCGCCGTGCCTGAGAGGCCTGCTGATGCGACTCCGGTTGACGCTGGGCTGCTTGAGCATGTAAGTGTTCTTCGATTCCTTCTGCAAGATCTGCTTCGGGTGCGCGTACAGCGCTCCCGATGGGAGTAGCCCCCGAAGATGCGCGTGACTGGAACAGTCGGGCGCAGATTGATGTCTTGTGTTTCCTGCAGCCATTTTATCGCCAGCAGATGGAGGGAGCCGCGACCTTCGTTCGCATGGAGCAGGAGAGGGATCAGCTCCGCGCTGCTCTGGAACAAGCGAATAGTAAGTATGAAACCTTGTGTTCGAGGATTGCTTCGACTGCCTTTATTGCTAACTTTGTTCCGTTGATCCGTAGGCGAGAAGGAGAACATGAAGGCGCGGGTCGCAAAGCTGGAGAAGTCACTGGGTGAAGCCCAAGAGCGGGAACAAGCTCGGGATGCTCTGGAGAAGACCCAGATCGACCGCTTGCTCGCACTCGCGGATGTTGTTGGAAGTAAGTTTTTCGGCTTCATGCCTACTTTGTCTTTTGTCGACTTCTGGCGCCTTATGGGTGTGGATTTCCTTTCGGCAGAGAATTGCGGAGGTGCTCCTCCAGAAGGGACTTCTAGCGAGAGTGTCGGTTTGGCGCAGGCTGTTGGCTTCGTCGACCGCGTCTGCGCATATGCATCGGCAGCGCTGCAGCAGTCGGCGGCGGCCCTGCAGAAGTCGACGGAGGCCTTAGCGACTGTGCACCGGAACATCTTTCCGAACCAGCCACCACCAGCTGCTGTTGACGCACTCGCGGCTCCATTCGAAGGCAATTCGAATGTCCTGGCGGACTTCACGCGCGCGCAGACGGTACGCGGCTCAGAGCTCACTTTTCAGCTGCTTCTTGGTCACCAAGTCGTAGGTGATTTTGAGAAGGTTGTCAGCGACTTCCCTCGGAAGCCTGATGGCAGAACCGCGTCCCTTAGCGGTGTGAAGGTGCAGGCGAGCCAGCTAGCTGCGAAGTTGGTCGCCACCTTCGAGAGGAGAATTGCCAAAGCTGCAGAGTTGGCTGCTAGGAAGAGCCGTTCCCAGTCTGAGTCTGTAGTGTAGACTTTTTCCTTTTTAGGACTGTGCTTCTGCTTTTGGGCTTGAGTCTGTAATGCACTTTATATTGTGCGAGTGAACATGCTGATGATGAAATGTGAATTCACTCCCTCGGGGGTGCAGTCGCCGAGTATTTTTTGATATCTGGCTTGAATGAATTATGTTGATTCTTTTCCTGGCTTGACGCTGTCGATTCTTGGCAGTCTGATATGGGCGAAGCTCCTGATGTTGCTGGAACGACTGGCGCGGGCGATGAGGAAGATACCACTTCGGCTGCGCCTACTCGTCGCCGCCGTCAAGCTCCTCCAGCTCCTGTGCGAAGCGTAAACGACCAGAGAGTGCTCACCTTCATGAGGAACAAGGTGGTTGAGCTCGAGTCGAAGTTGAAGAATGCTGAGTTGGAGCTGGAGCGATTGAGGTCGCGGCCCGTTGCGCCGTTCTCCCAGCGTGAAGAATTTCTGCTTGGCGAGATGGACCTGATCGGTCGACAGTTGCAAGGTTGGACTCTTAGCGTTTTTCCTTCGGCTTCTGTGTCTACTTGCTATGCTCAATGCTTGGCCTTGATGCAGATGTCAACTCTGACCTGACGGCGGAGCAGCTTCGAGTGGACGAGCGGGTAGAGAAAGAGGCCGCCGGCGACTCACCCGAAGCGCGCCACTTTTGGTCAAACAAGTCCAGAGGTAGTATACTGGCACGAATGCTGGATCGTACCTGGCGGGCTGCTGTACTCTTAGAAGGTTGCAGAAAAACCCTCTGGCAGATCAACAAGGTGTACTTTCCTCACAACGAGCAGCCGAATGGACTAACTGCGCTTCTGGAGAGGTTCCGTGAAGGCGGTGCGTTGAAGGAAGTCGTGCACGCTCAACTTGTTGCCGGGGCGAACGTGGCGTTGGCGTATGTTCGAATGCACCGGCCTAATCTTCCATTGCACAAAGTGCTTGACGGATTGCCTGGAGAGGGTGAGTATGCCGATACCCTTGCGGCTGCGCGCCAGATGATTCAGCAGGTCCAAACCTTCAGCGAGCACCTTGTTGGGCCACTCGATGCGCCAAAGGGCGAGCCTGTAGAATAGTAGCACTGGAGTGCTGTTGTATAGCGTTAGCTTGTAAAAGAAATTTTTCCAAGTGGAAATATGAGTGTATGTATGTCGAGGTGGGGGTAGCCCCCGAGTTAGTAAATTGTATCTTGTAGCCGTCTGTGAACCTGTATGGCGCAGCCCCCGAGCGGATCGGGTGTGGCCTAGGATTTTGTGAGTTTAGACGCGTGCGGCGTAGCTCCCGAGTGTTTCGAGTACGGTCGAGGATTTTTTTTGAGCTAGACCTGTATGGCGCAGTCCCCGAGTGCGTCGGGTGCGGCCTAGGCTGGACTTGGACCTGTATGGCGCAGCCCCCGAGCGCTTCGGGTGACGACCAAGGTTTTCGACTTGGACCTGTATGGCGCAGCCCCCGAGTGCTTCGGATGCGGCCTAGGTATGGCTTGGACCTGTGTGGCGCAGCCCCCGAGTGCTTCGGGTGACGGCCAAGGTTTTCGACTTGGACCTGTGTGGCGCAGCCCCCGAGTGCGTCGGGTGCGGCCTAGGTTGGACTTAGACCTGTGTGGCGCAGCCCCCGAGTGCTTCGGGTGGCGGCCGAGGATTTTTCGAGTTGAACCTGTATGGCGCAGCCCCCGAGTGCGTCGGGTGCGGCCTAGGTTGGACTTAGACCTGTGTGGCGCAGCCCCCGAGTGCTTCGGGTGGCGGCCGAGGATTTTTCGAGTTGAACCTGTATGGCGCAGCCCCCGAGTGCGTCGGGTGCGGCCTAGGTTGGACTTAGACCTGTGTGGCGCAGCCCCCGAGTGCTTCGGGTGGCGGCCGAGGATTTTTCGAGTTGAACCTGTATGGCGCAGCCCCCGAGTGCGTCGGGTGCGGCCTAGGTTGGACTTAGACCTGTGTGGCGCAGCCCCCGAGTGCTTCGGGTGGCGGCCGAGGATTTTTCGAGTTGAACCTGTATGGCGCAGCCCCCGAGTGCGTCGGGTGCGGCCTAGGTTTATGTTGCTTTTTGACTGAAAAAGTAAAGTGGAGAGCTTGTTCCATAAATCACTTCATTGATTTTTGCGAGCAGGCCGCCTCATTAAAACCCTTCCAGTCCCCTCAGGTACCCTGGTAAGGGAAAGAGTGCGTCTGAAACCTGCCGCCTTGACATGTATGCTTTGTTACAACGGGGGAGTCGACTAGGCATAGAAGCGTCGCAGCTGCGCGACATTCCATGGGTTGTGGCAGACTGTTCCTGTCTTCGAGTCCTTCAGGCGGTAAGCTCCTCCGCCGATTGCTTCTGTCACAATGTATGGGCCCTCCCATGGGGAGGCGAGCTTGTGCACCTTCTTCTGTTTGAGGCGAAGGACCAGGTCGCCTGGAACGAAAGCTCTTGGCCGCAGTCGCCGTCCGTGGTAGTTGCGCAGGTCCTGCTGGTACACAGCTGAGCGAGTGAGGGCGATGTCGCGTGCTTCGTCCAAGGTGTCCATGTCGTCCTCGAGTGCTTCTTCTGCGTCAGACTCGTCGTAGGCCACCACTCGAGGTGCGTCGAACTTGATGTCGCAGGGCATGACCGCCTCTGCACCATAAACCATGAAGAATGGCGTGTACTGGGTTGATCTGTTCGGTGTTGTGCGTAGGCTCCAAAGCACAGAAGGCAGCTCTTCGACCCAGGCGCCTGCGGCGCGCTTCAACGGTACTCGCAGGCGCTTCTTGATACCCTTGCAGACTAAACCATTGGACTTTTCGACCTGCCCATTGGATTGCGGGTGCGAGACTGATGCGTAGTTGAGCTTGATGCCTTGTTCGGAGCAGAAGTCCTTGAATTCTTCGGCTGTGAAATTCGTGCCGTTGTCGGTGATGATGCTGTTCGGCACCCCGAACCTGAAGATGATGGACCTGATGAAATTAACTGCTGAAGATGCAGTCGAACTTGTGATAGGCACGGCTTCGATCCACTTCGTGAACTTGTCGACTGCCACCAAGAGATGCGTGTGTCCTCCTGGCGAGGACTTCTTGAGTGGACCCACCATGTCGAGCCCCCATTGAGCAAAGGGCCAGGCAAGTGGGATGGTCTTTAGCGCTGAAGCTGGCGCGTGCGGCTTGTTGGCGAATTCCTGGCAGCCGAGACATTTCCTCACGAGTTCTTCTGCGTCTTGCATTGCGGTGGGCCAGTAGAACCCGGCTCGTAAGGCTTTGGCCACTAAGGCACGACTGCTGGCGTGATGCCCGCAGGTGCCTGTATGAATTTCGAGTAGGATGGCTTGACCGTCGACTGGATCAACGCACCTTTGCAGGACTCCTGAGATGCTTCGCTTGTATAGTTCCCCCTTGATGATGGTGAAGCCTTTCGAACGGCGAATAATGCGCTTGGCTTCGACTGAGTTGACTGGCAGTCTCTGGTGCAGCATGTACGCCAGATATGGGCTCGTCCAGGTGGGCTCGATGAGCAGAACCTCCATCGGCTCCTTCTCTTTGCCTGGCGGGTCGGCGGTGCTCGTTGATGGTGTGGAGGATCCGGGCGTGGGTCGAAGTTTGACAGACCGCTGCGTGATGCGCTCAAGGAAGACGCCGGGTGGCACCTGCGCCTTGTCTGAGCCCAGGTTGGCGAGGGCGTCGGCTTCTTCGTTGCTTTCGCGGCCGATGTGACGCAACTCGCAGCCGTCGAAGGTGCCCTCCAGCTGGTTGTACAGGTCTCTGTAGGCGATCATGTTGTCGGCGATGGCGTCACAGGCCTTCATGGTTTGCTGCACGACGAGGTAGGAGTCGCCGTAGATCATGAGGTGAGTGGCGCCGCAGTTCTTGGCCATTCGCATGCCATGGATTAGGGCTTCGTACTCAGCCTCGTTGTTGGAGGGTGTTGGGAAGTCCATCTGTAGCACGTACTTCAGCTTGTCGCCTTTGGGGGAGATGAGGATGACTCCTGCCCCGGCTGATCTGAACTTTTTGGAGCCGTCGAAATACATTGTCCATGCGTTGGACAGGTCGGGGACATCTGGCAGCTGGGCTTCTATCCACTCGGTGGTGAATTCTGGGAGCACTTGGGCCTTGATTGACTTCGGGTGAGCGTATTTCAACCCCCAGGGTCCTAGCTCGACGACCCACTTAGCGACTCGTCCTGTCGCGCATTGGTTGGTCAGGATGTCGGAGAGCCCGGAGGAGCTTACCACCGTGATCGGGTGCTCGGAGAAGTAATGGATTACTTTCCTTGAAGTCATGAAAACTCCGTAGGCCAGCTTCTGGTAGTGCGGGTAGCGCTGCTTGGACAGGGTCAGCACCTCGCTGAGGTAGTAGACAGGTCGCTGGACAGGGTGGCTGTGCCCTTCTTCTTCTCGTTCGACTACGAGTACCGTGCTGATCACCCTGTTTGTGGCTGACACGTAAAGGTATAGCGGCTCGTTCTCTAGTGGAGCCACCAATACTGGGGAAGTCGTGAGTGTTTTCTTGAGTTGGTCGAACGCGACTTGCGCTTCTTCTGTCCACTCGAATTGTCTGTCTTTTTCATCAGTTGGTAGAAAGGCAGGGCCTTTTCTCCCAACTTACTTATGAACCGGCTGAGAGCTGCGACTCGGCCGGCTAGGCGCTGCACCTCGTGGAGCTTGGTCGGTGCTGGCATTGCGAGTATGTTTTGCACCTTCTCAGGGTTGGCTTCGATTCCTCTTGCAGAGACGAGGTACCCGAGCAGTTCTCCAGCTGGCACGCCGAAGACACACTTGTCTGGGTTCAGCTTGATCTGATACTCGTCGAGGGCGGCGAAGACCTTGCGGAGGTCGGCGATGAGGGTGTCCTCCTTGCGGGTGGTGACGACGATGTCGTCGACGTAGACTTGGACGATCTGCCCGATGAGCCCTTTGAGGCATGCTTGCATTGTGCGCTGGTACGTGGCACCAGCGTTCTTCAACCCGAAGGGCATCGTCTGGTAGCAGAAAACGCCGTCGGGTGTGATGAATGCTGTCTTCTCCTCATCTTCGACGTTTAGTCTGATCTGCTGGTAACCTGAGTAGGCGTCCAGGAAGGACAGGCGTTCGCAGCCTGCAGTCGAGTCGATGATCTGATCTATCCGCGGGAGCGGGAAATGGTCCTTGGGGCAGCATTTGTTGAGGGCGGTGAAGTCGACGCACATGCGGAGTTTCTTCGTCTTCTTCTTCTCCACCAGGACTGGGTTGGCGACCCAGTCCGAGTCTTTGATTCTCGAATGAACTTGGCATTCAGCAGTCGATCGATTTCTCTGCTGATTTCGTCTCGCTTGGGCCCGGAAAAGCGTCGCATGGCCTGTTTGACGGGTCTGGCGTCCTTGTGGACTTTTAAGGAGTGCTCGGCGAGGTTCCTGGGTATTCCTGGCATGTCAGAGGGTTGCCATGCGAAGATTCTCCAGTTCTCACGTAGAAACTCGACGAGCGCGCCTTCCTATGCGGGTGTCAGACTCGACGATACTTTGACCGTCTTGTTGGCGTCAGTCGGATGGACCTGATGGGTCGTTGTGTCGTCAGCCGCGTTGAAGGCAGCGTCCTTGGCTGGTTTCTTGCGGGCTGGGAAGATGGTCTTGTCGTTGTCGACTGCCATTGCCTCGAAGTGATCTTCGACTCCGAAGAACTCAGAGATCTTGCTGAACTCGCGGTCGCAGCTGTTGGAGCGGTCGAAGTCGCCGTGTACCGTGATGACGCCCTTGGGTCCAGGCATCTTGAGCATGAGGTAGGCGTAGTGAGGTACCGCCATGAATCTGGCGAAGGTTGGGCGTCCGAGTATCGCGTGGTACTGCGACTTCCAGTCGACTACCTCGAAGTCGATCAACTCCCTCTTGAAGTTTTCGGGTGTGCCGAAGATGACATCGAGTGTGATCGTTCCCATGGGCGTGACTGCTTGCCCTGGTACTATGCCATGGAATGTAGTCTCTGATGCTGCCAAGTCCGTCGTTGGCCTGTTTATCCTTCTGAGGGTGTCGGCAAAGATGATGTTAATGCCACTGCCTCCGTCCATGAACACCTTTTTCAGGGTGTAATCCCGATCAGAGCTTCGACTACCAGGGCGGCGTGCCCGGGTCGTGGTACTGCAGGCGGGTGATCTGCTCTGGAGAAGGTGATTGGTGTTTCTGATCCTCTCAGGTAGTCTGGTACCGCAGGTGGGCAGGTGATGGCTTGGAAGACTTGGCGGGTGATGAGCTTCTGAGCCCTGTTTGAGGGACGTCCCTTCTGTATCATGTTGAGTTGTCCGCGTGCCGCTGGATATGCGTCTTGGACCGCCGGTGGGGCTTCTTGCTGCGCTGCTGCTGCTGCAGGAATGCTCCCGCAGCCTGTGCTGGATTAGCGACTGCGGGTGGGGGTGCTGCCATGATGGCCAGCTGCGCGGCTGGCTGCGCTGCGGGTGCTGGAGTAACTATCTTCTGCATGGCTTCGTATATTTTACGTGCCTTTCGACAGTCCTTCAACAGGTGGTTGGATCCCCACTTGCCCGTTTCCGGGTTCCTGAACATGTGGTGCCTGCAGGGTTGTTCCAGCTCTTCCGCTGGGCTTAGTGTGCGTTTCTGCCACTCGCGTTTATGGCCTCCGTCGCTGCGGTAGTTGCTGCCGCCGCTTCGGTTGTACTGCCCCTGGCTGTATTGGCGACTCTGGTCACCGCCGTTTCGACTGTACTGTGCGTGGCTGTATTGGCGACTGCTGTCGCGCGTTTCATCCTCACGGGGGGTTTGGAATCCCGCCGCTACTAACTCGATTGAGTCATTGCCGTTGTAACGCGGCTTCTTCTTGTGGCGCCCTTCTCGCCAGTTGCTTGGTCCGGCTTCGTCCTTCGGGGAGTAGTGTGAGCTATTGCGGACCGAGTCCTCTCCGTCCGCCCACTGGTTTGCTATCTTCATGACCTCGATCATGTTTTTCGGCCGGAGCCTACCAAATTCCTCGCGGAGGTCGCGGCGGGAGACGCCGTGCATGAAGGCATCCATCACTCGGTCCTCCGAGGTGGTCTCCATGGTGTTGCGGAGCAAGGTCCAACGCTGGATGTATGACCGGAGCGGCTCGTCTCGTCCTTGCTTGCATGCTTGTAACTCGACGAACGTCGTCGGTCTCGAGTACGTCCCGAGGAAGGATTTAACGAAGGCTTCCGCGAACTCATCCCACGTCCTGAAGGCATTTTTGGGTTGAGTGTTGAGCCACCCGCGTGCAGAGCCCGTGAGCATCAGCTGGATGTACTGCATGGCCGTGGTCGAAGTACCGCCCTGGCAGCTGCAGGCTATGAGGTAGTCTTCTAGCCAGAGTCTTGGGTCCTGCTTCCCGTCGTACTTGACTGCTTCTGCCGTGAGCTTGAAGCCCTTGGGCATTCTTGTGTCGCGTATGTTGAAGCTGAAGCATGCGGCGCCGCATGGCTCGTAGTCGCCGTCGTTGCGATCGTAGTCGAAGTTGGGCGTGCTGACCGGGCGCTGGGTGCGGATGCGGTCTACCGTCCTTTGCGTGATGACGTTGCGGAGGTCTTCGCCTGGCTGCGGTTGTCGCAGTTGTCTTGTCGCCGGGGCTACGAGTGCTGCGGGCTCGTGGTCGCGGCGATCTCGATCTTCACGCACTTTTTCTGTCTGCGCCTTGTTTACCAGTGCGTCTTCGAGTGCCTTGATAGACATGATCTGCTGCTTGTGGAGGAGAGCGCGCGAGTCGCCCTCTGGCGGCTGCGTCAGCCGCAGGTATGTTTCGACTGCCATGAGTGCGGCTCCGGGTGTCTTGGGGACGGGTATTCCGTCTGCGTCTTCTATGTACGATGACTCGAGATTGCGGGTGACTCTAGCGCGGTCGACCTCCGTCATCAGGGGCACGCGGGCTCTGTGGCGCCTTGCTCCTTGCGAGACCTCTGTTGAGGCAGTGAACGAGTAAGCGGCCCTCCTGGCGCTCGACGCGTCGGCCTCCTCCTTGCGTCGGAGGAGCTCGGCCTTCTCTGCGCGGAGTCGTTCGCCTTCCTTCCGCAGCAGGTACTGGACCGCCATAAGGTCCTCCCGGGGTGCATCCGGTGGGGGGTATGTGCCTTCCTCGACGTGCTTCAGGGCTTTGATTGCCATGTCGCGGGTGATGGTGAGTCGTGTCACCTGGTCCGGCATGACCACCTCCAGTGGGTATGCGGGTTCGTCGTCGTTGCCCTGCGGCCTCTGGCCGATCATGAAGACTTGCGCGGGGTAGATCTGGGCAGCGGGATGGACGCTGCCACTGCTGCTTCCTTCGTCCGAGCCGTGCTCGGAGTCGAAAATGGCCGCAACGTGGTGGGTACCACAGTCGCTGCCGCGGTCGTTTCCTTGGAGTTTCGTGATCTTCGCCGCGGTCGCGAGGAGTGATGTCGCTGTTGTTGACGTGGGCGCGATCGGCTTGTTGACGATCTTGTAAGTCGATGGGGACGCGAGTGGCGCGGTAAGGAACGACGCGACCTTCGTTGCGTGCGAAGGCGTGGTTGACGTAGTCGAAGTTGATGCAGATCTTGGCCTTGTCAAGACGCGGTCGAGGTAGTCGAAGTAGACTCGATCCGCACGGTGGTCGACGAGGTGGTCGACGTAGTCGTAGCAGATGCGATCTCCGTGGTAGCCGGAGACGCTGGTGGCGCGGCCGCGTTGGGCGCGATCTCTGCCGCAGCGGAGGCGGTCGGAGTAGTCGAGGCGGACGCGATCTTCTCAGCAGTCGAAGACGCTGTCGCCGCAGTCGCAGCAGATGCGACCTCCGCAGCAGGTGGGGGCGTGGTTGGTGCGGCCGCGGCAGATGCGGGTGCCACCACCACAGGCGGTGCGATCGCCGTGGATCTGAGTACTCCACAGCTGTCTACGAAGTAGTGCATGGTACCGAAGGTGAGGCACATACCTACATGCAGATCGGCGTACACCGAGCGGTGGGCCGGCGGGTGGAAGGTGTACTCGAAGGAGCCGAAGCAGATTGGCTCCTTGGTGATGCAGACGTCGGTCTTCAAGGTTGATGGAGCCGGTGCGACCATGATTCCAGCGCTCGTTCTTTCCCACAGACGGCGCCAATTGACGAGGTGTGGACTCGGCAAATCCTGAGTTGTGTACCCCGGGTTGATTGAGGGGGAGAGAGATGAGCGCTGGTGATCACGACGGCTGACAAGCAAGGCGTTTACCCAGGTTCAGGCTCCCGGAGGATAACACCCTACTTCCTGCTTGTCTGGTTATTGATGGTGAGCTGTGGCTACAATGGCGAGATGGCAATCTCGCTAGGGTTTGTGTGGCGGCTATGAGCGTACCCTAGACGAAGGACCCTCCTAGCCTTTATATGGTAGGCTAGGTCTCAGGTGAACGGTGCCGATGGCGCTTACAAGCATGGCGGGGTCGCATGACCTAGCGTCGACTATCTTGGGCCGCACGTCGTCCTTGTTGGGCCTTCCTTGGGCCCTTGTCATAAGGTTGATGGGCTTGGCGTGACCCAGGTATCCCCACCGTGGGGTAGTCGAAGAGTGACCCCACGACAACGGCATTCGCAACCTCCTCATCCACGCCTCCATGCCGCCACAATGGTGGGCCGAAGCCCTTGCCACCTCCACCTACCTCCTAAACCGACGACCTTGCAAACCACAAGTCCTCACCACTCCCTATGAGATCCTCCACAGCCAGGCACCAGATTATCGGATTTTCCGAGTCTTTGGTTGCCTCTGCTACCCTAACCTCGCCGCCACGGCACCTCACAAACTCGCACCCCGCTCTATTCCGTGCGTATTTCTTGGCTACCCCGATGGCAGGAAAGGGTATCGCTGTTATGATCCGGTTTCACGGCGCATTATATTCTCTCGACATGTTACCTTTGTTGAGCAGGCTTTCCCGTTCCGCACTCTCCGCCTCGACAACCCGGCACCTGCAGCGGCTCCCCTCGACACCGACCCGCCTGCGATCTACGTCGATCACACGCCGATCCCTGCATGCCCTCCCAACGGGCCATGCAGCCCATGCGGCTCCCCATGTGGCCCGTCTCCAGGCGCAGCCTCCTCCATGGGCCGCGGCCCATCTGCGGACGACGCCCACACGGAGCACGCGTCCTCGTCGAGCTCCCCTCCGACCGCTGCCCCCGCGCTGCCATCTGCGCCTCCTGCTCCACCTCGCATGACAACTCATGCAAGCCACGGCATCGTCCAACCGAATCCTCGCTACGCCAACCTCGTCACCACACCAACCTCGCCGATTCCATCCTCTGTTCGGAAGCTCTCCGTGATCCAAATTGGAGTGCCGCCATGAAGGAGGAATTCGACGCCCTGTCCTCGAACCAGACCTGGGTGCTGGTGCCCCAGCCGCCGCGCACTAACATTGTTACCGGCAAATGGGTTTTCAGGCACAAAACACGTGAGGACGGCTCTCTTGAGAGGTACAAGGCGCGATGGGTCGTTCGTGGCTTTGCCCAACGCCCCGGCATCGACTTCGGGGAAACCTTCTCGCCCGTCGTCAAACCAGCGACCATTCGCACGGTGCTCACCATGGCGTGCTCCCGCAACTGGCCCGTACACCAGTTGGACGTGAAGAACGCTTTTCTCAACGGCATCCTCGACGAGCAGGTCTACTGCTACCAACCTGCCGGCTTCGTCGACAATCTTCATCGGGATCATGTCTACAAGCTGGTCAAGTCGCTCTACGGCCTGAAGCAGGCCCGGCAGGCATGGTTCAAGCGATTTGCCACCTTCACGGTCACCATCGGTTTCACCGCGTCTCGCTCCGACGCCTCGCTCTTCATCCTACGGCGGGGTTCCGAGACAGCGTACCTCTTGTTGTACGTCGACGACATCGTCTTGACGGCCTCCTCCGTCACGCTGCTCCACGCACTCATCGCCAAACTCAAGCTCGAGTTCGCCATGAAGGACATGGGGCCCCTGCACTACTTCCTCGACATCCGTGTGCGCCGTACATCTCGTGGCTTCTTCCTCAGCCAAGAGCAGTACGCCGAGGAAATTCTTCAACGTGCCAGCATGGTGCTATGCAAGCCCGCCTCTACAACAGTCGACACCCACTCCAAGGTTGCTGCCGACGCTGGTCCTCCGGTCACCGATCCCTCCGTGTACCGCAGCCTCGCTGGTGCGCTGCAGTATTTGACGATGACGCGTCCGGATCTTGCCTATGCAGTGTAGTAAATATGCTTGCACATGCATGATCATCAAACGCTTATGTCCGTGGCACTACGAGCTCCTGCCTGCTTCTGCCGGCCTCACCCTCCCTCGAAATCGTCGCGTACTCGGATGCGGACTGGGTAGGATGCCCGGATACACGGCGATCAACCTCCGGGTATTGCGTCTACCTCGGCGGCGCACTGGTTAGCTGGTCTTCCAAACGACAAGCAACCGTGTCGCGCTCCAGCGCAGAGGCAGAATATCGAGCTGTCGCCAACACCGTTGCCAGTTGTGTGTGGTTGCGCCAACTCCTCGACGAGCTCGGTTCTACTCTTTCCAAGGCAACGGTGGTCTTCTGTGACAACATATCGGCAGTGTACATGTCCACCAATCCCGTTCATCATCGCCGAACGAAGCACATTGAGTTGGACATCCACTTCGTGCGTGAGAAGGTGGCTCTCGGCGAACTTCGGTCATTCATGTTCCCACTACTCAGCAGTTGGCCGATATTATGACTAAGGGACTACCTACTGCTTCATTTCAGTCATTTCGGTCCAGTCTATGCGTCTTGCCAAGCGACGACTTCTCGACTGCGGCAGGGTGTTAGCTGAATATCTTCACTTAGTTTGTCAGGTTGTTTATATCTCTAACGACACCTAGCTAGGAGATAACTATTCGGCCTAATCTTGCTCATGTTTGTTACCGCAAGATATGTGCTGCCTTGTATGCTATATATAGCTACCGATCAGATCAATGAACGTAGCAATTGTTGCATCGCTATCTCTCTCCAAACCTGCCGTTGTTCTGCCTCTAAAAACAGTGTAACTGTTTTTGTTCAGTGCGCGGGGTGCCATGTGTACCAAGTTCGTCGATAATCTTGGTATGATCTCTGAGTATGACCTAGGACAAGACAAAATGGGAGTGAGGCTAACACTTGTTCTACTATTTCCGATGCATATTGTGCCATCAGAATTCATACGCATTACGTTTTGAGTCTAGACCACGTTAATCATACGCATTAGGTTCAAGTCATGATGGACGCGAATATGAGTTCTTATTATTTGAAAAAAAACTCGCTGTGGAGGCTTCCCCCACCGCATTCCTTTCAAAAAAAAATAGTTTGTTTATCCCAAGGAAGTCATTGCTGCTGAGTGTCTCCAAAAAATTGTTTCTTAATAGCCAAAGGAAAGCAAAACCGTAATATTCTCTCTGACCTAAAAAGGAACATATTGTCCCCCGTTCCAGTCCTCTTTCTCCACGCTCCTATTTTCAATCGTAACCCTACTACCCTACGATATCAATAATGTCTAGTACCGCAAATCGATTCTGAAAAATGCTTGCTCGTCTCTAAAAAGAAAAACACACGATCGCCTGCTCCACAAGAGCTCACCCTGTAGACGTTGTCCATTGCGATCGAGGTCGTCTAGTCCGCCGCACCTCTTGATCCATCGTCACCAGGTCCAGAGGACCTCGCCTCGTCGCTCGTACACCACGATCCTCACAACCCGTCCATGGTGATCCTCCCCATCTATAGTTCTGATTGGTACCCACGAATATCTATCCGCATCAATCACGTCTGTATAGCATCTTAAATTGAAATCCTACAGTTCCCATCCAACAAAGCCTACCTCCCCGAGATGCTACTCATGCATTGGATGAACCCAAACCAAATAAACAAACAAACAGAACATACGTGAAGTATATATATAACTGTAAGAGCATATCAAACCGCTTACCCACCAGACTCGTGCATTAGTGGATTATTAGTCTTTTCATGTGGCACACAATTGGGGGCTGGGGAAAATCAAAAATTAAGACAAACATGAAGTTCACGAAAATAAAAATGTTCCTATTAATCTTAATGTAAATTTCACTTTTTAAATCCTAGTTATGTTCTTTTTTTTAGGGAACCCTAGTCATGTTTGTGTGACCATGTGTGCCTTACTTTACAAAAATCCAATTTTCGCCAGTTAGTTATGTTCGGCTTAATAACTTTTTTGAGCTCAGATACATAAAAACTGTTTATTCACAAAACAATTCATCCAAATGGATTGAAACTTGCTGAGAATATAAAATGAAACATTTATGGTTTACTAGATTTTTTTCAATTTTTTGAGTAGTTTGAACTTTTTAGTTCTAAATCTGGGTCATCTGCCACGTTCAATCTTAAATGGATTGTTGATAAGATTTCTAAGTCGCTCGGTGACTTGACTTCTCAAAGTCACTCAAGCTGAATCGGTGATGGCTATTTAGGCGGAGAACTTCGCTTCGTATTAACTAAGTGTGTATCCAATATGGCACGGGTGTAGTGTGGTGCAGGTGCAGGCGTGCAGCTAGCCACACACATGATAGGCAAAATTAACATAGTTGCATCGAATTTGACGAAATTTGAGATAATCGAAATATGAAAGAATCTTTACTAGTATTGTTTACCCAGAATGAGTACAGCATGGGTTTTCTACCCGGTCAACTGTTGTGTTTTTCTAACAAGCGGATCTAGCTTTTTAGTGGAGAAAAATAATAAAATTGGTAAGATGTGGTTGTCAAAATGTAAGAACTAAATGGAAGATGTGTGATAAGATTTTTTTAATCGAATAAATCTTGTCACAATGCCACAAATAAAGGGTAAAGGGTGGACGTTACACTTAATCTTTACGATTCAAATATTGCAATTTTTATTCTGCCCAAATAACATGATCAACTGAAAATCAAGAATTTTTTAAAAAAACTAGCTATACATAGGGTACACATGACAAGTATATGCAAGCAGCGCTATTGGACTATTCGAGGGTGTAGCAGCAGTTCTTGAAGGTGTCCATGTCGCGGCTGAAGAGCGGCACGTACGCATCCATGCTGCCGTCGCCCAGGAAGGACGGCAGCAGGATGAGCAGGCCCTCCACCGGCAGGTAGCTGGGCATGAAGAAGAAGGGCCGGCCGCCGCCAAAGTCCATGTCGTAGAACGGGATCCGCAGCCAGCTGTCTACCTCGATGTTGGGGCTAAGTACCATCTCCGCCGCGTCCGCGGTCGCCACCAGCCGCTCCTTCTCCACCACGTCGGAGCTGGCAAAGTCGATGAAGGACTTGAAGTAACCGTCGTTGATACGGGCTACCTCCCGGCTGATGATCTCTACCGCGTGCTTGACCGGCCTGGTCACAAGCTCCCCGGCCGTGGCGGTCGGCCGTGCCCAGAGCACAACGTTGCCAGTGTAGCCATCCGACACCTGTGGGCTCATCCGCGCTCGCCCGTCCACCGCGATAGCAACGCTGGTGGACTCGCCTCCGTCGAGACCGCGCGCCTTCGTCATGCTCCGCCACAGGTGCGCCGCCACGCACTGCAGGGTACTGTACGGCCGGTGCGCGCCCGCCGACGCCTGCGCCTTAAGCTTGGAGATGAACTCCCTGCTGAAGTACACCTTGCTCACCACCACCTCGTCGTAGCCACCCGCACAAACCACATCGCCGCCGGACTGAGCCTTCTCGTAGGGCTTGAACTCGACACCTCGGTGCTCGTACTGGACCAGCGGCGGGTCACGCGGTTCAAAGAATGACGCACGGTCGTGTACCGGCACTGGTCGATGGCGGAACCGCGGGTGGCCTGGCTCCAGGCGACGAAGAAGTTGGCGGTGGCGCGGCCGTCGGACACGATGTGCTGCGTGGTGAACCCGACGACAAACGACCCGCACGCGAACCGCGTGACCTGGATGAGCATCAGCTCCTCGGGCCCGTCGTCGCCGCTTGGGTGCAGGCACAGCACATCGGGAGTCGGCTTCAGCGGCATGACGCTGTCCAACGCCACATCGGCCGTCGCCTCCACGAACCGCGCCCCGGCGTCGTTGAGGAGGATCGCGCGGTTGTCGTTGGCATCTACGCCGAGCCTCCCGGCCCACTCACGGTAGTCCACCAGCGCCCTAGCCAGCCCGGCCTCGAGCGCGGCGTTGGGCGGCGCCGGCGGGCGGAACGCGTAGATGACGGAGATGTACGTGTCGAAATTGGCCTTGTCAAGCACCGTGAGCGGGATGACGTCGGTTGTGCTCCCCGGAGCCACGCCGCAGCTGGCATAGTCGGGCTTGACGGCCTTGGACGATTGCACGGCGATCTTCATGTTGAGAGATTGAGAGCTAGCGTGGTTACAACTCGGAACAAGTGTAGAACAAGCGAACGATGATCGTATATTCGGATGGCGAGGCTGCATGAGCTGATAACAAGGAGTGTTATATAGAGCCAGTGCATGAATTGCATACAAGGTCCATGAAGAAGTTGAAAAATGATGGGCGGAGAGTACACTGTTTCAACGAAGCATGATCGCTTGTTCTTGCTTTAACGATTTGAGGATCAGGATTGGACGGGTCAAATGACGTAACGCTTAATGTTTTAAATTTTAACGAAACGATCGTAAAGAGACCAGGCTTGCCATTTTTAGCTCCTCTCTCCGAATTGGAACACCATCGAGCTGAGCCGAGCCATTTTTTGCCCTTCCAGGAGAATGAATAGACTGAATAATGCTAGTTGCATGTTGCCTACTCCCTCCGTCCGACATAATTTTAAAATCTCTTGGCCCAAAGGTCAAGGCGGATTCGAGCTAAAATATTGCATAGATTGGTGGTAGAGGCAAGCAGGCACTAGTTGAGAGGCATTTCATGTAATTGTGCCTAGAAGGTGGAGGATTTTTGGGACTAATTGTTTTTGGATATGCCCTGAATACCAGGATGGAGGGAGTACCTGAATATATGTGTGGTGTAAACATGTTACAGTCAGTGCCGAGCCGGATTAGGTGACAGATGATGAACTCAGTACACCACGTCGCCGAGCGGATTATTTCAATGAACAGATAGCCATATAATTGGATTATAGGGCTTAAGATTAGTTAGTTTTCCTTCAAGTCATAGAATGTACAAACTCAATGCTTTTTTTTTTTTTGAACGAGAGGAGTACAAACCTGCGTACAAGCAAAGGATACAGACACAAAGAACATACGCAAATTCGTACAGAAGGTACTCAACTGAAAGTACTACAGCAGCAAAGAACTGCTGAACCACCAGAGCTCCTCGTCGCCGACGACCGCCGGAGAAGAAGAGACCAAACCACCGACCGTCTGGAAGAGGGAGGACCTCCAACGTTGAAGAAGACCGCATGATCCACTCGCCGCAAGCAACGAGATCTTCTCGATGAACACGCACGGCCAAGCCGCCCCCACGACCAGCTCCAACACCACCTGCCGCCGGACGGCCAAGCCGTGCCAGAACCACCACCACCGCACCACCCTTCCCAGCGCCAGAGCCGAGCACCAGACCCCTCCGCTCCGGAGCTCCACCTCCAGGTGACTCCACCCCTCGCCTCCACGGCCGGCCGGAGAAGCCACGAAGAAACGGAACGCCAGAACAACCAAGCTGCAACAAAAACCAAAAGCCTCAACCCCTTCTCCCCTCGCCACCATGGCCATCCAGAGAAGCGAGGCCACCTCCTGTACATCCTCCAGCAAACCCTTGAGGCCCCACACCGACGGAGGAGGAAGCGGCGGTGCGACGACGCCGGGGCCCAAGACCAAGATCCCCACCACGCGAAGACAGCACCGACGCCATGCCGACCCCGCGGGGAACTCCCACAAGACCTCCGCCACTGCGACGAACAACATCGAGCAACGGCGAGCGGGGGCAAGGTCCGGGAAGACCAAAAAGCCAAACACGCCGACGTCGCCCCCGCGCAAACGCCGCCGCCTGCCACCACCATCCACACCCTATTTAAAGCCCGGACGCACAGATCCGGGGTTCCCCACCCTTCCGCCACCGCCGGAGCGGACGGATAAGAGTGGGGAACCCACGCGGCGCCGGGGAAACGGGGGAACCGACGACGCCCTCTCTCACTCGCTGGTTACTGTAGCAGGGAGAAAGGGGAACGAGAGAGATGAAAATCAAACTCAATGCTTATTGAACTGATTAAGATCTATCAATTTCACTTGGAGCTAATCACTCGTCGGGAAGATGGGTTTTTGCAAGGCTTTCGATGTGCACTGCACGGGTCTGAATATGCTTATGTTTCTAGGAGCTCCTTAGCAGTGAACCCCCGACGGCCACCGTCTTATCTCTGCTACTGCTTGTCGAAAGGCGACCCTCTTCGGCCACGACGGTGGCTTTTTTCCTGCTGAGCTCAAGCTATTTCACATGATCTTTTTTTTTTATGGTCACCGGGGGGGACAAAGTCCCCACCTGACTTTTCTCATTTATAGCAAGGGGTAAGGGCCTTTTGTTTACAGGGAGTGTATACAGGAATGCAAGTATTACATGTGTAAGAGAGGGGAGCACGAGAAGCTACACTCGATCGGAACCGAGGGAAATAAGCCAGGAAGCAGCGTCATCTATCCGATCAGCAGGCAGTCTGATCTTCCAAAGGTGAGCCTCATCTCTGCAACATTTCCGGAGGAGGGAAGGCTGGGCGTCTGCTCTCTGAAGACCACCGCCTTTACAGTGCTTCCGCAGGTTCCAAAAACAGAGCAAAACGAAGGTGGAGGCGGTGGCCGGTGGCACAGCAGCAGGAGCTTTGTACATGTGCAGCTGCCGAACATCAGCATCCGGCGGGAAAACGAAACCCAAAGCAGCCCAGAAACGACGGGCGAAGGGGCACTCGAAGAACAGGTGGTTCGGTGTCTCCTCCACCGCACCACATATGGGGCAGACAGCTTCCACAGCGGTCAGAATTTTCTTCTTCAGCAGCGCGCTCCGCGACTGAATGCGCGACTTGGACAGGAGCCAGGCAAAAAACCGAACCTTGGAGGGAGCATGGTTTCGCCAGACGAACTCAAAGAAAGGAGCATTGACACCGCCCCAGGTGCGCAGTCTGTAGAAAGCAGCAGCGTCGAGAGCACCCGTCTTCTTCTTGCAACGGGTCAGGACCCCTCGTCCTCGCTTCCGAGAGCACGGCATCTGCAAGCAGCCGATCAAGCGCCGCCAGCTGACGCACACCAGCGTGATTCAGCCTGGAGACCAGAGCACACCGAACCCCACCATCCAGAACAGAGGCGACAGTGGAGTTGGCGTCGAGAGCATGGGAGAAGAGGGCCGGCAGCTGGTGACAGAGAGCTCCGCCCGGAGCCACGAGTCCAGCCAGAAGGCTGTACGCCGGCCGTTCCCAATTCTTGTGTGGGAGATACCTCTGTAGAGCGGCATGAGGCCGTCCAGGCGCCTCCAGTGGTGGCCAAGTGTATGGCGGTCACTCGCGGACCAAACCCAGCGCGGCCATGGGGCAGCAGTGTCCGTGTGGAGGCGGTGCACCAGCTTGAGCTGAAGGCATTCATTTTGATCGCCAAGTTCTTGATACCGAGGCCGCCTTCTTCCTTCGATCGACAGACATCAGTCCACGCCACCAAACACTTGGCGCCACTGGGACGGTCTTGGACGTTCCAGAGGAAACACCGACGCAGCCCCTCGATTTCACAGGATCTTTGACTCCACCTGAAAGCAGTTCATCGGCGGCGCGCCATGTGGTTTGTCCCCGATGACAACATCGGTGGTTCGGTCATTGATTTCACCTCGCTACGGGGACAAAGACCTGATCGTATTTTCTATTGTACTTTTAGGGTGTCATTGTAAAACCGATGGTATTAGATGCAATTTCGATTTCCTGATGTAATTTGTAAGCCCATCACTGAATATAAAACAGTTTCTTGCTCCTTCCGGACCCATCCATATTTTAAAAGAAAATGGACTATTGTGGATGATACCGCCGTAGGCGCATAATTGATTTACTGAGAATCAAGCAATCACAGCTAGATGACGACACCGAGATTTGTTAACGCAGTTCGGCGAACTCGCCTACATCTGCGGGGCATGGCTACGGTGCTCCTCCCCATTGATACTGCGGTTGGTCGCCGCACAAGCCGCCGGCTCCCCTTACATGTCTGCTGCTATCAAGTCGTCATGGGTTACAACATGTGGTGCCTCCTCATTATATGGGAGGCCCTGGCTACTACTGTTCGACTCGAACACTACACGTATCCTATCCACACCTAATACAACTTTAAGTCCAAACATAACCCAACACGTACACAATATTTGACACAAACATAACAAACTCCACCTTGACGAATATTGTCCGCCACCTTGAGTTAGTCCAAGCGTCAAACCTCCATGTACTCCAGACTTGGTTGTTTTCCATGAGCTCCGCTGCTACTCCCAGAATCTGCGTGACTCCACCTGCAACTGTATTCCTTCTTCCCGTTCAACACTATCACACACCGACCACTGGTCTGCGTAAAAGTGCTTTCAACTTGAAGGAATTTCACCGTCGCCTTTTAGTCACCTTGAATCAAATTCACAGTCAACTCATCTTTTTCTGGATAGTCTTCTACATGTCTCACAGCTATAGCACTCCATCCCCTTCTGTATCTAGTCACCCGCACTTTGCCATGTGCGCTGAACATCACAGAATATACGGCCATGTACTGTCCAAGCTTTCGACATTAAAGTTCCAACACTTTCTCAGATTCCCTATGGCTGACTCCTGTCCGTCACTTAATGGCCATCCCGATAGACCCAGTCACCAACTTGAATCCGATACTCGCCAACACTACTTCAGCACCCTTTGCACACCTATCTGACAACATGTCTGACCGCCTGTGCCCTGATCTGTCGCCATGTCCCGTGCTTACCGCACGCCTATCCGCTATTACCGCGTCGAGCATCTGCAATCTTGACCAAAATCTACCGGGTCGCTAACCCACACCACCTCAGGCCCTACTTCAGATAACCACCAGTCGTAACCGACCGATGCCGAGTTCCACGCATCTCTACAGACCCTGAGCTCCAGTCCGGACCACGTGCCTCTCGCCTTCCTGCTGACTAGGCTTCGACTCTCCGCATGCTTACGCCGTAGCCCCTCAATCAGCCGAGTGGAATCTTCCATAAGAATCCAGCTCCACCTTCAACATGACTCTTTGGTAGATGATCAATCCACCACACGCCCCGTCGACCTCAAGATATCACGTGTGCACCATCTTGAATCAACCCCGCATCATCGCATGTCGAAGCACGCATAATCATGCGCCGCGTGTTACCACGCGACAGAATTCGGACACCATAAGCTCTCACGCTCCTACGTCGTCGTCGCCGATCTTCACCGTTTTCTGTCCTGACCGACATCGCGTCGATCTGTCAGACTGTCCAGTCCGACCCAGCCGAACGTATCCGACTACAACCATGCTCCACCTTCTGCTGTATCAACCTAGCACCATTGTGCATTGTCCGGCGCCCTTTTGGTGCATGATCATCCACAACATACTACATACTGCTCCCATCCTTATATGCACATCGCCGTTCGTGCTTGTTGCCCTGTCCACACGTTCCAAGCCCTCTTATCAAAACCGACCCAGAATAAAACCCGTGTGCAAACTCGACCTGTACAGATCTCTTCCCTGCACACCATTTCTTCTCTTGTCAATGCTTGAAAGTAGCTTCCCCGTGCACCATAGCAAATGTCAGACCAAAGTTTCCTACCAAACCTGCTCATGTGCACACATGTCCCTGGCAACCTTTTTTTTGTCACAAACAAATCACACACATGTACAACTCTCCGATCGATCGTACGAGTTCGTGAACTTAAGATGCTTACCTACCACCGAGCGTCTTGCCTATGCCGTTCACGCAGCGCCCCCTGGGCTCTTCGGCCTGCAGCCACGAACCCCCATGGGCCCCACCTGGGATTTAGTCACGCTCCGCAGCCTTGCCTTGCTAGGCTTCCTGTGCGCGTGCCTGCTAGTACCGATTGATCGATTGATCGATCTACAAGCAACCGCACCCACCACGGACACGTACACGCGCCGCGCCGCCTTTGCTTCGCCTGCCGTCGCAATCGAACCGGTCTGATCTGAACTTGCTGCACACATGCTTGTTTTGCTTTCCGATTGGTTCTTCGATTCCCGACGTATTCTAGTTCTCACCACACCATCGCCATGATTTGCGAATTCCGTGCGGACAACTTCCGATTACGGCGTAGTAATCTCCATCCTCTAGATCAACAATCCGCGGCCTTCAACCTCACTCTGATACCAATTGATACCGTCGTAGGCGCATAATTGATTTACTGAGAATCAAGCAATCACAGCTAGATGACGACATTGAGATTTGTTAACGCAGTTCGACGAACTCGCCTACATCTGTGGGGCATGACTACGGGCGCTCCTCCCCATTGATACCGCTGCACCGGCCGCCTTGGTCGCCGGCACAAGCCGCCGGCCCCCCTTGCGCGTCTGCTGCTATCAAGTCGTCATGGGTTACAACATGTGGTGCCTCCTCATTATATGGGAGACCAGGCTACTAGTGTTCGACTCGAACACTACACGTATCCTATCCACACCTAATACAACTCCAAGTCCAAACGTAACCCAACACGTACACAATATTTGACACAAACACAACAGTGGACCGAGTGAGTGATGTGCATGATTATCTAATATCTATGCATGGGAGCTAGGTAGAGATCGATGGAGGCGTTGACACGGATAGCCAGATTATGTTGGCTTATCTTCGATTTTGAGGAACAGGATTGCAAGGGTCTAGTGATGTTTACTGTGCGTGGGCGTGCACATTTGCGCAAGTGGCTGCTTGGACGAAACCAAACCAAACCAAGCTTGCCACCGGATGCATGTAAAATGCATACATGAACTTTGCACTTTAATTGATTATATTCCAATCATATTTGCATCATATAAGGGTTATATCAATGTTTTATAATGATTTTGGGAATACTTCATAGTTTTCCCATTTATTTGGAATTAACCCTGTTTTTCCAGAAAACGTCTTTTTTAGTGTTTCAGACTTTCCGAGAGCTTCGGGACTCCAAAAAGGGCAAGGTCAAAGAGCACGGTTCAGAATTTTTGAGACGAACGCAATGGGCTTAAATTGAAGACCATAAGCCCAACATGCTGGAAATAGGAGGGTCCCACGTGGCCTAAATTACATGGCCGCGTGGGCCTATCTCGTTTCCACCTCGGAGCTCCGTGGCCGTCGATTTTTCGTCCACCGACTTCGTCTTGACCTAAAAACGCCTATAAAAAATGTCTCCTGGCGTTTCGCGAAAGGAGGCGGCGGAGAAACAGAAAACCACAAAACAGAGAGTCAGAAGGCTGCCGCCGGAGAAGATCGGAGGGGGGAAACGCCACCGGAATCACCTCCGGAGGGCTCCACCCCCCTCCGGCGTGTTCATCATCGACATCTACAGCAAGATCATCTCCATCTCCCCACTGTAAACTCTTGGCAAACATGATGTGTGGTGCAATATACTATTCCCTTGATCTATTGTGTCTCTCATCTGTGTTTGAGAAGTGATTTGTTCATGGCAC
Source organism: Poa pratensis (assembly GCA_947311845.1). Taxonomy (NCBI): domain Eukaryota; kingdom Viridiplantae; phylum Streptophyta; class Magnoliopsida; order Poales; family Poaceae; genus Poa; species Poa pratensis. The sequence goes on from CAMZMU010000050.1 coordinate 8,549,849, forward strand.
TTGTGAAATAGTTCGTTGATTGGTTGCATACAAGTGTTGTTATCTTTTATGATTGTCTTTATGTACAATATATGAGTGCACGCATATGTTGGGGAATGCATGTAAGGTGATCACCGTAGCGTAATGGATTGAGTAGGACATGTCGGAGTAGAGAGAAACCGGTGTCTGAGACTTGAAGTTACTTTGGGGGAGATATTTGGGGACCCTAGAACTTAAGGCTATGGTGGGACTTTTATGTCTTAATAACTCTTGTGCAGTCATTTACTTGGCCATGAGATCCATCATAAGAGTTGTGTAATTGCTCATTTATTTGGCTACACCTATTTATGGCTCCCACCTAAAAGAAACAACTAAGACTGAAACATGTGCTTCACTAATTGTGACAACCACGCGAATGAAATAACAATTGCTAGAACATTTGCTCCCTTGAGATATTTGCTACTTGAGATATTTGATACTTGCTGCTTGAGAAACTTGCTTGAGAAAACTGCTGAGAGAAACTTGCTCTAAGAAACCTGTGTCTGAAACTTGCTTGAGAAACTTGCTACTACATAAATCCATTCCACGTCACTTGCTTCCATTAGTTAGATCCTTTCATATTTATTGTTTTGCATAAAAGGCCATATAAGAGGGTTATAGGGCTTTAGAGAATAGATAGTTTACCTTCAGCTCCTCGTGGGTTCGACACTCAAATACTTATCGAATTGTGCTACAGTGATTCCCTGCTCTTGGGGATTATCAAGTACTTTTCTGGCGCCAAGAGCTATCCAAGGATGGTGAAGACCATAAGCTTGGGAATGTGAAGACAACCCCACTGGACCTACACACTCTCGGTTTGCACACGTCCAACTTCTGTTTTTCGATCAAAACACTTTATCGCATAAACTTGGAGCGTCGTTTTTGTTTTTGTTTGAGTCTTGAGAGACCACCACACTATCAATTATATATGAGAGAGCTACTGGAAATATGGGTTGAAATATGATGGATGCTATTATCATGATGGGAAAAGGGATGTTTGAGTTGATTTTTAATGATACATATAGTTGCATGATTCATGAGCTTATTAATGAGTAATAATATGTAAATGCTTTATCAAGAGTTATCACTTATTCATGTTTTGATGCTGAAAGTTATTTCACTTTGTTTAACATGGATTAGTTAGTTCTATGGACACTCATGCATGCATCTAGATGGTCAACTTTCTCCCTTTTGCTAGCCCAAAAACTCCAACAAGCAAAAACTTGTTTCCAACACCTTCAACCAAAGTTATTCCAGTGAGTCCACCATATCTACCTACTAGCTATATGCTATTCCGAGTATGTTCATCATGATATTTGTGTTATCTATACCTCTGAATGAAAATGATTATGTTATTGATTGCCATGGGAAAAGTTGGTTATATAGCTCTCACGAACTTGATGCACATTTTACTATCATTGCAATAAATAAAATATGACCCATTGTGATTAAGATTATGATGCTAGTGGCTTGATAAATGTTCGAGGTTGGGAGTTAGCCCATATGTGCTGTCACATGCAAAGCTTTCAACATGCTCCTTCATCTCATTTAGTTGATATCATGTACTTTTGTTTATGGATGCCTATCATGGTGAAATGAGGTGGAAATGAAGAAGTTTAAATGAGTTTGTATAAATGGTTAGAGAGACGCCTGGGCCGCTAATCTAAGCCATGCATTATTCATGGTGGAAATTTACTTACATGCTATGGTGAATTATCTATGACGCACCTTACAATAAAAAGCTATTCCAATGGTAAATAAAAAGGGTGTTGAGGTTTTTCATCTTGTTTGTTTGTCTTGTCATTTTGATATGGGCTTGTTCCATATCCTGGGACAAGAGGTACCCCAGTTGACGCTCTTGATGATACTATTATTACTTACAATGATATATAACTTGAACTTGCTTTGTTTCCTAAGTTGAGTAATCATGGTGTAGGTACTTGTATTCAAGGGGCATGAGACATCCAACCTTTACTTTGTCAAGCACACTACTCATATTTGCTTTCACTTTAACCTTAATCATTCAAGATGCTATGATAGGGGCAATGAGAGCTTGACACCAATGAATACCTTATTGCAATCATTAACTTAAGTAGAAGAGTTTGGAAGTTGGATGAAACTTATGCATGCTTTACCTCTACTCACATATACATCTTTCCAAAGTGTACACCTATCATATTCAGATTTCCATCTACACTCTATGACCATTGTAGGATGTTCTACTTATCATTATGCATACATGTGTTCCATATTACTTGCTACTATGTTACACTTTGTGAACTATCAATGAACATCCTTGTCTTGAATACTTGATATCACTTCATAAACTATTTGCATATTGCTACTCCTTTGAAGAATGAATCATTTGACTATATGTAGCAATAGTAATCATCTTTGATATTCATTGTTAAGTATTAAATTGCAAAGTCCATGTTAGTTTTATCATCTTCATACTCGAGGACGAGCATGGATTAAGCTTGGGGATGTTGATGCATGTAAAATGCATACATGAACTTTGCACTTTAATTGCTTATATTCCAATCATATTTGCATCATATAAGGGTTATATCAATGTTTTATAATGATTTTGGGAATACTTCATAGTTTTCCCATTTATTTGGAATTAACCCTGTTTTTCCAGAAAACGTCTTTTTTAGTGTTTCAGACTTTCCGGGAGCTTCGGGACTCCAAAAAGGGCAAGGTCAAAGAGCACGGTTCAGAATTTTCGAGACGAACGCAATGGGCTTAAATTGAAGACCAGAAGCCCAACAGGCTGGAAATGGGAGGGTCCCACGCGGCCTAAAGTACATGGCCGCGTGGGCCTATCTCGTTTCCACCTCGGAGCTCCGTGGCCGTCGATCTTTCGTCCACCGACTTCGTCTTGACCTAAAAACGCCTATAAAAAAGGTCTCCTGGCGTTTCGCGAAAGGAGGCGGCGGAGAAACAGAAAACCACGAAACAGAGAGTCAGAAGGCTGCCGCCGGAGAAGATCGGAGGGGGGAAACGCCGCCGGAATCACCTCCGGAGGGCTCCACCCCCCTCCGGCGTGTTCATCATCGACATCTACAGCAAGATCATCTCCATCTCCCCACTGTAAACTCTTGGCAAACATGATGTGTGGTGCAATATACTATTCCCTTGATCTATTGTGTCTCCCATCTGTGTTTGAGAAGTGATTTGTTCATGGCACTTGTGAAATAGTTCGTTGATTGGTTGCATACAAGTGTTGTTATCTTTTATGATTGTCTTTATGTACAATATATGAGTGCACGCATATGTTGGGGAATGCATGTAAGGTGATCACCGTAGCGTAATGGATTGAGTAGGACATGTCGGAGTAGAGAGAAACCGGTGTCTGAGACTTGAAGTTACTTTATGGGGGATATATATGGGGGACCCTAGAACTTAAGGCTATGGTGGGACAATTATGTCTTAATAATTCTTGTGCACATTTATTTGGCCATGAGATCCATCATAAGAGTTGTGTTATTGCTCATTTACTTGGCTACACCTATTTATGGCTCCCACCTAAAAGAAACAACTAAGACTGAAACATGTGCTTCACTAATTGTGACAACCACGCGAATGAAATAACAATTGCTAGAACATTTGCTCCCTTGAGATATTTGCTACTTGAGATATTTGATACTTGCTGCTTGAGAAACTTGCTTGAGAAAACTGCTGAGAGAAACTTGCTCTAAGAAACCTGTGTCTGAAACTTGCTTGAGAAACTTGCTACTAGATAAATCCATTCCACGTCACTTGCTTCCATTAGTTAGATCTTTCATATTTATTGCTTTGCATAAAAGGCCATATAAGAGGGTTATAGGGCTTTAGAGAATAGATAGTTTACCTTCAGCTCCTCGTGGGTTCGACACTCAAATACTTATCGAATTGTGCTACAGTGATTCCTTGCTCTTGGGGATTATCACCACCTTTGCTCTTCCTTCACGAGTTGAAACAAGTACGTACTAGAATGAACAGTTCTTTCTGCTGGTTGGGCACGTTACGCGCTGAAAGTTTGGTGAGCAGAGGATAGGATCAATCGGGTCTCCGCGTCCAGATTTCAGATAGCGCGCGGGCGAATAATATACTCGGCCGGGTGGATAAGCAGGGGTGCACGGCGACCCGATCCCGACCCATTTCCGGCGACGCCCTTGATTTTCCTTGGGCTCTGTTTGGATGTCCATATTGTAGCATAGAATTGGGAATTGGAATTGTGTTTCTCAAATTCTGCTGTTTGGTTGTGTTTGGAATTGAAAACTGGAATTGACAGCCGAATTCCATGGAATTGAACTACAACTAAAAGATGCCCTCTCCAATTCAGAGTCTCACCCCTCTGAATTGGGTGGAATTGGCACTTTCTCATGGGGATGACCAAATTCAACCTATAAACATCCAAACAGAGAATTGGAATTGGATGCTCTTTTTGATTCCATCTACCAATATCTTGCACAACCAAACAGGAATTTGGAATTGAAGACTCATTTCAATATACCCACCGATTTGGAATTGGGCTCAATTCAATTCCAAGCCCTCCAATATGAACATCCAAACATAGCATTGGTGGCATTCGTTTGACAATTGGATTGGACGTAGTACCAACACAAGGTCAACGCTAAAACAATTGCTAGGTTCCTTTCATATGCCCGTATGAGTACAGGCCAGGGTTTTCTACCCGGTCAACGGTTGTGTTTTCCTAATAAGCTTTTCAGTTGGGAAGAATAGTAGAACTAGTAAAGCTTGTCAAAATGTGACAACCAAGGGTAAGATGTGGTAAGTTTTTTATAAATGGATTAAATATTGCCAGACTGTCACAACTAGATGTAAAAGGGTGAAATCTACTCTTATTCGTATTAGCGATTTAAACAATGCAATTTCGTTTATTTATCTGCCAAAACAACATAATCAATTGAATCAGTAAATTAAAATAGCTAGTGATACGTAGAACGAACATCAGGTGTAACAACTGTCCTTGAAGGTGTGTGTTTTCTTAACAAGCGGATATAGATTTACAGTTGGGGAAATAAAAAATTAGTAAGGACACTCATCCTACAACCCTAGCCCCCGAGTCGTCTCCTCTGAGGCGGCTAGGGCGGAACCCTAGCCGGCCCCAGCCGCCACCACATCCTCCCTCCTCCTCCCCTCGCCGCCGACCGGATGAAGCTCGCCGGGCACAACCCTGGGCGGCGGACGGCGGCGGCGGGGTGCTACCCTTCTGGCGGTCGTTCTGCGAGGAGATCGGCGGCGTTGCGGGCCGCATAGCGCCGCGGCTCGCCGGGCGAGGATGCGGCGCTGCGGGGCGTGGGGGAGCGGCGGCGCCCTGCGGCGAGGTTGTTGGCGGCGGCCCGGGCCCGATCTGGGCCGGCGGGCCGAGCGGCCACGGTGCACTGCGGCTCCCGATTCGCGGGGCGGAGCGCAGTGGCGGTGGTGTGGGCTCGGGGAGCGGAGCTCCAGCTCCCGGGCGGCGCGGGGAGGCCGTGTTCGGCGCTGCAGGTGATGTACGAGCTCGAGGGGTTGGCTTAGGAAGCCGGGGCTGGCGTGATGTGGAGGTGGAGGTGGAGGTTGCTGCTCTCCGGCAACCGGGTGGCGAGGAAGTCGGGGCGGCGGCCCCGGACCAGTGGCCGCATTGGCGGCAGGCAGCGCGATTGTTGCGGCTTGAGGTGTCGCGGCCGTCACGGCTGCAGATGAGCTCGGCGGGTGGCGACAAAGCTGGAGAACTCGTCTCGTTGCGCCTATCGCTTCACGGGTGAATTGATCTCTCCGGGCAAATGCCTTGCACAGACTTCGGTCGTTGCCGACGACGGCGGCGCCCTCGGGCGTCGTTCCCCATCTTGATGGCGTCGTTGTGGAGTCTTGACATTCGACCGACGTGAGTGGTCCTAGAACTTCCGGGTGAAAACCTAAGCTCCTCCGGAGCGGGCGACGGCGGCGAACGCGTCGCTACCTTCTTGAAGGCGTTGCCTTGGAGTTCCTGGCCCTCACGGTGTGACTGGTTTGCGGTAGATGAGGAGGATAGCTCTGTGGCCAGGGAGGTGGGTCCCGGGGCGGCGGCCCCGGACGGTGGTGGATGTCGAGGCGGCGGCCTCGGTCTCCCACGCTACGACGGTTCTATGAGGTAGAGCCGTTGTCTAGCGCGGGTCTGGGTGGCGACCTGGATGAAGACTGCGCGGGCAGAGGGTTCGTCGACCTGACTGGATCATCTTCGGGCAATGCGAAGGTCGATCTGGTTGCTTCTTCGGGGCGGCGGCCCCGGTACATGGTGGTTTTGGTGGCAACCTGGATGAAGACTGCGGGGGCAGAGGGTTTCGTCGACCATGACTGGATCGCTTTCGGGCGATGCGAAGGTCGATCTGGTTGTTACGCCGGGGCGGCGGCCCCGGAGCGGGTGGTGTGTGTTGTGGCGTTTGTCGACTTGGGTCGTGTGGACGACGGGTCGCTTCGTTTGTGTCTTTCTTTTGTACAGATTGTATGATTTTTGGACCCGGTTTCCCTTATAAACTGGGTCAATTCTTTCTATCTATTCGAGCGGTGGTACGACCACCTTGTCCTCAAAAAAAAAATTTAGTAAAGGCTGCCGTAACAACTATAAATTGTAAGATGTGGTAAGATTAAATATCGTGACGATGTCGCGACTAGAGGGTAAACCGTAAAAGGGTGGAGTTTACTCTGAATTTATTTATTTAAAATTCGAATATTACAAATTTTTATTCTGCCAAGATAGTCACATGGTCAATTGAATCAAGAACTTCAAAAATAATTAGCTAAACGGTGATAATCCGACATCCGGTACACATGACAAGTACGTGCAAGCAGTGCTATTCGAGGACATAGCAGCAGTTCTTGAAGGTGTTCATGTCGCGGCTGAAGAGTGGCACGTAGGCATCCACGCTGCCGTCGCCTAAGAAGGACGGCAGCAGGATCAGCAGGCCCTCCACCGGAAGATAGCTGGGCATGAAGAAGAAGGGCCGGCCGCCGCCGAAGTCCATGTCATAGAACGGGATCCGCAGCCAGCTGTCCACCTCGATGTGAGGGCTCAGTACCATCTCCGCCGCGTCGGCCGTTGGTACCAGCCCCTCCTTCTCCACCGCGCCGGAGCTGGCGAAGTCGATGAAGGACTTGAAGTAGCCATCGTTGATCCGGGCCACCTCCCGGTTGATGAGCTCCACCGCGTGCTTGACCGGCCTGGTCACGAGCTCCTCAGCAGTGGCGGTTGGCCGCGCCCAGAGCACGACGTTGCCAGTGTAGCCATCCGGCAGCTGCGGGTTCATCCGCGCTCGCCCGTCCACGACGATGGCGACGCTGGTGGACTCGCCACCATCGAGCCCGCGCGCCTTCGTCATGCTCCGCCACAGGTGCGCCACAACGCATTGCAGCGTGCTGTACGGCCGGTGCGCGCCCGCCGACGCCTGTGCCTTGAGCTTGGAGATGAACTCCCTGCTGAAGTGCATCTTGTTCACCACCACCTCGTCGTCACAAACAACATCGCGGCGGTGGCTATCCTTGACGTAGGGCTTGAACTCCACTCCACGGTGGTCGTACTCGACGAGCGGCGGGTCGCGCAGTCGAAAGAATGACGAACGGTCGTGCACGGGGACGGGGTCGATCGCCACTCCCCGGGTGGCCTGGCTCCACGCGACGAAGAAGTTGCCGGTGGCGCGGCCGTCGGACACGATGTGCTGGGTGGTGAACCCCACGACAAGCGACCCGCACGTGAAGCGCGTGATCTGGATGAGCATCAGCTCCTCTGGCCCGTCGTCGCCGCTCGGGTGGAGGCATAGCACCTCCGGAGTCGGCTTCAGCGGCATGACGCTGTCGAGCGCCACCTCCGCCGTCGCCTCCACGAACCTCGCGCCGGCATCGTTGACGAGGATCGCGCGGTTGTCGTTGGCATCTACGCCGAGCCTCCCGGCCCACTCGCGGTAGTCCACCAGCGCCCTAGCCAGCCCGGCCTCGAGCGCGGCGTTGGGCGGCGCCGGCGGGCGGAACGCGTAGATGACGGAGATGTACGTGTCGAAATTGGCCTTGTCAAGCACCGTGAGCGGGACGACGTCGGCCGTGTTTCCCGGAGCCACGGCGCAGCTGGCGTAGTCTGGCTTGACGGCCTTGGACGAGTGCACGGCGATCTTCATGACGAGAGCTAGCGTGGTTACAATTTGGAACAGGTGGATGCTCGATTTTTTTTTTTTTTTTTTTTGCGGAAAGACAAAGTTGGCATTAATCCAGAATCCTTACAGGACAGACCTTAGAAAAAAGAAAATTACAACCGAGTCCTTATGGATAACGAAGACGCCGTCGACGAAGAAGACATGCCGCTGGCGCGCCGCCGCCGCTCCGCCATTGCAACCTTGGATCAGCAGGAGTCCCGTGGCAGACGGGAAGTCAACGAACCTCGAACCCCGCGAAGGGCCTCCATCTTGCGTCGTCGCCATCATCTTCCGACTGGATTTGGCCACCTCCATCTTCATGAAGCTCAACCGCCGGATCCGCCGCACACGGGCTCCGGCCCGGAAGACGGCGCACGGCACCTCCACCGAGGTACGAGCGCCGGAGAGGAAGCAGAGAAGCAGCCGGCCTCCACGGAGACCAACCACCGGAGGAGATCCCTGCCACCGCAAACCACCTCACCAGCAACACCTACTCCTCCATCGCGTCGCCGGAGAGGAACACACTCACACCTAGCTATGTACAGGTGAGATCCGCGGTTCCCCCACCCTCCCGCCGCCGGAGCGGCCGGCGGAGGGAGGGAGAACCGGCGAATCGCCACCGGCGAACTGGAGCGAGCGGAGAGTTTCAGAAATCGCCCTCCCTACTGTAGCGGGGGAGGGGAAATGTACGTACGTTCTTGGGCAACTGGTAGAACAAGCGAACTATGATCAGTTGCTCGGATGGTGAGTCTGCATGAGCTGATAACGATTGTTATATAGAGAGAGAGCGAGATCGTTCGGTTAAGAGCTTCTACAATCTATATGGCGCACAACTCCTATCTCTGACCGTCCGTTCCCACGATTAAACGCCGAGATTTTAATTAATTGTTAGAGATGGCGATAAGAGATCACACATTGTACGACTAATATTTATTTTATTATCTAAATGATGGGGAGGGCTAAAAGAGACCTACCTACTGTACCATTGTAGATGGGAGGTACGTTTTGACTCCCGATCTCATATGCTCATGTTAGAATAGTAAATATTGCAAACAAAATCTGAAAACAATTGTTGATGGACGTATACTAATGTCAAACATACGTGCATAATTTCATGCTGAAATGACATGTGTGGTGCTCTATGCAAAAAACAAAAACAATGCTCCAAAAAAATTTAGATCCCATTTGGGGCACCGATTTGTTTTTTTTTTCACCGCGCACCAAAAATATCATTTCACCTCAAAATTTGACACGTATGTAGTAAAATTTGTACATGGTCGCCACCAATTTTTCAGATATTTTCTAAAATATTTATTACTTTTTTGATTTTCTTATTCTAACAGGAGAGGTCGGTGCTATTTTGAATTTCTGTCTTAATGCTTGACTAGGTAGCCGAGATGGATAAGATAAGATGACACGAACGTGGAGGAAGCTATAGCTAAGGTAGGTATTAGCAGTACTTAGTAGGACAGCTCCGGAAATTCGATGTCGACGTGACCCCGGCCCATTTCTACAGCTATCGACAACGTTCTTGGTCTATATAAATATTTGCCTGATCAGATTGTTTGAAGAAACTCGTACAGGCTAGCAGCTATGCCAAGTCCACACTGACCACACCAAACCATGCCTCTCCGTCAAATCACTACATGAATGCCGCGCTGTGCCGACGGCCAGAAGCCGTCGGCATAGCTCAGATTGCCGTCGCATAGGGCTATGCCGAGGGCAGCTGTCGGCATAGCCCCATCGACGTAACACGGCGTCGGCATAGCCTCCGATGCCGTCGGCGTAGAAAAAGCCGTATGCGTAGCTGGTACGCCGACGGCTTAGCTGTCGGCCTAGGCCTAGGCCAGATATTTTATTCCCATTTTTTTTGAAAAATTTAAAATATTTAAATTGTTTAACCGGTTAATCGCACTGGAGACATATTTATCTTTATCTCTAAGCATGCTTAAGTTCAGTTTAAATCGCTCACTTCTAGTGACAAAATCGTTCCTTCCCTATAAGCTTCCTAGAAAGAACTTATACTTTGTTGACAATGGTATCCTATCAATTCTATTAACTCTTGGACCATGATGTTACACGTATTTATTTTTTGAATCCAAACAATTATTTAAGTAAACAAAAATGATTAAGTAATAATAATCTTGAATTCAAATAACAATAAAATGAATTTTAATTATTTTTTTGCCTTTTTCCATTTAATAATAAATAATTCATATCTACAAATCCGTAAATCGGAATTCAACAAATAATATGTCTAAATCGATCAGAAAAATGAGAGGAATGCAAATATGACATCCATACCATCTTTGAGGGATTCTGGCGCTCTGTTGGTCGGTTTCTAGCGAAACCTTAGACCGGAGCCCCGTTGATCTACCCCTCTAGCGTTCTCCGTACGAGGGTTGACCAATGGACTTTTATCTTTGTTATTGTTTTTTAGCCCGTAGCTACATGGAAAACAAAGGTTGGTCCCATTTTACAACAAGATTCACTCTGGTTCACCCTTAGCGGAGTTTTGTCCTAACAGGTCCAGGACGTTACTAAGTGCTACCGCATGTACGCGAAGCGGGTCACACCAAGAAGATAGAAGTTACGCAAAAGACTGAAGTTACGCGGTTGAACTAGCACTGAAGATTTTGAAAAGCTGCATGCAGAACATAATAAGGCTCCAGGACCAGACGGGTTCCCTGCTAAGTTTTATTAAAAAAAATTGGGGGGGGGTCATAAAAAGCGACTTGATGGCTATGTTTACCCAATTACAAACTGGAGAATTGCCTCTTTTTAAGTTAAACTATGGGGTGATCACCTTACTGCCCAAAAAAGAAGACGCGAGTAAAATAGAGCAATATCGGCCTATTTGTCTTCTTAATGTCAGTTTTCACAAATTTTACTAAAGTGGGCACTAATAGGGTTACGTCGGTATCTCACAAGGTGGTTCGACCCTTCCAGTCAGCTTTTATGCCAGGTAGAAATAATTTAGAGGGGTTAGTACTGCTCCATGAAACCATTCATGAACTTCACCGGAAGAGAATGGATGGTGTATTGTTCAAAATTGATTTTGAAAAAGCGTACGATAAAGTTAATTGGTCCTTCTTACAACAAACGTTACGCATGAAAGGGTTCTCACCTAAGTGGTGTGAATGGATTGCTAGGTTTGTTCAAGGTGGGAGTGTGGGAGTAAAGGTCAACAATGACGTTGGCCATTATTTCCAAACACTACAAGGGATACGTCAAGGAGACCCATTATCCCCTATTCTTTTTAATCTCGTAGCTGACATGTTAGCAATTTTGATTTCACGGGCGAAAGAGGATGGACAAGTGGGAAGTTTGATTCCTCACCTAGTCGATGGTGGCGTCTCAATTCTACAATATGCGGATGATACTATATTATTTCTTGAACACGACTTAGCGAAAGCTGTGAACATGAAATTAATTCTATCCTTTTTCGAACAACGCTCAGGTCTAAAGATCAATTATCACAAAAGTGAGATATTCTGTTTTGGAAAAGCAAAGGAGATGCAAGATGACTAACGAAATATTTTGGATGTGAAAGCGGCTCACATCCTTTTAAATATCTTGGTATTCCAATTCATTATAGAAAACTTCTAAACATAGAATGGAAACCAGTTGAGGATAGATTCGAAAATAAATTAGGAGCATGGATTGGAAATATGCTATCATACGGAGATCGTTTGGTCCTTAAAAATTCGGTTTTAACCACTTTACCCATGTTTCTATTATCCTTCTTTGAGATACCAGTAGGGGTTCGAAAAAGATTGGATTTTTATCGATCTCGCTTTTTCTGGTAGACTGATCAAACTAAAAGAAAATATAGACTTACAAAATGGAACATTATTTGTCGACCCAGGGATCAAGGTGGTTTGGGAATCGAGGTTTTGGAACTTAAAAACAAGATCCTATTATCAAAATGGTTGTTTAAAATTTTGACACAACAAGGGGTTTGGCAAGAATTATTATGCAACAAATATTTACGGGCAAGACGCTTTCTCAAGTTCAGGCAAAACCAACTGACTCTCCTTTTTGGAAGGGGATCATGGGGGTTAAACAAGATTTCTTTGCTCTGGGTCTTTTGTAGTGGGAAATGGTTTGCAAACAAGATTTTGGGAGGACACATGGTCAGGCGAATCACCTTTGGCTTCCCAATACCCGAGTGTGTATAACATTGTGCGGAATAAAAACGTTTTAGTTGCTCAAGTTGTGACCACAGTTTCAATTAATTTACAATTTCTCCGGGCAATCATAGGTGATAAAAGGGATGCTCGGATGCACCTTGTTGCTCGGCTGATGCAAGTCACAATCTCGGATGAGGCCGATAGGTTTAAATGGAGATTAGCAACAAGCGGTTCTTTCTCCTTTAAGTCAATGTATGCGGATTACATGTATGTCCACACTAGATTTTTACACAAATATGGAAACTTCGAATACCTTTGAAGATAAAGATTTTCTTATGATTTCTTAGTAAATGTGTCTAGCTAACAAAGGATAATCTAGCTAAAAGAATATGGACATGATGTAAAAAAAGGTGGTTTTTCTGATACAGAAGAGTCTGTAGAACATTTGTTTATATCTTGCCATTTTGTTAAAAACATTTGGAGACTACTGCATTTTACCTTTAATATCAGCCCTCCAACCAGCGTTTCTAATTTGTTTGGAAGCTGGCTTAATGGTATAGATAAAGACACTACGGTTAGGATTTGCATCGGCGTTTCAGCCTTTCTTTGGGAAATTTGGAATTGCCGGAATGATATTGTCTTTAATAAGATATCAACTCATCATTTTATGCAGGTTGTGCTCAAGACTACCCACTGGATTCAATCGTGACCGCTTCTCCTCCCAGAAGCTCAGCGGGATCTTATAGATTCCGGATGTACTCGAATGATGGCGGACGTTCGGGCTATCTTCTCCTAGAATGGGTGGCGCCATGCTAGAAGAATAGATGGATAGGCAGCTGATTTTCTTCTGGCTCATTTACATCTTTACACTTTGTGATAAGTGAACTGGATTTTCTGTAATAAGCTAAGACCTTGACGCTTTTTATTATGTTTAATAAATTGGCAGTATGCATCATTTTGATGCAGAGGCTGGGGCGGGACTCCATTTCGAAATAAAAAATGAATCCCTTGGTGAAAATGATGAAACTCCCTTGAGTTTGACCCCCCCCCCCCCCCCCCCCCCCCCCCCCCCCAAAAAAAGGATAAAAATGGGCCTGACTTCACTCGACACACGCATACATGTCCCAGAGAAGAAAAATGCCCAATAGAATCACGAAGCTTTTGTTCATTCCATTCCATGGCCAATGTTGTGCTCTCCTTTCTCTTTCCTCGTCTCTGCATCTGTACGTTCCCTACCTAGCTCACTTGCTGAAAGAAAAGAAAACAAGGCCGCCGGCGCAGGATTTGGAGATACATTAGCTGGAGCGGTCGTGGAGAATTAACAAGTCAGCAATTGCCCAAACACCGCGAGAAACTCCGGGGGAAACCAGGCCGGAAGTAGCACGCCGTGGCATACCCCGCCACGTCCAGTCCAGCTGAGCAGAGTACCCGGCGCAGCGGCCAACACGACGGACCATCGGCGGTCACGAGACGCCGAGACGAGACGGCTCGGAAAGCACGCGTCACATCCGTCCATCCATCCATGATTCCCTCGCCATCGAGAGTCCGCCCGCGCGTGCTCCTCGGCCGCCGCGCCACCCCCGATCGCTTCTACGACGGGCATGTCATGTGGCGACAATGACGAGCCGGCGGCAGGGCGGGGCTAGCTAGCAGCAGCTGGAGCACGCGACCCATGTTCGTGCTCCGCAAAGCCGGTCGCCGACGTAGTCAAAAAAGCCATGGCGCTTTTCCCTCGCCTGCTTCGCCTCCCTTCCGTCCGTATGCCCACTCTACACGTCTCCTTTTCTTTCCCTTTGCTGCTGCGCCCCTTTTCCCTCTTCGGTTCCACATCGTCGACTCGTCGTCTTCTCGGCCGGAGCCGGCTGGACCACGGTAAACTCCATCGCCGTCCCGTGCAGGTTCCTGGCCGATCTTTTATTTTTCCTTTGTCCAATCTGAGCTCGTCTAATCACGTACTGGGAGTAGTACATTGTACAAGATTCCCAGGGTTAACTACGGTCTGTTGTTTAGTGTTCCCTGACAGCGGCGGCACGTCTTTCCGGGTGACAAAATGGTTGGAGCTCATCACCTCAGGCCCGGGCTAAATAGCATTGACACCCTCTTAAACTCATCATTGGTGCTACTACTACAACCGGCCGGGATAACGTACTTAGCTCAGGGCATGCTGATATAGTGACAGACCTCTGACCCTGATCTTAAATTCCCGTCTTCATGTGAAACTACCACTCCTCCAGCCTAGTACTACGTTGTACTCCTATACTCGTAGGGCTACGCCCGTACACGTAGAAGAGTTACATCGACCGAGCAGTAGCATGCATGCCACTTTGTCTACTGCACCCACGAGCTCATGTGCCGATGTGCCTGCACTTCGTACTACGCAGCATAGCATAGTACTGTGCGCCTGCTCACCGCGTGGCAGTGACTCCGACATGAAATGGGTTTTCCTTTTCCCAAAGTAATAATCTACTCCGTACCGTATGTAAGTATACGGATATGCATTTCTGCAGTAACGAGCGCTCCTGAGCTGAGCACCGAAGGTAGTACCGAAAGTGACTGACGGACGAGACTAGCGGAGAACTGGTGAGACTGTGGGATGCTTTCGTACTGTAGATTAACGAGCTACAGCAACTAGCTAGGGGCTTGGGCACTCCGGTTCGTCAGGAGAGTCTCTTGGTGATGCCTTCGTTTTTATTTGGGATATTTTATTTAAGACAGTACTACGTATAATACGGTTAACTACTTTCTTATTTTATTCTATCGTGCATGCAGCTCGTGTTCATCCGTTCGTTTTGACGACGACGGAGGATACCATGAACGGAACACGGAGAAAAAGGTTGGGGGCTATAGCCTAGTCTAGTCTAGGCACGCTTGGAGTAGCAAACATCGAACGCGCACGCGCCGCCGCTGTGTGTGCAGGATTCACTCCACGCAAGCGCATGCTGATGGCTCGCCAAGTCGCCATGCATGTACTGCCCGATCGAAGACGCTAGCACTGTACCACGAACTGTACAATACAATACACACCATACTACCATAGTACTCCCTCCGTTCACAAATACTTGACTTCTAACTAAGTGTATCTAGACAAGAAACAAATCTAGATACACTCACTTTAGAGTCAAGTATTTCAGAACGGAGGGAGTACCTCGTATGTGAGACGGTGATGTCGACATCACCTCTTTGGGAGGAAGCCATTTCCTCGCAAGAAGTTAAAATGTACTCCCTCCGTATCAAAATATAAGACTCTCTGGCTAGTTTCTACACAGATGTATCTAGACATGTTTTAGTACAAAGTTCACATGAATCTTGCACTAAAATATGTCTAGATATATGTGTGTAAAACCTAGCTAGAGAGTCTTATATTTTGATACGGAGGGAGTACCTCGTATTTGGAACTTGCTTGGGGCATGGGTTGCAACAGTATGTTCAAATTTTGAACGAATAATCCGAGGTTCTATTTGGGTGGAAGGAATTTTATAAGCGGAGGAATCAAATTCATATATTTTTTTACTGAATTTCACTTTTTCTAGACAAAAGGCAATTACACTGGTTTTAAAATTAATAAATCCTCATACGGCTCAGAGTTACAAATGCTGAAGGGTGAAAGGATCAGCTTACAAGACAATAAGAACAAGCAAAAAAGAACTAAGCAAAAAACACAGCTGGATCATCGAGGTCCTCATCCACCGGAGAAGAGAAACACTATGGATACGAATAGGGATCGCCCTCGGAGTGGAGTGGTCATCGAGGATGATCGCAACATCGTCTACACCAGCCAAGACGTACCGTGTCGAACTGTCTACGTCTCCGCCACCAAAGAGGACCCCTGTCTTCTCGTCGACCCATACCCGAAGCACGAATTTCCGTCGAGCACAAATCTGTTATCCAAAGGCAGCCATACCCATATCCAGAGCGGAAGGTGACAAGAGATGGAGTGGTGAAGGCTACTTTCAAATCTAATGCAAGTGGCCACCGTCGCATCCCTCGCGCTGCGACCAGCTCCCCCGCCACGTCCTCGCCGCCCGCGAGGCCAAGAAGGACAGCCAACATTTGCGGATGCCACTCGTGGCGACCAGCTCCCACCGCGCCCGCCGCCGACCAGCGCGCCTACCGCCTGAAGCACCCCAAAAAGGCATGACTTGGCTAGGGATCCCCCGATATGGCAGACCAAGACACGTGCATCCCATATTCAGATCACAAAGAACATGGGGGACCAGCCTCGGTGAAACCATGGTCACCTTACCACATCCACCGAGCTAGATTGAAGCCCATGGCTCTATTCTTCGCTTGAAACATCTTGTGCCACCTCCACCAGTAGAAGGACGTCGGAGGCCACTTGGGGCAGCGCCGCCAGGCCCCATAACTTTTGCATTTGCTTGGGGGTCAAGAGCGGGCGCGCATCCAACACTCAAAGAATTCCTCGCTGTTGTCGTCTTTGAAGGATTCACGAGCTTGCCCGCGGGTTGTCTTAGGCCGGAGCGAGGAACAAGGAGGAGGGGGACGAAGACGTTGGGCTGCTAGGGTTGCACGCCTCCCGAGCCGCCCCGAGAGGAGCGACGTGGGGCCAACTGAATATATTTGTATTTCACTTTTACCACAGGTTTGTTTATGTGTAACGTTTATTACTCTACTTAGTGAAACAAAAACAAAATACAGCATATAGAATTGAACACGTGTTTAGCCCATTTTGACATTATGCATGTTTCGAAAGAATATATCGATATATTTGGTATATGTGGTGTGACAAAATATGTGAAAATCGGAGACCGGCATCGAAGATCATGTACAAACTTCTTCTCATCGCATGTTCAATTTGTGTTGTTGTCCTGATATTTGAGTCATCACCCCACACCTTACCCAATGGATATGCACAAAAAAGAGTCCAAAGTTTAAAAAATGGGTAATTTAGCCAATGTTCCACTAGATGGTGTAACTAGTATAAAGTGGAATTTCACTCTTTTTCTATAAAATCTCTGTAAATCATAAGATTAAGTTCAACAAATTCCTGTATAATCTATTCATATGTCATATGTTCCATAGTAATCTCAACATGAGGCGAGACCTCATCTTAGTTTGGTTCATTTGAGTAGATCAATGTCCATGCATTTTATCTCTCATCAATCCTCTTAAATTCACCTGAAAAAAATAATGTGCATTATCCAAAAGACACATCTTGCAAAATATGCGTGATTTAAAATTAACTAGAACTTCAATTTACGTGACACCTCAACTTGTGTTTTTGACATTTCTATTTCCAACTGAAAATCATGTGATTCGGTTTTAATATGTATACTAGGAAACGTGCCCGTGCGTTGCATCGGGAGAGAAAACGTTTAACTTTTATAGGAAAACATAGGTGCCGTTCAAATTTTGCCCCGAAGTTTTAAATTCATTGTTATATCCAGTTTCATCTGTCTAAATAGCACCCAAGATAAGTGTAAACTATAAATAATTATAAAGTTTGAAAGTCGATAGAACCCTCCAAATACAAACGCCATGCTTTCAAAAGTCATCAGCTAGCCACCTGATCATCCTGCTTATCCATATGTCCAGTCACAGGGGTTGTATATGCAAAGGAAAATGAAAGGAAATTTATCAGTATAAGCTAAAATGAATGCAAAAGTGCAAACCTTGGAGAAGGAAATTGTTGAGTAAATCCAGTCGTCTTTTTTTTGCGGGGAAAATCCCGTCGTCTTAGCTAGCCATTTAGTATTAATCAAAGCTATCGCTATTGTTTCTTGCAGCTACACGTGTAATTTTACTATGCATGGCACTTTCATCCTAAAAGAACCACGGATGTATTGCAATAAACACATAGATGGATGACATTCAGAAATTATCAGAGTACAGTTCAGCTGGTTTTTCTTTGTGGTGATAGCAATTTCCAAAAATCTCATGAAAGACCAGTGTAATCTTCCATGCCAATTGAATTGTGCCTTTCCTGTACCCGACGAGGCATCAGATATCTCATCTTACCGAGAAATTCACAGGCACCGAAAAGAAGACTAACTCAAAAGCACCCAATTCCTCGCTCAACCTCAACGCAGTCCAATAAAAACAGATCCACTCCCCAAATTCACACGGAAACACTGATCAACAGCGCAAAAGAAACAATATACGCAACGGCACCAACAGCTTGGCGCGAGGAGCAGCAGCTGGAAACACTCGCTTTACTCCTTTGGACCAAATCACTGACTGTTCATGAAAATATTACGCAGGGTTTTCGTTCAGATAAATCATCAAATACCTAGTGTGCAACAAACGCGTGTGTTCTATCTCACCTGGTGGAGAAATAGCCTTCAAGAGGATGCAGAGCGAGAGGCCCTCGTCCACCTCGTCCAGCGAGGTGCTGGTGCAGGGCGACGACACGCCGGAGCCCCACCACGCTGCTCGTATGAAGTTTGAATAGGTCGAACTCCTGAGGCAGACTCACGGTCGCGTGAGTCATGTGGCAGCCCCGACTGGAAGCACGCGGTTGGAGCCGCGAGGTAGGACATGGCCGCAGGTGGCTCGCCGCGGGGCTGGGCGCGGATGGCGAGCCGCGTCGGAGCTGCGGCCGAAGGTGCCGCGCGCGCGCCTGGCTTGCAGACGGAGGTACCACGCCGGAGAGGGAGCGCTAGGCGGCGACACGCTGGAGAGGGAGGGCCGGCACCGGTCGTGCGGACGCCGGCGAGGTCGCTGGGAAGGCGGCGGCGGCAGCGCCAAAGTTTAGCCGTACTACATGGATTGAAGCTGCCGAACGAGGAAGCACCATCAGATCTTGTAGGTCAACGCGAAGTACTGCGACAACCTCTCAGACGCGACAACCACCCCACCACAGCCCTGCCCCGTCCAAGCCCCGACGGATCCAAAGCGAGCCGATGTCCTCCTTCAGCCCGCCTTCATCCAGCGGAAGCAGAGGCGAGGGAGGGATTTCGGTGCGGGGAATTCAAGGTAGGACACGATGTCTGCTCTATGTTCGAGACAGGAAATAAAAAAACGAACCGGTACGACTTAAGCGTGGCAAGGTGGGTAAAATTTCTTGCTACGTAGGGGTAAAATTGGAAATAAAAATGACGTACCAGAAGAAATCTCAATGCTTTTATTATTAGGTATAGATTTGGAGCAATGTCTTTGATTAAATGACGTGGTAGAGGAGGAGGTCCGTACGGTCCAAGGAAACCACGCAGCAGGAGCAACGCCATTGATTTGGTAGCGAGTGTCACACTGTTTGGGTCGTGGCGCAGGCCGGGAGGCGTGGAAAGGCCCGTCTGCATGATTACGAGGGTTAGCGTCCGGCCTCTTTTGATTCCATCTCTCTCTCTTTGTGGCTGTGACGTCAGGTGACACGTCCTGTCCCCCGGAGTGCGGTCACCCCACGCAACATTCCCGGGATTCCCGGCCCCACCGCTCGTCCTCCTCGTCGTCGACCTCTTGCAGCGGCGGACCGGCCGCGAACTGGCAGCAGCTGAGTCCGGCCAGAATGCATGTGTGGAAACAAAAACGCTGGACGCTTCCGCCATGGATGTAAAACTTGGACGAGTCTGCTGCTCAGAGCATCTCCACTCGCGACGTTTAAATGGGCGTCCAAAGGCCGTCCGGACAGGCCCTTTGGGCGCCGTCTGGACTATCTTACCCATTTGGGCGCCGTCGCTCCCCACTCGCGGCGTCCAAATATTTTTTTGTAAACTTAAACTTCGGCGATTTTCATTCAAACTTTAGGAAATTTTACAGATTCGAATGAAATTTAAAAAAACTAAACCTAATCTACTGACCCGGTAGCGGCGTCTGAAGGCGTAGTAGGGGTCCTCCTCCTTCACCTCCTCCTTCACGCCGCCGCTGCTCCACGCGCCGCCGGTCCACGCGCCGCCGTCGTCCTCCTCCTTGACGCGGCTCGGTCCTGGGCCGTCGTCGACGGTAAGGTCGAAGAAGGGCACGCCCTTCTCCTTGGCGGTGTCGCGCGCCGACCAGGCGCACGCCGAGGGGCCGTCGAGCGGCGGCACGTCGTCCATCGACGCGGCCTCGACGGCCGCCGCAATGGCGTCGTCGTCCGTCCCCGCCTACGCCGCTATGAGCTCCGCCATGAACGGCGAGAGCTCCGGCTTCGCCTTCACCTTCATCTGCTCCGGCTTCGACGTTAGCAGAGAGGAGGCGCGGGAGCGGGATGAGGACGAGTGCGAGGACGACGCCCGCGACGAGGACGCCGTGGAGCGCGACGAGGACGGCGTCGCGCGCGGCGCCCACTGGTTGGTCGGAGGTGGCGGTGCCCAGGCGGCCGGAGCAGGGGCGGGCGCCGCCGTTCGCGATGTGGTTCATCACGAACTGGAGCGTGCGCCCGGGCACGCTCCAGAACGCCTCGCGCCCGGCGACGCTCTTGTCCGCCGGCGCCGGGCCGGGGCCGTCCCAACGGTTGAATTCCTCCTCGTAGGCGCGCTGGAACGCCGCCTCGTACCGGCCAGGCCGTCCCAGCGGTTGAATTCCTCCTCGTAGGCGCGCTGGAACGCCGCCTCGTACCGGCCATGGTTGGCCGGGTTCCGCGGATCCCAGCGTGGGTCCTGACGCTGCTCCGGCGTCAGGTCACGCCAGTAGTGCGTCAGCCGCGGTTCGCCCGCGTCAGGGGCTTCATCACCGGCACGCCGTTGACGCCGATGACGAACCCGTGGCAAACACGCATATCCGGCGGCACCGGATAGCCGTTGTCGCGCAGGGTGCGCTGCGCGAAGCCGTTGGCCGCGGCGCCGCCGGTGCGCCTCCAGGTGCCGGCCATGGAGAAGGAGAGCGGCGGCGGTTTTCGAGTGGAGAAGGAGCGGCGAGGTGAGGGAGAGAGAACGGCGAGGGCGAGAGTGGCGATGAGTGGAGGCCGGCGCGCGCCTTTTATGGCGGCCGGAGAGCGGTGGCATTAACGCCGCTCGCCTCGAAAAGACGCGCCGCATTCACTCCGGCGAGCAGAGGACGCGACGGCTCACTGGCCGCCCGCCGGTCATGAAAACGAGGAGTCTTTGACGACGCCTTTGACCACGGCGGGGCGTGGCCGTGTCACTGCCAGGCGTGGCCCGCGCGTCGGAGTCGTGCGTTTCCTTCCGTCCAGGGCCGCCCCAAGCCTCCCCAAGTTGAGGGCGTGGGCTGGACGTGCCGGACACAAAACTGGGCCGCGCCGGACCGAATTCGTGTTTAGGCGCCGCGAGTGAGCGTGATTTTGTGTCCGGCACGCCCCAAACGGCTTTGGGCGGCCGTTTGAGCGCCCCGAGTGGAGATGCTCTCACATGTATGCAGATTGGGTCAGCCGGTTTTGGTGTTTCTTGGCACAGACATTTCCAAGAGCTTCCAGACTGCATGCGACGTACGTCGGGGTCGTCGGGTTTGCCGTTACAGACAGACGACAGACTTCACATACGCGCTGATACACATGGGAGCGTCGCAGGGAGAGACCTCTACTTCGTGCAGAATGGCGCCTCGTTTTGGCACATCTCGTCTGTGTCATCTGGTCAAATTGGTCGATCGAAAAATTAAGACCTGTCTGTTACGTTCTGGCCGCTCTGTATCGCCATGCATGGACGCATGGTGCAGTGGTGCGCAACGCGACGACAGATACCTAAAGCTCCCAAAAAACCTTGTCCATCAAAGGGTTCACTGTTTGACTTCTTTCAAACCATTTTAACTTAAACGAACGGGGTCCCGGCAGTAAGAATATTAAGAAAGTAGGGCGCAAAAGTTAACCATGGAAAGGGCAGCGTGGCATGCAACAAGAGCTACGACTTGCACAGGACAGAAGGAATATCGATCATCACGGCCATGCATGGATTGCCTCTCTTCTCTTCTTTTTAGCTAGATAGATAGAGAGAAAAAGGTCGTGTGATCGAGGCCGTAGAACAGAAGTAAAAAACTGTGCTTGTGGCCGGTGTCCGTGAAACTAAAGCGTGAATATATCACTCCGAGTTTTCGAATCCATGCATGTGAAAGTCCCACGAACCACAGGTTCAATTGTGCTTTTGAACCAGCATGCGTTGCGAGCATGCCTCGCCGAAACCTTTTTCCTAGCTACTGGCCGAAAGGGTGGACTCGCGAAATGATTCAAGCGATGAGCACGTAGATCATCGGCGGCCATGGCGACGATTTCGCATGATTCCTCGTGCTGATCCTGCGCGAGAGAGGGTAGCAGTAGAAAAGTGGCTTTTCATCGTCAACTGCACCGAAAAGCGCTGGCTAGTTCGCCACACCGGAGAATCTCATTATGGGCGTGCGTTTGAGCTTTCGTGGTGAAACTGAAACTACGATCGAGTAGACGCCGTATCCAGCGAGATCCACCAATTGGAGTATTATTATACGCGGGCGTAGCATGCATGAGATACGGTCGCGTGCGGCATATGCATGAAGAATGCTTTGTGGTAGCCGGGGCGTGCTAGCTGCTAAGCCTACGCTCGTCCCATGTGACCTTTCTTGTTCATCTTCCGAAAGTAGTTCATCGATGACGCACGCCGATCAAACTAGCATTGACTTTTCGGTTGAGAAAAAATCAAGTGTAGTAGACTCCTGTTTTTTCTTCTTAAAAATTGATTAATTTGATTATGCTTTTGGCAGTTTGACGTCATGGATGCTGCACATATCCATTTACGAAGCCGGATGGCTATTTTCGGACCAACTCTACCCATTTTTGTTGACACAGTTCTGACTTGTTAAGCTCCGCGCTGACCCAAAATCTTAGGACCAAAGCCTCCAAGATAGTCGTGAAAACTATTAATATAAGGGTGCAGAGACTGAATGTAATCGGTATCTTTTCTATATTAATATATTTCCTTTGTTGACAAAAATTGCCGTGCAAATTAGCCACTTTAGGGCCTGTTTGGTTCAGGGGATTATAAGAACACATAAATAGAAAAACGCGGGATATGATAAAAATGCAGGTGCAAAATAGAAGATTGAATTATGCTACACCGGGTCTAGAGCAAGCCTAGCGAGCTCAACCCTCCCACACAAGCAGGCCGTTCCCGCCTACGCGAATCGAAGGGTCTGTGCCGCTGCGGATTGAGCATGGTTTGTGACCCCACGGGCACTATGTCATCCACACCGCCCGGTGGCGCCGGTGTGTCCACCGCGCCATTTTCGTCGACTTCCTGTTCTCGATTGGAGATAGAAGTTGGCCATTATAATTGTGAGGATTGTGACGATTACCGTTGCTAAACCGCCGACGATGATCCCCACCTTTGAGGAGCTTTGTCCCTCTTTTGGACGGCGAATTCCTCGTTGCTTCACCATGCGACAGGGGCCTGTCCCCCGCCGCGTCGATCAGGGAAGCGACAAGGAGAAGAAGAAGAATTCGCTAATCGTTTAGGTTGCCGCACTGATAGCACTGATGCAGGCCTGGATGCTATTAGTTCATCATAAAGTCGTTCGTCACAACTATAGGGGGTAATCAGATACAGACCATTGATGGTCCGAGACCAAGAGAGGATGGCCAACCTGAACTACATCTACAACAACAATAAGGTTGAGGCTGTGAACATGCTGCGAATGTTGGATATGCATGTCGCCCTGGTGTTTTTCCACCCTTCCAGTGTACTAGGTATCATCTCAACGAGTTTAGTGGTAGGAACTACCCTAGGAAAGCCCATGAATTGTTCAATCTGAGTCACTCTAGCCTTAGAGTTACGGTGGACAGAGTTTTTGCTGTTTTGAATAACAGATTTAAGATACTTGATCAGAATCCATTCCAACCATTCCGCACCCAAGTCAAGCTTGTCCTAGCCCGTTGCATTCTTCATAACTGGATCCTATAGGATGGGGTATAGATGAGTATTTCCCTGATGAGAAAGATGTGACACCAGATGGTCAGGACTTGGGCCATGTGTTGAAACTTATGATCAAGAAGCTTGGAAGATCCTGAGGGTGGAGTGGGCTAACTCTATGTGGGACAATAGAGACACCTGCAGGATCTGACGAAGGAGAAGGAGAAGAAGAAGAAATGAGGAGGACTCTAGCGCTCCGCATTGCGCTGGTGTTAATTGCCATGTGTGATTGGACGTGGTCGTGGTCGTGGGTGGCATGGTCTTATCGACTCTCTGGAAGTTAGTTTGCGTCCTAATCGAAGAGAGGCATGATGTTGTATCTCACGGTTGATCACAAAGCTAGAAGTGCTCCAACGACCCGTAAATCCTTCTCGTGGTGTGTGTGTGTGTGGGTGGGTGGGTGGAGGGGGGGGGGGGGGGGGGCATTTGCCCTCCACCCCTCCCATTGACTATATGTTTTGGTGGAACAGATGCATACTAGGAGTGTAATTAGGCACATATATTGTTCGTCACGGTGACATGGATGTAAATGATGATAATAAGCAAATAGATATAAATGAGGTAGAGGATGATGTAGCACTAGAAGATGAAGATATACATATGATAAAAGACCAAGATCTAGAGTTAAAGTACAAGTTCAATCTTGTCAATCAAGATGTGAACTTGGACTAGCCAGATTTGAAAGTTGGAATAGTCTTGTGTGATATGAAGGAGTTAAGGTATGCAATTAGTGCATATAGTGAAGGTTAAGAACATTAGGAATGAAGTCTCAAAGCTAGATGCAATCGGCCAGACTGGTTGCTCTTGGTTGCTTAATTAAAGCCTCAAGGGATTCAAGGACTGAACCAATAATAGTGATAACCTATGTTGCAAAAATCACACATGTTAGCAAATTTGAGAGTTTAAGGAAGCGACAACAACATTTCTGACAAGATGTTTCCTTAAAGATATTTTTGACAAGATATTACTTCAAAAACATGCAGAGAGAATTTAACATGTTGCCAAATAGATGGAAGTTAGGAAGAGCATGGAAAAATGCACTACAACAAATTCATGGTGAGGAGCCAGTCCAACTCATCTTATTATGGAACTATGGACAAGAGCTTAGCAGTACAACACGTTTGAGAGTTTAAGGCACTGACAACAAAATTTCCGGCCAGATATTTCCTTGAAGAATTTATAAATAACTAGTAAACGGATATGTAGACATTTTTCGAAAAAGCTGAACATGGTGCGAAATAGACAAAAATCAGGGAGAGCATGAAAAAATGCGCTTAAACACATCCATACTTCTTATAAAGCAAAACTCCACTAAGTGTAATTAATATTTTTCTATGTTCACATGCAAGCTATCCACATCACAAGCTCTTTTAGCCAATCAATTGTCCATGTCATCCCACTAACATTTATTAATTATTTTCTATCTCTACATGCAAACATCCACATCATCTTTTTTTAGCCCATCTAATTGTCCACATCATTTTTTTTATGTTCGAATAATAAGATTACACCATGTCGCTATGTAGTTACACAAGTAAATCATGTGCAAGTAGAATACTGGAATTAGATTCGCCTGTGAACTTTTTGCCAATTATTTTCAATAATGAAAATCATATAGATGTTATTCAAAATTACGTGCTCTTCTATATGTATTCACTCAAAAAGTTTATAGAAATATTGCGTGGCAATGTGCATGCCATCTTCACGCAAGTCATCCACAACATTCGTTTCTTCAACCCGTTGATATAGTTATGTATATCACCCGTTGATATAGTTATGTATATCAATCAGATAAACCTCTAAATCATAATGATCTTTAAATTATAAACCACACATATATTTGATGTATAAATTTTGTAGCTTCTGAACTACCATGATTAACTAGATCTTCCATATTTCTTTAGTCAACTTCATAATCCATGCGTTATAATAATTTTTTTAAGAGTCCAACTCATCCTTCTGAATCAAAAGTACGGGGAAGATCAGTCACATCAAGCTCGTACCAGACTTGCGTCATTGGCGTAGCTCGCACGATTTGCCACTGGATCCTCGCTCTGTACCGGCCACCGAAGTCCATGCAACGAGGTCGACGCGCCACACTAGTCAGTCACAGCAAGTCACACCACCACACATGGTGGCTGTGGTCGATACGTACGGTGGGTAGGGGTGACGGTATCACTACGCGCGCGCGTCGTCTCGCCCGTCTCCGGTCTTTCCTCGCTGCCGTGCTCGCGCCTCGCCGCGGTCAAATCGATTCCTCGCGTGTGCCGCTCGCCTTTCACCGTGCTGCGGCTGGCGGCGCCCGCCCCAAAGCACGCCGTACGTCCGACGACGCGAGACCCGTCGCCGCGTGCGTGATCGAGGCCGAAGCAAAACAACAGCAACAGTACTCCACCCCCACGTTCTTCTCCCACGCCACAGCGTACGGTGGCCGCAGCCACGTACCGGTACCACCACGCCTCAGCCGGCTGACGTGCCCAGCGCCCAGTGGGGACGATCCAGCCAGAAAAGAGAAGCAACGCAAGCACGAGAGAGAGAGAGCCCGAATCATGGCTGCTGCCTTCTCCCCTCGAAAGCTCGGCATCTTTCCCCCAGCAGGCCAAGCCCTGAAAAGAGAGAAGTGAGAAGAGAGGGGAGGTGGCTCGCGCGGGCAAAAGGCGCACACCGGAAAGGCACGGCCGGCCGAGACTGCGAGAGTGCCCACCCTCCCGCCGTATCATTGCCCTCTACTCTACTCTACTCTGCTTCCCAGGACCATCCTACTACTACACACACACTCCCTAGTCTGTAGTCTCTACCACCACCTCGCTACCACTGCTTCTACAATACCGCGCGCCGCTGAGGCTGCTCCGGCCCGGCACTACACCACGCCTCCCTCCCTCCCTCCGCGCGTGCTCCCGGGCCTAGCGAGCTCGCTTTGCCTTTACCAGAGAGAGACTCCCCTCCCCTGGCGTCGCGCACTTGGCACTTGCTCGCGCTTCCCTTTTATACTCCGGCACTTCCTGCCTTCTCCTTGCCGTCCACCCGGAGACATTGCTGGCTGTGCCACTGTGTGTGGCGCTACATCCCTGCTGGCTGGCTGGTTGGCTGCTGGACAAGGTAGGCTCCTGTTCTTGCTCTGTTTCACACGCGCATTTCTCCGCCGGCCGATTGGTTCTTCCGAAACGATTCTTGGTAGCAGTACTCGTAGTAGCTTAGATTGTTGTTCCTGGTCCTGGTGACTGATTTCTAGCTCTGTTCTTGGAGCTCCGGCGCCCGTGCCTTTCGGCGGCATTGCCATTCTTGGGGCCGATTAATTAAACTGGCGTTCTTGTTCTTGGTTTTTATGAGCTGAACCGCCTGCCTCACCTGGGGAAAGGGCCAATGCTAGTGATCCTAGACCAGTGGGGCCATTCTCGCTTCACATGTTCGATTGTTCCCGCGCCATGCCCGGGCCGCCGCGAGCTCCCAACCCAGGAGCCGAGGAATTCCGTCGAGCACCTACCTAGTAGCTACCAGTATAGCAAGATTCTAGGTGCCATTTTACTCTGCGCCTAGCTCTAGCCCCGGTCGGCATGCGCAGCCCAGGCAGCGTGGCGTGAAACCACAAAAGCCGCCTGGTTTCTCGGGAAAGGGTGGTGGGGTTCCAGCCACGGGGACCCCGAGCTCCATCTAGCTTAGCTAGCTCGCCGTTCCAAATGCGTTTTTTGGGGGTCTTCCTGTTCCCCTTTTGCGTGCTCACCGCCTGCTCCCTTGCCTGTTCAAACACATTGGCATTGGCAATTGACACTGACAGACATCCTCTGCTACTCTCGCAATGGCGTGCAGGCACCCTGTTTTCTGATCAATGGCGATGTGTAGCTAAGCTACTCAGCTTACCAGTTGCGCATCCAGCTCGACCTCGATCCAGCGGCGGTTCTTTAGCTTCGTCCGTCGCCTGAGAAGCAGCAGCACCTGGGAGAGATATGTCGGCCTCACAGGAGAAGCAGCAGCCACGTTCGGCGTGCTGAGGAACGCGGCGGCGCTGCTCGACGAAATGCAGCTCATGGGAGAAGCGCAGGGCGGGAAGAAGGTGATCAACTCGGAGCTCTGGCACGCCTGCGCAGGGCCGCTGGTGTGCCTGCCGCAGCGGGGCAGCCTCGTCTACTACTTCCCCCAGGGCCACAGCGAGCAGGTCCTGAATCCTAGCTACTGCATGAACTATTCTTGTTCATTTGGTTAGATTACTTGACATGCTACATGGATTGCTGAACTTTCTTTTTGACCCGGCAGGTCGCGGCGACGACCAGGAAGATACCCAATTCTCGCATCCCCAACTACCCGAATCTGCCGTCCCAGCTGCTGTGCCAAGTCCACAGCATCACAATGCATGTAAGTGTATATAGTTCAAGTTCAGGTTCAGATGTAGGGGTGGCCTGATGCATTATTACATATCCCCGATGAATGCTTGGTTGCGCAGGCTGACAAGGACACTGATGAGGTCTATGCACAGATGACTCTTCAGCCAGTAAATTCTGTAAGTAAATCTTGCTGCAGGAAATTGAGCTACCCAAGAAATTCAGAGCATGCTGAACTGCATTTTCTTCTTCTGATTGTTTAAAAGTGTGATTGTGTGAAGTGTTGCCTGATTTGAACATCCTGTCAATTATAGGAAAGTGACGTGTTCCCGATTCCGTCTCTCGGTAGCTATACCAAAAGCAAGCATCCTGCCGAGTATTTCTGCAAGAATTTGACCGCGAGCGATACGAGCACGCATGGGGGTTTCTCGGTGCCACGGAGAGCTGCGGAGAAGCTGTTCCCGCAACTGGTATCACTCTTTTATCCACATTTTCTATTGCTTGGTCGCTCTCTCTGAAATGTGAATGTTTAAGCTCATAGGTTATGTTTTGAGCCATGCAGGATTACTCGATGCAGCCTCCTAACCAGGAGCTTATCGTGCGAGATCTGCATGATAACATGTGGACATTCCGTCACATTTATCGTGGTAGGGTCGGTTACTGTTTGACTTGTTCTTAACTTTTTTCCAAGGATAAATAATGTTAGGTGTCTTGGGTCTCCATCTTCTAATTTTGTTTTTCATTTTCTGGTCCTTACAGGACAGCCAAAGCGACATCTTCTAACAACTGGATGGAGTCTCTTCGTTGGTGCAAAACGGCTTAAAGCAGGGGATTCTGTTTTATTTATCAGGTATATGGTCCCAAATTACACCATATACTAGTATGCCTGTTTAGGATCTTAACCAGATACACCCTGCACAACTATATCTGAAAAGATTTAGCCTTATGGACTTGCTATAACTCTCTAGTTGTTGGATGGAGTGAACCATTTGGATTATGGAGAATTGGAGATACTTCCTGCATTCAAACGTCATTATGTCTAGGGGACAAAAGTTGTTAGTGTAGAATCAGCCTCGAATTATTTCAATATTATTCAGTTGTAAGAAAGGGGTGTACTTTAATCCACTACTTATAGTTTTGCTAGTATCTGTTTACCTCTATATCGAGTATAGATATATCCAACTTGCTGAAATTCAAAATTTCATGCAGTGGCGCTGTATACTTGCAATCCAATACATGCATAACCAACTTGCTGAATTCAAAATTTCATACAGCGGTGGCTTTAAATTACATACAAATTTTAAGCTAGCTCTTGTCAAAGAGATGATAATTGGTGCTATACTGCTATTGACACAAACAGCAAACCTTTACTCAACCAGTCTGAAAGTAACTGCAAAATACCCTGCAGATTTCCATTCCTATGAATTTGTGTGAATGAAAGTGCCCATTCCTGACAAAAGTTTACTGGTTTCAGGGATGAGAAGTCACAACTCCTTGTGGGTGTTAGGCGGGATACTAGTCAGCAAACACCATTGTCATCTTCGGTTCTGTCCACCGACAGTATGCACATAGGTGTTCTTGCTGCTGCAGCTCATGCGGCGTCAAGCGGTAGCTCATTTACTATCTACTATAATCCTAGGTTTGGAACTTTATCCTTTTTACACGCCAGTTCATATAGTTTGTGGTGCCATAGCTAACGTACTTAAAATCTCTTCAGGACGAGCCCGTCACCCTTTGTTGTTCCAGTAGCACGATACAATAAGGCCAACTATGTCCAACAATCTGTTGGCATGAGAATGGCTATGATGTTTGAGACAGAGGAGTCAAGCAAACGAAGGTTTCTGTTTTTGATTTGATGCTCTGTATTCTTGTCCATAAAATGTAACTGATTTCTGAATACAATAATATACTATTATGCTTTCAATTTTTTTTTCTGTAAAGCTTTCCTACTTGCATCTTTGGAGTGATAGAGTATTAAAAAATAATGTAAAAGAACACATAACGACCTCCAAAACAGTGATAGAGTATTAGAAAATAATGTAATGATCCATTTAAGTTGGAAAGTTTAGCATCATTTTTCAATCTATATTGTCAGTGAATTTCTTTTGCAACATACTATAAACAAATTGTTCACTGCTACAGGTACACTGGCACAATTGTGGGGGTTAGCGACTCTGATCCCATGAGATGGCCCAACTCCAAATGGCGCAACTTGCAGGTGCCTTGCTTTCCTGATAAAACTTCCTTTCTAATTTAATTGTATTCCTGAATAAATAAACCTGAATAAATTTGTGTATGATCATGCGGTCATCCTTATATACTTTGGATTACCAGATTGAATGGGATGAACATGGATATGGAGAAAGACCTGAGCGTGTGAGCATATGGGATATTGAAACTCCGGAGAACACTGTAGTGTTCCCTTCTGCAGCACTGACTTCAAAGCGACAATGCCTGCCTGGTTATGGAGGTACTTCTCAACCACGCTACAAAAACTTGTAGGCGCATGTCGTAAGTCGAAACAACTAACTCATTTATTACTTGCAGTACCTGGGCTAGAAATTGGAGCTGCAAATATGTCACCATTTCAGCGGGCACCAGGAAATCCATATGGTAACTTGCAGCACATGCCACAGTTGGATCAGAATTGGCTATGATGATGTTTCTCAATCAATCTGGCCAAAACCTTGGGACTCCAGTTAGCTGCCACCAATCCTCTTATTCTAGTATTATTCAAAATGTGAAGCAAAACTACATGCCTCCTTCAATATTTGATAATTCCACTGGTGCAATAAAGCCTGAGAGCATACCTTCAAGTGAAGCCCAGCAGCAGTTGCATGCTACTAAGACCAAGATGCAGAGAGGTGACCTGGAAAGTTGTGAAGTTCAACCGGTCACTGATTCAATATCTGCGTCGGAGCTGAATGTTGCGGCAAGACAGACAAGACAAACAGATTCATACCCAAGTCAGATCATTTCAGATCAGCATGGCAAGGGTGAGCCTAGAGCAAAACTCGTAAGAGCAAGAAAGGCTCGTCTCGCAGAGCCATTTCAGAGAACTCTGAACTTTCTTCAGCACCTTCACGGGTTTGTGATGACCAGCAGCATGGTTTAGAAGGAAAACTGCTTGACAGTGCACATGTTAACCGTGGTAATAATGAGGATTCATCTGGTGCACTTACCAATGGCAATCTTTCTGTACAGCTGCAAGGTCAGCTGGTCGAACAAAATGGACTGCTGTCACCACCGAAGTTAGGATCATCAATATCACCTGATGGAGGGAAGTCAGTCAACTCATTTCCCAACCAAGGATGCTTTTCACAGTTCTTCGATGGTCTAGATTGGATGATTCAGCCTTCATATTACCAAGACTCCAACGGCATGCAGTCAGTCAGTACATCAGAGAACATTTTCAGTGCATCTGCTGATATACCTTCGACAATAAACACCGATACATTGGAGACTTTCCAGAACTCTTGCCTCTCAGACTGCTTTCCCAATTCCATACAAGACTTCATCGGCAGCCCAGATTTGAATTCACTAACATTTCTGTCACCTGAGATGCAAAATTTGGATGTCCACCACGACGGCAGCAACTTACCGAGCACATCCAACTCATATGTGCAAATGAGCTTCTCTGAAGATAGTGGAGCTCAGATGGAGTCTGTCAGAGAAGCATGAATAACACCTCATGCTCTCAACCACAGACTACCGATGGCTTTGATTTGGGGATGTACTCAAGGCTTCCAAGTTTGAAAGAGTCTCAAGTTTTGTCTCTGCCAGAGATCCATAACAGTTCCAGGGGACATCAGTTTGCAGTATGGATGCGACAGAGTACAGCATCGACCGAAGCGCAAAGCCGATGAAACCGCCGGTGCGGACATACACAAAGGTATGCTTCAATACTACCCACAAAGAAGGCAACATTTGCTGTGAGTTCTCTGATAATGAACACAACTTGACTCTTTTGCTTATGCTAACCTATGTCAAACAGGTTCAGAAGCTAGGATCTGTCGGAAGATCTATAGATGTGACACGGTACAGAGATTACCGTGAACTGAGATCAGCCATCGCATCCATGTTCGGGCTCCAGGGGAAACTTGAGCATCCTGCTAGCTCAGATTGGAAGCTCGTGTACGTCGACTACGAAAACGATGTCCTTCTAGTCGGCGATGATCCATGGGAGTAAGTGTTGTCATATTTACATATAGCACGTTCTTCCCCTTTGAGTCCATCCATGTACATGTATAGTATCTCTTCACTCACTCACTCTCTGTACTGTGCTTCTCTCTATCTTCGCAGAGAATTCATCAACTGTGTCCGATGCATCCGGATCTTATCGCCTTCAGAAGTACAGCAGATGAGTGAGAGCGGCATGCATGTCTTGACTGACTGCATTCAGACAGACCAGTAGGATTCTGCAAATCAAAATAAAGCAGTTCAACGCTTAAGCTAGAGGTTTCTTTTGAACACAGTGCCTCAGTTAACTGTAGGCTGATTTACTGACAGTGTATTTGGTAGAGAGATTTACCAGTGTTTTGTGTTGTCTTGGCCCTCCTTGAAAGAAAAAGAGAGAAGGGTTCCATGTTTCCCAAAAGGACACAATGCTGAAGAATCCCATGCAGTCTGCTACTTCCAGTGGCTGAGATGAGATTTAGTCTGATAATATCTGAATTGATTCCAATGTAAATGTAAGAGCTGTTGGGTCTGGTTTGTCAAACTGTAAACTTGACTGATGCAGTTCTTGGTTAGCAATGACTCACCTGTACTGCCCTCTAATTTTGAGCTATCTCTCAGTTGCTCCGGTACATAGCCTGGTTATTTTCGTAAATTTTCTCGGAAATCTGTACAGAACAATCTAGGTTCCAAACATGGTCTTTCTGTGTATGGATCTGGAAGCACATTCTCTGTGTCGTTTTCAGCATAAAAATTGCTAGAAGAACTGGAATGTTTTTGTTCCCAAAACTGGTCAAGCAGAGCAGGTTTAAGGTTCAGCAGCCTTCCTGTTTGCTATAATAATACAAGCACAGCAACCCAGACGGACCAAAAGCTCGAGCCAGAAACGGGAGCCGAAATCCAAACCCCAGACCACCAAGATAGGGACCGAGACCCCAGCCGCCGCGGCCGCCGGAGACGGCGAGGCCGCCCGGAAGCGCCCCGGCGGCGAGGATGCGCCCGCGGCCGCCGACAGCAAGCGCCGCCGCGCGGAGAACCCCTCCTCCGGCTCCCGCGATCGCCAAAACCAGCACGGCCGGAAGCCGGGGGACGGAGGGCGCAAGGATGGGGGGAAGAAGGGGCGGATGCGGGCGTCGCACATCCTGATCAAGCACGAGGGGTCCCGGCGCAAGGCCTCGTGGCGGGACCCCGAGGGCGTCGCCATCTCAGCCACCACCCGCGACGACGCCGCCGACCTCGCCCGCGCCCTGCGCGACCAGATCGTCGCCGGGGAGCTCAAGTTCGAGGCCGCCGCCACCGACAACTCCGACTGCAACTCCGCCAAGCGCGGCGGCGACCTCGGTCAGTACTCCTTTCTGCCCTCCCTCCTGACCAATTTGGTGTTACGTATGTATGTATGGATTTCCTTCTGGGTGTAGACAATTTGGGGGGGGTGTGTGCCTGTGTGGTAAGTTGGTGTGTAGAATGTTGATCAGAATTCCAAAAACTGAACTTGTAAAGTAGATAATTCCTTTTAGGGATGTGGCTAGTTGCATACTGCCCTTCCTCACTGGAGTGTCATCTGACAGCTGCACTATGATTCAGGCAAGAAACATCATACTCCGTAAGAGCAGCCAGTTATTATTGTTAAGTAGGAGTTGCATCAATTGAGCGCGAAAATGCATGAAGATCAGATGTTTCCTCTTGGAAGTCTTTAACTGGGTTGCCAGTTCTGCTTGCTTTGCAGACCACTATCAGGAAGGCGGTTCGTTGTCGGTACCATGTCTGTCGTATTCCTACTGACCAATTAACCTACCACTATAAACAAAATTGTGCCTTTTAAACTTTCAGTACTTAGGTATGTTGTTATATCCACTAGAACAGACAATGGTCACGGTAACCAACTTGGAATGATTTTTCCAGTGAGCTCTGTAATTTGATCTTTCTATAATTATTGTTAATAAATGTGTCCCCATGTTTTCTCCGACTTTTTATGGCCTGTAACTATCCGTAAAACCTGGTACACACTTTGTGTATGTTTAATTCCAGTGTCCAGTCTGCCTCTTCAGCCCGTTATTAGCCGGGTCATTTTTCTGCTTAGACTTCTACCATTGTAAAGAAGCACGACCAGGCAGCAGTCAGTCACTCTGTGGTTCGGATAGATTTCGCCTCACGCAGGAGTCGAACCATGGTGGGCGGGTTGGCGCTGGCACATCCCTCATCAACCGAGTGATCTTTCTCAAATATGTTCTAACTGTGTTGAAATATTTGCATTACATGAGCCTGTGCAAGGACTAAAATCATGAAAATAGCACAGAACACTGTATTGTTTTCTTGCTGGTGTAAGTATGATTTCTAGTTTTCTTTACCAAATGCATCTTGCATTACTAAGGAGCTAAATATGAATTTCTCCAGGCTATTATGTAGATAACCCCTGCATTAAAATGCTATTATACTTAGGGGATACACAATCATTAGTCTGGAATCTGTTTTTGCCTTAAATATTACAATATTTGGAAACAAGGCAAAAACTTTGCCTTTTATATTACAATATTTGGATGCTATAATGAAGGGATGCCATCTACATTAATTCGTTGCTTATTGCCTTCTTCGCCACAAACTTGCCGTATTTCCACTAGTTCATTATCTTGTCTACCATGATGCGTGAATTCATTCACCCTCTTTATGATTTGAAACTTCATTCACAATCGTAACTTTTTTGCTCTCACGGTTTATGGCTGTAGGTCCATTCGAGAGGGGCAAGATGCAGAAGCCTTTTGAGAAGGCAGTCATCGCTCTGAAAGTGGGGGAGATGAGCGACGTGGTCGATACCGACAGCGGGGTGCATATCATCCTGAGGACTGGATGATCGCCTCGGCGGAA
The DNA here is from genome assembly GCA_947311845.1 of Poa pratensis. Classification (NCBI taxonomy): domain Eukaryota; kingdom Viridiplantae; phylum Streptophyta; class Magnoliopsida; order Poales; family Poaceae; genus Poa; species Poa pratensis. The sequence continues at coordinate 8,585,263 of CAMZMU010000050.1, forward strand.
GCTCTGTGGATCCATATGCGCCTGAAACGTTACGCATTCTCTTAAGAGGAGACATTTTTTTCTTGCTTCCGTTGTAACTTTGCTGGAGGTCTTCTGCTTTGGAATGGTGTTGTATGTGCCAGGATTTAGGCGTTGGGGGTTGCTTGTGTGGTTTATCTGTTGTGTCTCAGAATGTTACATTTTTCTGACAAAATCCTGTTTGCGACACTGGCGGTGAGTCGCCTCGGTCTACTGTTGTAGCTCTAACTGAAATTCAGAATGCTGGTGATGCCGAGAAATGAAGGCATTACGTGGAGGGTGCTACGGAGTAACTAGGAACATTACGGAAGGCCTAAAAACCAGCCGCGCCACCACCGGCATGGTCGATTAAGAGCATCTCCAACCATGACCCTGAAACATATCCCAAACGACCGGGCGGTCCGCTCAGACAACGTTTGGGCTGAAATACATCACCCAAGCGAGGCCCCCAAACCTAGCCGAAACGACCAGGCGGTCCGGTAAACCCCAAAGCTAGCCCATATGTGGGGAGGGTTTGGGGCGGCCTGGACGCGTCCGCCACGTCGACCCTGGAATAGCGGATCCACGCATTTTTTCCCCACAATTCGACCGGAACCATCTCTTCTTCCTCCGCGCTGCTCACATTCCGCCCACCTCTCTGCTTCACCGCCGTTCCCGTCATATATCCACCGCCTCCCTGAACCTCTGCCACCTCCCCGCTGTTCAAGATGCTCGCCGGTGCCCCGCCGCCGCAGAAACCAGGCCTGCAGTTTCCGTTTCCGGTACGTTCTACATCGCTCTCAAAGTGTTTGTCGAATTGCCGGAGCCGGTTTGTCATTGAGTTTATATATTTGTAGGCATGTATTCTTCCTCCGACGATGAGTATGATTACTCCGCCGTAGAAGAGTTCATGTACAACGAGTTCATCGATGGGTCTAGCGACGATGACATGTTTCAGGAGGGAGACAAGGAGGCCTCCATGTCGATGATTAGCGTTCAAGAAGAATTGGAGAAGAAGGAGGAGCACGTTCTGAACTTCCGGGGATCGATTAAGGGGCGGATCACCGTGGCCCGTGATAGGCTCAAAGACTGTCGAGACCTGTACGACGACTATTTCAAACATAATCTGGTCTTTCACGAGGGTTTTTTTTCGGCATCGGTTTCGCATGAGCTCAACCCTTTACTGACGCATAGAGGAAGAAGCGACTAAATATGATGATTACTTCAAATTAAGGTACGATTGCTGCGGAAAACTTTCTTTCTCTCCCATGCAGAAATGCACCGCTCCATTGAGAATGCTAGCTTATGGAAAAGCCGCGGATGCTATTGACGAGTATGTCCGGATGGGAGAGAGTACATGTATTGAGGCTATGTAGCATTTTGCATACGCTGTGGTCAAGGTGTTTGGAGACGAATATCTTAGAGAACCAAATACCGAGGACACTGAAAGGCTAATGGCTCTTGGAGAAGCAAGAGGATTTCCAGGTATGCTAGTCTCAGTTGATTGCATGCATTGGCAATGGAAGAACTGCCCAATAGGGTTGCGTGGGCATTACCAAGGTCACAGCAGAGAGGCCACAATCGTACTTGAAGCAGTGGCGTCTCAAGACTTGTAGATTTGGCATGCGTTTTTTGGCATGCCCGGTTCTCACAACGACATGAATGTGCTTCAGCGCTCTCCCTTGTTCAAGAGGCTCTGTGATGGGGATGCTCCACCATGCAACTACACCGTCAACGGACACGACTACACCATGGGATATTATCTTGCTGATGGTATCTATCCTCAGTGGGCGGCATTTGTGAAGACTATCAGCAATCCAACTGGTCCCAAAAAATGTAGATTTACATCTGCACAAGAGGTTGTTAGGAAAGATGTCGAGAGGGCATTTGGTGTGCTGCAAGCTCATTGGGGTATAGTCCGTGGAGCCGCAATGATGTGGGATCCGGAGATACTATGGCAGGTCATGACTTGTTGTGTGGGTGTCAATATTTAAACATTGTGGTTGTAGAGCACAACATTTGGGACTTGTCCGGTCGCTGTCCGCGGACACGTCCGGATGTGTCTGTGGACAGTTTGGGGGCCGGATATGGGGGCTCCGACTAGAGATGCTCTAACAAAGGCACAAAGCCCCCTCCCCCGTTCCCACCCAACAGCTAGCTCTCATCATCAATTCTGTTAGAAATAGAATTAGAATTAATCTTGTACTTCCTCCGTATCAAAATATAAAATGTTTTAGATATTTCAATATGGATCACATACGGATTGAAATGAGTGAATCCACACACTAAATACATCCGTATCAGGAAAATGCTCAATATCTAAAACATCTTACATTTTGATATGGAGAAAGTAGTTGTTTAATAAGTTCTTTTTTTTTCAAAAGGAAATAAAAATCCGGCCTCTGCATCAATGAATGCATACTGCCTTTATATATTTATTATTGCAAATATTCAAACAGGTTACAGTTTAAAGATCATGGATACACCAAGAATCCATGTGATTCCTCTTTCCCACTCGCTGGAGAAAGAGGAACTTCGATTGAATGCAGTCCTTCTAAACTTTTGACGTGAAAAGCAGGAGCTCTGCTTTTATTGACTTTTAAAGAAGAGGGAACAAAAACCTCAACGAGGTGTATAGAACTCACACAACACTTTGTGCACACACAACCTACACAAAATTAGCGGGCGCTCCTTTTGCAAGGCTCAACAACTCTAAATCAGCCTTTACTAGGCCTGCAACTACAATAGCTGGCTTCGCGTCGGCTTCGAAAATCCGCCTTCCTCTTTCTTTCCAGATGTGCCAAATGACATACACTGCCATTGCAATTTCTTTCGTCATCTGTTCATCGATTTTTCCACGGCGAGCTGCTTCCCACCATGTTGCCAGGTCTTGGTAGTTCCCAGCCATATGCACAGCTCGAGGGTATTCATTGTTGAAAGAAATCATGAATTGGATTCGAACCAATATCTCTTTGCGGCTTTTCAGTCCAACATGATGCGAGAATCCTGCTGACCGGGATCGCAGCAAGAAGAAGGCATGGTTTCATTATCTAATTGCGCCTAGAGCTTGCCAAGTTGAGCCAATAACTCCCGATCATGCAACTCATGTAGCTCTCAAAGCGTTTGTTCCTCTTAGTGATTCAAAGTATAGCCCTGATGTTGGTGTATGAAATATTTCATTTTGCAGTTATCGTTGATTAAGAATCCGGCCTCGAATGGGGATTAGAGACAAAGCCAATGAGGGGCTGAAGAGAGCCTTGTAGGAGGCCAAGCTGCAACGAGCGCTCAAACAACATTGATTCATCGCAAAATTCTTCAGTGTCAATGTAGCGAAAGCAACGTCCTGCAAATGTTCAAAGGCTATCGAATATGCTGATTTAGTGGTAATAGTTTTCCCGTCAAGACAAGACACATGTACGTCTATGGAGAGCGGGTTTAACACTACCAAGGCAAGAAGCAAGCGCAAAGGTAAGCTCAGAGAGTGCTACGCCGGTTGAAGAGACAGAAATAGAGAATGGGAGGCGGGAACGAGCTTAACCGATGAGTTGGGTGTGGAAACATGAGAAAAAAGGAGTTAGGAATCGGGAAGCCAGGATTGACCCATCAAACCAGAAAGAGGGCCAAGGATCAATCTTCACCGAAGACAAACTTGAAATTTGAGAACCACGTCTATTGTTCTCGGTGTCAACCGAGTTGTATGAAATTTCAAGAAGACTGAGAATTAGCAAAACTGATATAGTAATCGATAGCAACACACGTGTTTTATCTTATCACTGATGTCTAAGTCCTACCAACGGTTATATCCGAGGGTATGCTCACGCAAGTAGTTCAGTTTTAAACTGCTGCAGCTACAATTAATTCACGTAAGTGTCAAGTGAAGATCTTTTCTGAATTGGCTGCTCCCCATTTCCTCATTTGCACCTCCAGTCTGTTTTTCCGCTTAGACTCCAATCCATGAGTGAACACGACACGTAACCTTTCAAGAGCCAGCGCGTTGCGAAGCAAGAGCTTGACCAACATCTTCTCTGGCTTGCTGCCGTCGTAATCTTCCACGCTGAGCTCCATCAGTCGATGCCGCAAGCACGGGAGGGAGAAGCTGGGCTTATCAGGGATGGTTATCTCGTCGGAAACTGCAACGCCCGGATCATCGTCCTCATCTTCTGCCTCCGCCAACAGCAGCGTGAGAACCTCCAGGTTTGGGGTCTGTTCCAAGATCCTACGCACGACGGCAACGTTGCTGCTGCTTGTAATGTAGCCTTGCAGTGTGAGCCGCGTCATGGTGGAGAAAAGAGGGAGTCCCACGTCGAAGAACCTGCCATCTAATCTCCCATGGTGCAGATGCAGGTGCTTCACCTTAGAGATTTCTTTGAGAAACGTTGTGAAGTTGGCAACCTCTGCCCCCTCGGAGAGAGGCTTGCAGAAATCGATGGTGCACAAAGGGATGGTCGCCGGTGAGCCGTGTAGACACAGAAAAGATTTCGCCGGCCCCATACCCCTATACTCTAGCGACCTCAGCTCTGATGCGTCGATGTCAACAGACATTAAGTCGTGACAGCAGCACAGGGCAAATCGGCGTAGGCGTTTGTTGAGAACAGAGACCCTTTTGAGGTTCCACAGGGCTTCAAGCGTAAGGTCAGCGAGACGGGGGCAGCTCGAGATGAGCTGCTGGATGCTTCTCCCGGAGTCGCCGAGGGCCGTGAGACGCAGCGTCTCGAGAAAAGGCAGGTAGATGGCACTGATCCTCGGTAGCTTCAACCGGCAATAGGCTAGACATAGTGTCCGCAGGACGGTGCAAGAAAAAAGCCTCCGTGGAAGGAGATACCTCCACCTATTGTCATGGGTGTCGTCGTCGGAGTCGCTGCCAGCATATCTCTTCCTGCCGCCTAGTGCACAGGCCTTGTCGATGTGGAAGCGCAGGTCGAGGTGGAGCCCCGGGTGAGTGTCACAGTCCCTCCGTGGCAGGACGTAGGCGAGCCACTGGTCGATGGCGACCTTGTCCCACCAGTGCCAGCTATCGAAGGCGAAGCGGAAGCTGCGCACTGGCATGCGGCGGTGGCCGGCACACCGTCGGTGGGACAGGAGCGCGGCGCCGATGCCGTCGAGGAGCGCGGCGCTGCAGCTCTTCCTCTCCTCGGATTCGTAGTAGAAGGTGTCCCAATCGTTTTCCCTCTCCCCCTCTTCCTCCTCGAAGGAGATGGTGTGGACGCCGCCGAAGACGTGGCGCCACCGGCCGGACAGCACGGCCGCGCGTGCAGCCTCTTTGTTGGGGAGGAAGGAAGGACGTGGCCCAGTACGTTGTCGGGGAGGCCGCTGATGCGATCATTGTGGCGGGCGACGACAACTTCGGCTTCTTGTGCGAAGCCATGTCGACGGCAGGTGCTTTGCGACTCCAGGTCAGGCAAAACTGTTCGATCGATGTGGCTACCAACTGATATGTTACGGCACCAGGCATAACGGGACCATGCATGTTACGGCAATGACTCAAACTCCTCGTCATGGTGGAGAAACCAGGCATGTTACGGAACCAGGTATGGTATATTTGCCGTTCTATAGGCGGTGCTAGTACCATGCCTCCTATAACAAATTGGAAACGGGAACAGGCAACCGGACCATGAAAACCAATTCGAAACGGAACCAGGCATGTTTCGGCAATGACTCAAATTCCACCTCGACCATGAAAAGCACGCAGGCAGGCAGGCATTGCATCTCATTACGAAGATGAAGAGGAAGAACAGGCAACCGGACCGGCTGAGCGCTCTCCCCGACGATATGCTGGAGTGCATCCTCTCCCACCTCCCGTCCGACGAGGCCGTGCGAACCAGTGTGCTCTCCCGACGGTGGCGGGACGTCTACGAGGCCGTCCCAGTCGTCGACCTCGTCGACCACAAGAAAGGCTGTCGGCCTTGTTCCATGGACGAGATCAAGGTCTGTTTTGATCAACAGGTGACAGGAGCAATCCTCGGCAAGGCCCCTGGGACGCCCATCCGCACCTTGCGTCTCGTCGCGTTTTACCGACCACAGGAATTGCTCGACCAGTGGATCGCTTCCGCCGTGTCCTCCGGCGCCGAGGAGATCGACGTCAAGCTCAGGTACTGGAAAGGCTTCGGACGCAGCCTCTGCCCCTTCGGGTCGGCGGCACAGAAGGCCTCGGAGGACTTCGATATATACCAAAAGCATTCCTATGTCAAGACCCAGCACCAGCTCTTTGTCTGCCCCGCGCTTCGCCGGCTGCGCCTGACCAACTGGAAACTCGATCTGCCGCTGGGTGTGGTCATGGCGTCACTGGTGACACTCTGCCTTGACAAAATCGTGGACCCGAATGGGCTGCTGCAGAAGCTGCTTGCAAACTGCCCACGCCTCGCAGACCTCACGCTGCAGGAGTGCCCGAGTCTCACCAAAATAACAGTGACAAGCGCCCATCTGCGGAGTTTTGCCATGATGTGCTGCCACCATGCCCAACAAGTCAAGCTGCATAGCCGGTGCCTGAAGTCGCTGCACTACAAAGGCGGCCTTCCTGACAAGTCGCTCTTCGAGCTTGCAAACCATTCAGGAGTCGTGGCGCTCACAGTTGAAATCTGCGAAGACCTCTCCGAAAAAGAACCAACAGAAGTTGCTCCGATCACTACGCTCATCAGCCAGTGCACCGACCTGACATACCTGCGCCTTTCGGTGTGCCCATCAATGGCCTATAACACCTTACTCGTGGATGATGTGCGATGCCTATCGCGTCTTAGGCAGTTGAGCCTCCAGGGTTGCTTGCGCGACGAGGATGACATCCGGTCAGTTGCTGTCTTTCTTTGTGACACTCAGAATCTGGAAGCATTGTCGCTGGTTCCTCTAGGTCCACAGGCTCCAAAGAAGTGGCAGTATTTCTCCGATAGTGAATCAGATGACGAGTTTGAGGACGATGGTGTCGACTATAGCGGCCAGGTGACCGATAGTTTCTGGCCCATGAATATCAGATGCTTGGATGGAAAGCTGAGAAGGATCAACATAGGAAAGTACAAAGGCCTGCAACTGCAAAAGATACTTGCAAAGTTCCTGCTTTCCAGGACTGCATCTTTGGAGGAAATATCGGTTACCTTAACAGCTGGATGCTCCCGTCGTAAGCATGCAAGAGAGCTCAGATCCTGGCGATCGAATAACCATACCAGGGTAACTGTAACTAGATATCAGTGAAAGTTGTGTTTGCACTTGCAAGAAAACTAGAAGGAAAAATAATGTTATTTCTTCTAATAACGCCAAGATATAGTAGATTTTACTTTGTGTCATGGAAACCCAAACTAGCTGGTACCGTAGTCATACCACATGGCTCATTCCTAAGCAGCAGGAAGCACACGATCTAGAATAAGAGGAAGTAACTAACAGAATACAGAGGATATATAATGGAAAATGCATCTGAGAAGGGTATCAACATTATATTTTTCTAGGGAACAGTAATTCTACATGTGTTGCAAAGAAATTAATAAAACTACGATGTATTGTTAAGCTGAGTTGGAACAGCAACCGACTTATTAGGCTGACAACACATTCTCATTATCCATACATAAAAACCAGAACAATCTCAATGAAGCTGCTGGCAAATCTAACGGTTTACTGAGATAGGACACTAGCAGATAAATTAGTCAAATTACTCAATCAAAAGGCATGTGAGCAGGATGTGGACAGTCCACTCTTGGTCAGGAAATTGAAGTTGTAGTTCTTGTGTTTCTCTGTCCCCTGTTTCCCCTGTAAAATTCTTGGATGTAAAGCCCAGAGCTATCTTAGCTCTACCCTCTTTTTAATAAAATTCAGGTAGGGTCTTTCCCCTCCCGTTGTTCGTTAAAAAAACGAATATGGTATGCAAAATCAGTTGATATAATTGAGTTCTTGGCATCAGGAAACGCCAGCAATGCAATATTCCAACCAAATCATCATAGCTCAATATCTTTGAAATGTTATTTAACGTACATATGCACTGAACTGAACATCTGTTATCCAGGCACAACATATAGTAAGGTGTTTTGTTATGTATGTTTTTTCGGCTACTCTAATCCCTACCTCCAAGCTAATCAACCAAGCTCTCTGCAGCTGGTCCATGGAAACAAATATTTCTATCACATATCAGGACTGATGATGGTTTGAAGCATAGAGAGAAATGCTCACAGAAATAGCTCCGTGGAATCAAATCAATAGCTAGCTCAAAAATGTTAGATCACTGGCACAACCTTGCATTTATTCAACTGTTGGTGTATGCAGAATTGGATACTATTCAAGGTACGTCTCAGTGAAAACACGAGCCATAACCCTGCAAATAAAAAATAACCAGTGTTAGAGGAAAAAGGTAATGATAGGACACACAAGATTTATTCTTCAAATCAACAGCCATTCATCGCTCAAGGCAAATGAATACGTTTAAATCATTCTTAATACGCGACAGTAAGCCCACAGCGTAAGGAAACTTTGTGTGTCATATCGGTTCTAAAACTGCTAGTCAAGTGGGCAGAAGTACAGAGTGTAAAGACCTTTAAATCTTTCTCTAGCGATAAAGAGACGCTTAGCATTCGGGCGTATACCTGAATCGACCAGTTTGCGTTCTTCCAGCAACCCAAATGCAATGCGATCTATTTTGACGTTTCTTCAGAAAGTGCTTTCATCTGAGAACACGGATGATAGAATCAGGAACTCCGCTAATGCCCCGTTGGCGTTAATGGCAGTGGCGGGTTCAGGAGGAACTGCTACGGAGCTTGGTGACGCTTGATATGTTGTTTTTGAATAACCTTGATCTATAACAAGTAACGTGAAATGTGAAAACAGGAGAAAGGTGAAAAGGGCGTCGCTGAGCCATTTGGACGAACACGTACCAGACGTCAATCTTCGGTAAGTCATTTGTCCTCGCGAGCCCGCCCAAGAACATAATACAGTCGCCCTGCCAGGAACCGGCAGAGCAGCGCGTCGCGGGGCATTCGGTGAGCTGAGGCATGTCCCCGGCGGCGCGCGGTGGATGGATGCGTCGCGTAGACGCGTTGCCGCGGGGAGGAGAGGGCGGAACTGAAGGAGGTGGGAGTGCGGAGGGTGGTCTCTCAGCGGCACGGTGGCGATTGCCCCAGTGCGCAGGTCAGGGACACCGGACGGGAGGTGTGCACGGCGAAGTACTAACGGTGGAACCTGTCGAGACGGTGGAGCCTCCACTTCACCTCCGGCAGGCCGTTTACAACGCTGTGTGGCGTGCGAGCAGAGACGCCACCATTTTGATTTTATCATTGATTCATTTCCTCTTACTTTATTTTAGAACAACTAGTTAGCGTGTAAGAAACATATTTTTCTGTCCTACACTAAATGCCATTTTATAATCACACTATTTTATTAGTTCAATTTGGAGTGATTGTAAAAGCCGTGGTTTGATACTATGTCATTTTTCTACGTCTGTCAGAAAAATACAAAATTGTGTTATGGAAGAAAAAATAATTTGAAGAATTCGAATACTTGCTCGTTTAAACTTCACTGTAGTCAGCTCATGTATCTCTACCATATACTTTTGGCTACCATAAAATATATCATGGTATCGATTGTCAAAAAAAAGCCATATTACTCTCTGTCTCTCTTTTTTCCTCTCAGGATCGATTTTTCTCATAAAATATTGCGCGCCACGTATATAGCGTGTTGTCTTCCGAAAGTGGTTTTTTTCTCCCGAGATCCAGTGATTCCTATTTTAAAAATTCAACAAGTATATTTAAAAGTCCCAGAAAATTTTGAAACAAATCATGCATGTTCTCAATGTTGTATACTACAAGTGTGCAAAATAATAATGTAAAAATATTTATATTATAGTCTAAAAAATTAAAAAAATTGGAGATTTGAAATTATGCAATGTTAACTATAATCAGATCTGCAAATTTGTCATTTTTGTGTAGGTTGAAATAAAAAGTATTTTACATTGTGATTTTGTCATCGAGAATATGCATGATTGTTTTTCATTTTTTAACTTTTAAATATATTTTTCGTTTTTAAAGCAGTAGAAGCACTCGAGGTCGGGCGCAAGAAATCTCTACGCGTTGTCTTATGTCGTAGTGTTTTTTTTTTTTTTGCAAAGGTAATGATTTCCTCGCGTGCGCAGTTGCTTTGTCTCTCCTTTCCTTGGCTCCCGTCATGAATATGGGAGAAGAGACATAGGGGCATTCATTCGAGCAGAGATTTCTTGCTCCCTCTCTAGTTAAAAAAATAAAAAACTAATTTATAAGTTTCTAAAAAATCTAAAAACAATCATTCATATTGACAATGATATATCACACAAACGTGCAAAATCCCGATTTAAAATACCTAATATTCTGATGTACACAAAAATGACAAATGTGTGGACCTAAAAATACACACTTTCATATCTACAAAATATACACGATTTTTTATTTTTGTGTAGCACAAAATATAAAGTATTTCAAATCAATATTTTACACGTTTATGGGATAAATTATGGGCAACATGCAGGATTTTTTTCATATTTTTTAAAACTTATAAATATGATTTTTTTTTACTGGAGGGAGCACTGGAGAGTCAAAAGTGTTTTCCATGTTCATCGAGTGATGCATCGAAGCATTAAAGCAGTAACAATTTTAGCAAACCCATTAATTCAAAACGACACATTAAAGTTTCAAAATTTTCGGAAAATATTTCCAGATGTAGATAATGATAAATTATACTAGTGTGCAAAAAATCAATCTGACATATTTATATTTTGGTCTGTGTAAAAATGAGAAATGTTTATATCTAAGGTGATGAACAGTGCGAATTTCGAAGAAAAAAATTTGTCAGGATTTTTTTAGGTTGGAATACAAAAAAGATTAGCTTTAAAATTTGCAGCACCTTCAAGCACGTCATTGTCAACTTCTATGATTTTCTCAGAAGTTTTTTAAACTTCAATTTTTTTATTAAACAAAGAGATAGTCCGTGCACGGCGCTTGCTTTTTGGCTCGGGATTTCGTTAGCACCTAGCATTTCCGGAACAAACTGGGTGGTGTCTCGCGCGTGCGCACTGCCGCCTCACCGGTCTTACGCACCAGGCGGAGAGAATATCCAGTGCTCCCACCTATTTAGGTGCTCTTTGTGCTACTATCAGAAAAAATAAGTTTTTATGTTTTAAAAGTTTCTACCAAAAAGTGTGAGTGTTCACAACATGTGTGACTACAACCTACAAAATTTTCAGGTACAGATTTTAAAAGAGCATTGAGAAACAGGAAAGACAAATCCAGGTTGAATAGTGTGAGCTTTTCGTCTTCTTGTGACACTGGTCCTTTTATTTCTCCATGCTCATTTCGAATTTGGATCTGAAAATTTTGGAGGTTGTAAACACATAGCTTGTGAGCACGCAGCGTTCGTGTCCGAGCCATACACATAGACAGTCAAGGCGCCGACTGATCACGTCAAGCCAATTTACACTTGCAAACTCGCTGTGAGGTCCTTCCTCGATTCCTCGTACGTTCAGCAGTAATGCCGTGCAGACACTAGTAGAAAACAGACATTCCGTTTGCATCTTTAGTCCGGCCATGTTTGGAGCATTAGTCCCGGTTCAAACTGATAGGACGCCGCACGGCTTTAGTCCCGGTTCGAACGGGACCTTTAATCCCAGTTGGTAATACCAACCGAGACTAAAGGGTTGCTGACAGACAGCCACGGCGTGGGGCCAGCGCGAGGGGCTTTAGTCCCGGTTGGTATCACGAACCGGGACTAAAGGTGGGACTAAAGCCGTTGGCATTTTTTATTTAATATGGAATAATTCATATCTTTAAATCCGTAAATCGAAATTTAACAAATAAAATGTCTAAATCGATTAGAAAAATGAGAGAAATCCAAATATGACAACTATATCATCTTTTGGATCACAAAAACGCATTTCACTAGGCAAAATTAATTTCAAAAAATCGGCATAAACTCATTTAACTAGGCGAAATTAGGTAGAAATTAATAAAATTCCTAATACTTGAGTATTATTCATAAAATATGGATTACTTTTTGTGAAATTAGATGGGTGCCATTTTGCACCATATCTTTTTTGGAGGTTTTTTAGTTTATTTGATTTTTTTTCAAAAAGCGGTCAAAATGGCCACCATGACCCTCCTCGAAAGAGGTCATTTTTTTTAAATGATCGATGTTTCTGTTATATAAGTATATAACCAATAGTTGTATATCTTAAAATGTTTTTTTTTAGAAAAAAATCAGACCAAACTATCAAACACTTGTAGTTCAAATTTGGATTACTTTCGGAAAATCACCATAAACTCATTTAACTAGGCGAAATTAGATAGAAATCAAGAAAATTCCTAATACTTGGGTATTATCCATCAAATGTGGACTACTCTTTGTGAGAATTAGATGGTGCCATTTTGCACCTTATATTTTGTACTTGGTTCATAAAAAAGTCATTTTTGCCACTTAGAAAAAGGAAAATGATATTTGTAAAAATAATTTGAAAATCCCTTCGAAACCATTGTTTCCTATACCAATATACACCTATTTGTCGAATATGAGAACTTTATCACAAACTATGCCGTGGGAATTGCCATAACTTGGTCATTTGGCTTGAAACTTACAGATGTTTATACATGATAGACCTTTTTGTGAAGATTGTTTTTGAACAATTTGTCAAAAATCAAGTTTATCATTTATCATAGCAACTAGTACACATAAAAGGACTCCATGCCAGAGGATATCTTTTTTTGAGGGGTTTTTCACTTTATTTGATTTTTTTCAAAAAATCTCAAAATGGCCACACTAGTAGGAAAAGGCTTATAGCCACCAGCCTACCGCTGGCGGACGTCATTTCCGTCCGCCAGCGTTACTACCGCTGGCGGGCTAGTTTCGGAGCCCGCCATTGGTTTTGCACGTACCGCTGGCGGACGCCCACTATGCCCGCCAGCGGTAGTAGCAGGAATTTGCGAGGAGGTGGGACAAACTACCACTGGCGGACAGAATCCGTGCCCGCCAGAGGTACTAAACGTACCACTGGCGGACAATATATAGTGCCCGCCAGCGGTAGTTGTCTCGGCTGAGACCAAAAACTAGCAAATTACCGCTGGCGGGCGCCTAAATCGTCCGCCAGCGGAAAGTGCAATACCGCTGGCGGGCACCCCACACCGTCCGCCAGGGTAACTTTATCACAAACTATGTGTTGGGAATTGACATATAACTTGGTCATTTGGTTCAAAACTTTATAGATGTTTATACATGATAGTGCTTTTTGTGAAGAATGTTTCTGAAACTTTTGTCAAAAATCAAGTTTTACGAGACATAACTTGGTCATTTGGTTCGAAAATAAGTTGTACGAGACATATTATTAAACAAACATTGCAACTTATGCAGACAACAAGAAAAGTGGTAGTAGCGACAACACAACATAAATTGAAAAAGAAAAGTCATTTGCCATCGACACAGCCTCCCGCATCATGCACTCTTCCACTTCGACGATGCTTCACCCTTGTCCTTCGATGACGCCGCACCCTTGCCCTTCGACGCCGCCGCCGCCGCAGCAGCTTTCTTGCTCGCTTCAGGCGGCATGAAGATATCATCTTCATCCTCGCTCTCCTTGACCCATAAAATCGGTTTACGAAGAGCATCCAACATATCTGCTTCACTCCTATATGTTACCTTCTTCTTCTGCCACCTAGCATGCAGCCTCAGAAGTTCTTTTTCTATTTCCTTCCAATTCCTACATGGCCACCCATGCCTAACTAGCTTCGCTGATAGCTCACGGAGATGAGGTGGATGACTAACAATATCCTCGAATGGGATCTCCTTATTGTCTACCTTGAACTTGGCCGTAAACCTCAAAAGTAGTGCCAACATTCCTCCCGGGAAACTACCATCTGAAGGAAATCTCGACATGTTCGAGTGAGTGGACTAGAATGCTTACCAACCTCAGTGCGCAGGGGTTTTTATAGGCCGAGATGAGAAGAATTGGCGGGAGAAACAGGCAGGAGATAGGCCAGCGGGAAAAAAGGGCGGGAGGAAAAGGGCGGGAACAATTGACCGGGAAACAAATTTTACTCGAAAAAAAAACCCATGCACTAGTCGTCTTCGTCAAAGACGACTAGGGCTTATCGTCTTTGTTAAAGCCGATTAAGTCTTGTCGTCCTTGTTAATGCCGACAGCTGCATTTTTGCCACTTAAAAAAAGAAAACTGATATTTATAAAAATTATTTGTAAAATTATTTTGAAATACACACATGTGTTTGAAATGTTTTTGAAATGCAAAAAAGTTTTTGAAAAGATAAAGAAAAAAAGAAAAACAGAAGAAAAAAATGCCAGCGGTATGCTCGGGCCACTTACATGTGGGCCCCGTTTGCAGTCTCCCGCCTCTTCTATCCAAATGCCAGTGGTGATGAAACTTTATAGATGTTTATACATGATAGTGCTTTTTGTGAAGAATGTTTCTGAAACTTTTGTCAAAAAACAAGTTTATCATTTTACATAGCAACTAAGTACACATAAAAGGACTTCATGCAAGAGGATATATTTTTTTGAGTGTTTTTTTCACTCTATTTGTTTTTTTACGAAAAACTATCGATCGACACGGCCCAGCAGGACTATTTCACCAAAAGAGGTCAAATTATCTAAAACTATTGATGTTTCTATGATATAATCACTGGTTGTGTACCTTAATTAAAATGATTTTTTAAAAATTGGAGACCAAACTATAAAACAGTTGTAGTTCAAATTTGGATTAATTTCAAAAAATCATCATAAACTCATTTAACTAGGAGAAATTAGATAGAAATGAAAAAAAATCCTAATAGTTGGGGGATTATCCATTAATTTTGGACTACTCCTTGTGATATTTAAATGAGTGCCATTTTGCAACATATTTTTTGTACTTGGTTCACAAAATAGTCATTTTTGCCACTTTAAAAAAGAAACTGATATTTATAAAAATAATTTGTAAAATTATTTTGAAATACACACATGTGTTTCAAATATGTTTGGAAATGAAAAATGTTTTTGAAAAGATAAAGGAAAAAATAGAAAAACAGAAAAAAAAACCTTACCACTGGCGGACAAGGCTGCTGTCCGCCAGCGGTAAGGTGGCCCCAAAAATTATAAGCCCGGGCCCACCCCTTCGCTCTCTTCTCACCGCGTGCGGCCCCCAAATCCCCCAAATCACCCCAACTCCCGCGCCGCCCCATTCCCTGCGCCGCCACCGCCCTCCTTTCCGCCGCCGATGACCCCCCTCTCGCGCCGGCCGCTCCCCGGACCTCCTCCTTCCGTTGTCTGCCGCCACCATCGAGCGCCAAGCCGCAGTGCACGTCCCCGAGCGCGACCACGTACGCCGCCGTCGTGCACGTCCCCGAGCGCCCCGCGTCGACCCGTGCACCACCGTGACCTCCTACGTCGACCCCTACACCGCTGTTTCCTCCTACATCGCAGCTCAGCCCGCCGCCCCATGGTTCGGCCGCACCCTCCCCTTCTTGTATCTAGCACCCCAAGGTGTTTGTGAAAATGTCTAGCCCAATTTGTGAAGTTCAAAATTAGTTTTTAGTGTTTGTTTAGTTCAAAATGGTGATGGTGGCTGTGAACGCAGTCTTGTGATGGTGATTAATTTGTTGTGCTTGTGGTGGTGGCTGCGATTGCGGCCTTGTGGCTATGTATGAAATGTTTGCAGGTACCCTAGAGACCGTTGAGATTGCCGGAATGTTGATTAATTTCCATTCCGGCAAATTCGGGTGCTCCATATGCCATAATTTTAGCAAAGGTCATGCCGAATTTTTTCGTGAAATTTGGCATGACTTGCTAAAATTATGACATATGGAGTAACTGAAGTCATTTGAAGTCTCAAATGGTTTCATGGGTATATGCAAACTTTTCATCACCACCCAAGTGAATTTTTTCTTATAGTGTTGTTTTACTAACTACGATTTTTTGTGTGTGCGAAGATGGCTAACAATATGGAGGCCGAGACTTCTCGAGGTGGAGTCAACAAGGAGCCGGAGGATAATTATTGATGATGGTTCGGAAGTCAATCGATGCCGAGCTGGATGCCGACGATGACGAGACCACATCTGGTGACGGCGGAGGTGGCCACGAGACCACATCTGCTGGCGGCGGAGGTGGCCACGAGACCACATCTGCTGGCGAAGAAGGTGGCAACGAGACCACATCTGCTGGCGGATCCCAGCGTGAACGTAAGCCAAGGCGCCCAAACAGGCTCCCTAGCGGTCGACTGACATTTACGGAGGTGAACTCAGATGGGATTCCTACGCAGCCAAAAAAATATGCAAAAGGGTACGGCTTAGCCTTGGGATGCATTGTGCGGGACTTCGGCAACATCAACCAGAGAACATAAGGGATAAAGAGAACTCACATGTGGCCACACTCCTTATTTCCAAGTTGCACGCATCGTACTCTTTCCCGAAAGAGTACGACGACAATGATATCAAGAAGAATATCGTAAACACATACGCCCTCGGCAAGTTCAGCAAAGCCTTTTCAACTTGGAGATCAGAAGTGAGAAAGGCCATTCTTAATGGTGATGATTACGATAAGATCAACGCCAAGTGGCCCTCCATTTCTGAAGAAGAGTACAACATTTTCAAGGATAAACAAGGCCTAGCTTCAACAAAGGCGCTATCCCTGTGGGGGAAAAAGATGCATGGGAAGAATTTAGGTCCCCACAATCTCGGATGTCGTGGATACGAGGGGGCGGAAGATGTTTGGGCAAAGCAGGACAGAGAAAGGAAAGGGGAAGACCCCTATGCCAAGATCAAAGACCCGTTGGCGAAACGATATATCAGATCCCATTACAGGGAAGATCCCAAGAATAAAGGGGAACTTCTCTTGAACGCGACAGTCAAGGAACTTGAGAAGGAAATTCTGGAAGAAGAACAACTTGCTCAATCTCAAAGCGACTCATCGTCTGTGACGAAGGCCCCGTGGGACACCTCTTTTCACAGGGTGATGAACAAGAGAAAGAATTTGGAGGTGACACTTCCGCCGCATCGTGGCCGGGTGATCGGGGCCGGAGTCGGTCGCAAACGGTCACATTACTACCCCGAGTCCAAGGAGGAGCGTCATGATAGGAAGGCGGTTTCCATGCAGGCCACCATCGACAGCGCAGTGACAAAGGCCATCGCTGCCCTCCTTCCGACCATGCAGGCCACCATGTATGAGTCGTTTGGGAGTTGGCTTGAGGGGGGAAAAAGGACCTAGGCCCGTTCCCAGCTTACCAAACAGCATAATAGCTAGCAACAACTCCATCAATGTTCCACCCGCCAACCCTAATCCTGACAGATACGAACAAACGCCACCCGCCAACCCTAATCCTGACAGATCCGTACATCGCACCCGGATCGTAGCAGCCCTTCCATCTCTTGCACGCCGGGGGCCGTCCCCGGTCCGTCGCCATTAGACGAGCTCAACGCCCTCACGGTAATTTAATTAACCATGTTATATATTACTTCATTCTTGCATGGCACCCTATCTAACGCCTTACTTGTGAACGGTGAACAGGCCGACCATACAAGATGCACTTTGCTCCTAATTGTGGACGGTGAGCTGAAGGAAGTGGCACAAGCAACCGTCGAGACACCACTTAACCGCATCCATCACAACCAGCCTATTTCTGATGAATTTTATAAGGTTTCATTGGCTCGGGTGTTCCAGGGTTGTGGTTTTTTGGATCCTCCAACTCAACCCCTCGAAGCCGAAAGCGAGTTAAGCCTAGAGCAATGCTTGATTTGGCCCCTGCTATGGCCAAAATCACTAATTCGTTTGGACCCTTCCGGGTCGACGCCAAGCCAAGAAAAGGCCACTCCACCAGCTGAGCCCGCGATAGAGGACAATGTTAATGAAGACCCCATTGACTACCTCAATTTTTTGGACAACGTCAGTCCTCTTGATCAACCTGACCGTGATCTGATGGTGAATAGTCTGTGCCTACTCTCCCTGAGAAACATAATTGCACAAAGCGTCTATTCAGTTCTCAACCAACGCCTGAAGCTCAGCCATCTGACGGTCTCAGCCAGGGCACACTCAATGATGTGCTCAAACAGACGATAGCTAAGCAGCCTAGGAAGGCGGTGTCGAAAAAAAGGAAGCAACATGCTCTTGATGAGTCCATGAGCCAGCCAGTGCCGGGATCTAAGTTGAAATCGCGCCGAGTTCAAGACAGGATAACCATCCCCGATTGGCATGCTACTCATGTGATGGCTAAACCGATCCTGCCACCGAAGTGGTCCTGTTGTTTGTCTGGGGACATGAAGATGCTACATGAAAGTGTTCTTTATTCTGAGAACAAACTTCTCAGAGAATCACGTAACGTATACCCGCTTTACATAGCAAAGGTACCAAAGCTTATGGGTTTTTTCCATGAAACTCCCGGAGACATGCTCTTTGTGAGATTTGATGACATATTTGACATGTACCACATGAAAGCACTCAGCCGATCCATGGTCCGCCTGTTTGTGCTAAGTATGGCGCGCCAGCTCATTAATGATAAAAACTCGGACATCATGATAATCGACCCCTACTACATGTCCGACTGCTTCGTGAACACCACTACGGGTAGGACACGCGTGACAAAGTTCATCGAAGATATCTTCGTGGCGAATAGTACCAAGAACATCTTTCTCATGCCTTACTTTCCCAAGTAAGTCATTACCTTGCGCCATAACATCTATTCGTACATTTTCATCGTTAACTTTGCATAAGTGAGAATGATGGTCTCTTTTCATTGTTTTGTGCAGTAACCAAGACGACACACTCATCGTTCTGTACCCTAAAGAGTCGTTTGCCATCTATCTCGACGCGGGTAGTGATGAGAAGAAAGACTACAGGCACATCAGTAGTGTTCTCGATGATGCTCTCAACGGTTACTGCTTTCTAAATGAAGGCATCCTAAGAAGAACTAATAATAAGAGAGGCAAGATGGCATTCACCCACAAAGTGGATCTAACCTGCATCAAGAAGGCGCATGGCAGTCCGACGGACGCCTGTATGTCATCTATCTAATGCAGCAGTTCATACGGAGTCACCGAAGACTAGAATTTCCAGTTGCTATGGATAAATGGTGCAAGGAGCTGGCGAAAACCACTGATGCTGATATCACGCAAGAGTTTGCTCTAATCCAGAAGTCGTTTGCTGCAATAATCGTCAGGGATGTTTGTCGTGACACGCCACCCGGGTTGTTCTACTACCAAGGTGCAACACCATCTAACGTTGATCTACAAAATCGCATAGCACAACAGTGTGACTACAGGCCATTCAACTCTTTGAATGGTTCTGAACCGTTCCCGCCGAAGCCAATGTCAAAGCCGACCAAGATGATCAAGAAGTGAAAGGTGTGTTGTCGATTTAGTACTCTTGTTAAATTAAATTGCCTAGCTCTAGTTTACACCATCTCTCTTAAATTGCCTAGCTCTAGTCTTCCAATAATACTTCATTTTTTACAGTGCCGATGATTAAAATGATGTGGCGCACTATATGAATTTGTGTGTCCAATCTATTATATGAGGCATTCTTTCGAGTTGGCTTAGTTTATTTGTCTACTTTGTTTATTTCTGCACGACATGTGAACAATTTAGTTGCCTAGCTAACATTTCTATTTGCCTTTTGTGTATACAGATGAAGAAGTGGGAGAGTATCTAAGGAGGAGGCGGAAGATAAAGACTTGAAGCCACTGAAAGAGAGCAACAACAACCGGATGATCGAAACCAACTTCATCGCGCCCTCTCTTAAACATTGTGGTTCTCTATATCTTTTATGTGATGTATTTGTGTATGACAACTTGTTTTGGTACTACTATGGTTTGTAATGCATGTGATAATGAACTAATGTATTTGTGTATCACAATTTGGTTATTTGTATGTGGAATTATTGTTATTTTGGTCGCCTGTACCTGAATATACTGTATTTATATTCGATATACTGCTGGAATACGATTTTCTGAAGAAAAATAATAATACCACGAAATAATACCGCTGGCGGACACAGAGGCGTACCGCTGGCGGACAGCGCTCCCAAAACCCAAACCAGCGACTAGTACCGCTGGCGGCCGTGGTGGCTTACCGCTGGCGGACGCTTGCCAGCCAGCGCTGTGGCAGATGACGCTGGCGGGCGGAAATTGTGCCCGCCAGCGGTAACCAGCCTTACCGCTGGCAGACGGCCGTCCGCCAGCGGTAATTGTTACCACTGGCGTAATGATCGCTGGCGGGCGCCCGCCCGCCAGCGGTAGGCCATTTCCTACTAGTGCCACCATGACTCTCATCGAAAGAGGTCAAATTTTCTAAAACTATCGATATTTCTGTGATATAACCACTAGGGGCGTCTTCCCGGCCCTCGATCTCTGGTAGGGCCCGCTCTGTCCCCCATAAGGGGACTACCCCCAACAATGTTTCCTAATGAATACACCCAAAAGGTTATTTGATTGGAACATGAGGGGGTTTGGGCAGGAAGGCCGGCGAAATCAGTTGCGCGAGTATATTAGGCGAGAAGACGTGGATATCGTTGCCATCTAGGAGACGATTAAACAAGACTTCTCTATACATGAGCTACAGGGGCTCAGTCTGCACAAGTTCGTGTGGCAATGGCTCCCAGCGAATGGACACTCAGGTGGTATCCTCCTTGGGTGAGGGAGGATACATTCGAGGTAGAGGACATGGATCGAGGGGAATTCTTTGTGAGTATGTTGCTCACCCATAGGCGAACCTCTTTCCATCGGGAGGTTATTATCGTCTATGGCCCAGCGGACCATAGTAGGTCCCTGATATTCCTTGTCGAGCTTAAAGCGAAGGTGGAACGATGTTCCACGCCGCTTGTTGTTGTCGGGGATTTTAATCTTATTCGATCCCCGGATGACAAGAGTTCAGCGAATGTGGACTTCCAGCGGATGCGGATGTTCAATGATTGTATTGCTGATCCCGCCCTTAGAGAGATCAGATGGGTGGGAGCGAGATACACCTGGACGAATAACCGGGTGGACCCTGTCCAGAGTGTGCTGGATCGGGTCTTTGTATATGTGGATTGGGAGGTTGCCTTCCCACTCTGCTCCCTTCGGGCACTCACTAGGATTGGTTCGGATCACTCTCCTCTCATCCTCTCGACGGGAGGAGCTCAACCACTGAGGTTGAACCGATTCCACTTTGAGAACTTCTGGCTTGGTCAGCCAGGTTTTCTGGAAGCGGTACGACAGAAGTGGACGGTGGCGGCTGCACATCCTCCATGTGTTTATAATGCGGTAGATGTGTGGCACCATTGTGCCTAGATGGCACGCCAATTCATGAGGGGTTGGGGTGCCAATCTGGGAGCTGAGCTGAGACCGAGGAAGTCCTCTCTCTTAGAGGAGATCCAAACCCTGGACCAGGCCTCGGATTCTGTTGGCCTTACCGCTGAGGAATGGCTTTAGCGATACGCCCTTGAGAACTCCCTTATGGAGATCTACAAGGGGGAGGAGACCTTCTGGCGACAGCGCAGCCGCCAGAATTGGATCCTTAAAGGCGATGCGAATACGGCTTACTTCCATGCGATCGCCAATGGGCGTCGTCGGAAGTGCTCTATTCCATGGTTGTGTGAAGGGGATCGTCTCCTGGAGGCGCCAGGGGAAATATCCTCCCACATATACTCCTTTTATAAGGAGCTCTTCACGGCAGGTCCCCGTTCTAGGGTCACCGTGTCAGTTGACCTCTGGCCAGCGAGGGCCAGGGTCACTGACATTGAGAATGCGGAGCTCACCCTCCCATTCCTGCCGGAAGAGGTGGCCAGGGCAGTAATGGAGATGAAGGTGAATTCAGCCCCAGGACCGGATGGTCTTCCGGTCATCTTCTTCCAGAAATTCTGGGAGAATATTAAGGGGGTGATCATGCCTATGTTCCAAGAATTTTATATTGGAACACTGGTCAAGTCTCGCTTGGTGTGGTGACCTTGATCCCCAAGGTAGTGGGGGCCACGGACATTCGCCAATTTAGACCGATCACGATTATCAACGTCATCCATAGAATCTTCTCTAAGGTGTGCGCGTCTAGGCTTGCTCCTGTTATGGAACGCCTAACACACCCATACCAGTTCGCCTTCATTAAGGGGCGGTATATCCACGACGGAATTTTAGCACTTCATGAGATCATCCATGAGGTTAAGTCTCAGCGCCAGAAGGGCGTGTTTCTTAAGCTAGACTTCCAAAAGGCATATGGCCGCTTGGACTGGGCCTTTCTCCGTTTTGCTCTGGAACAGAAAGGGTTTGATGATCAGATGATTTGTTGGATCATGCAGATAGTTATGAGTGGCAACACCGCCATTAACGTAAATGGGGAAATGGGTCTCTATTTTAGGCCGACATGTGGAGTTAGACAGGGGATCCTATTTCACCCTTGCTCTTTAACTCTGTGGTTGATGGCCTTGCAGAGGTCTTAGAGAGAGCTAAGACTTCTGGCCACATATCCGGTGTGGTTGGACACCTTGTCCCAGGGGGTGGTGTGACGCACCTTCAATATGTTGATGATACCATGATCATGGTGGAGGGATCCAAACTTGACATCATGAATCTCAAGTTCCTTCTCCTATGTTTTGAGGCCATATCGGGCCTCAAGATCAACTTTGATAAAAGTGAGGTCGTGATCTTGGGTTATTCGGTTGAGGGCCAACATCGGATCGCGGACAACCTCAACTGTAGGTTGGCCACATTCCCAGGGACTTATTTGGGGATGTCGGTCCGGGATACTCAGATCCTTGTAATTGAGCGGGTCAAGTCGAAGGCCGAGCCGTGGCAGGGGAGGTTTACCTCCAAGGGGAGAAAGGCTATCCTCATTGACTCTTGCCTCTCTAGCCTCCCCATGTTTATGATGGGGCTATACATACTACCGGAAGGAGTACATGGCAACTTTGACAGAGAGTTGTCCCGTTTCTTCTGGCAGGCGGCTAATGGATGACAAAAGTATCAGATGGTTAAATGGGCAGACATTTGCGCCCCCAAGGAGCTTGGGGGCATAGGTATTTTGGCCTCTCGTCACATTAATGAGGCCCTAATGTTGAAGTTGGTTTGGCAGATCTTGAGGGGTGATGGGGGACTTTGGCTCCAACTAGTGAAGGCCAAGTACCTGAGAGGTTGTCCTCTCATGGCATGTGAGAAGAAGGAGGGATCTCAGTTTTGGAGATCTCTTCAAGCCATCAAACATGAGATCCGGCTTGGGGCTACCTTCTCCGTAGGCGACGGAGGAAGTACCCTATTTTGGCTAGACTCATGGCTTGGCGAATGACCACTCAGGCATGAGTTCCCCGAATTTTTTGCTATCTCCTTGGACCCATTGCTCTTGGTGGCTAACGCGGCCCATAGTGGGCGATGGAACATTAGGTTCCGCCGCACTTTTGGCCTGGTGGAGGCCAACCGGTGGGAGAGCTTGTTGGCTATCCTCCCACATTCCCTTTCGGACGCCCCGGATAATGTTTCTTGGGCCCTCTCGCCCTCGAAAAGCTTTACGGTTGGCTCTGCTTACCGGGCCCTATTTAGAGGACCCGTGCTCTCTTGGACCTCCCACTTGTGGAAGGCTCCAATGCCACTGAAGATTAAGATCTTTACGTGGCAGCTGTTGCGAGATCGCCTCCCTTCGGGTGTGGAGGAGGTCAAGCGGTTTGCCTAGGTGATGGCACTTGTCCCTTATGTGCGGTCCCCAAAACGGGGACCCACATTCTTTTCTCTTGCTCCGTAGCTCGCTTCCTGTGGAGCTTTCTCGCTGAGGCGCTTGGGCCTGAGTGGCAGGCCCAAGACCTTGCCGAGTTCCTGGAAGTGCAAGCAAACCATACTGGTAAGAGGAGGCGCCTCTTCTGGTTAGTGTTTGCCGCGATGACCTGGACACTTTGGACTATACGTAATAAGATGGTTATCGAGCGTGTCCTCTGACTCTCTTTTCAAATTAATGGCATTTTTGCAGCAGTGGCACCCGCTCTGTAGACAGCGGGACAAGGAGCGGCTGGATGGCTTGATCGAGGACCTTCTAAGGGCGGCACGCCTACATTCTACGTCATCCAGCCACTGAGTTACTCCCTTTCGGAGGTGTCTCTTTTCATTTTAGTATTGGGCGTGTTGTGCTGTGGCCCCAGCAGACTTGTTGTTTTTCCTTTTGAACTTGATACTTGAACTTGTATGCTTGTGGGCGGTTGCTTTATTTATAAAGCGGGGCGAAGGCCTGTTTCGAGTGGGCAAATAGCTCCTATGCGACACATTTCCTCGCAATTGGATGGAGAGCGACGTCGTTGGTACAAATTGTTCTCGTGCGATGCTTCTGTGATCGCAAATTGCTCTCGTGCGACATGGACCTTAAACGCAAACTGTTAGGATTATGCGAGCCTAGTGGGACCCACAACTTATCCACATCAGCACAGGATGTCCTCTGAGCACGGGACCCACAACTAATCCACCTCACCGCGTGGGACCCACTACTTCCCGCCTTGAGCCATCCCCGCGACCGTTGCATCCTCCTCCCCTGCATCCTCTGTTTCCTTTCTTCTTCTTCTCCGGCGACGAAGCGCTGCAACGCCGACGAGCTTTTCTGAACTGAAGCTGCATTTTGCGCCATTTCTCAACTGAAGCATGAAGCGGATAACACTAAATTCAACTGAAATTGAACTGAACATATTACATAGCTAATTCAGTTCTAACATGCATAGCTAATTCCATGGCGGGCATACATAAGTTCGTAGCGATCATCGGATCAAAAGCCACACAACACACACACGGGCACAAACACTGCTACATAGCTAATTGGGCTTCCGTCGCTGCTCTAACCCTAACCTAAGACCCAAAATTGGGCTCACACCGGAGCCCCAGGGGTGCGGCGGCGACGAGGCGGCGGCGCCGCTCAGTCGGAGTCGGAGTCCGAGCCGATGTCGAAGACGGGGTTGCGGGATGCTTCGAGAGCTTGCTGGAGGCGGAGTTCATCGAGCTCCTCTTCCATCTCACGGCGCGCGTCGAGCTGCTGCTGCTGCTCCTTGCTGCGCTCTATCACCTCGGCGGTGATCCAGGCAAGGTCATCGTCGTCGACGTAGTCTCCGGGTAGGAGGCCGGCACGCCCGGCGCGCGGTGCGTGGTCCTGCTGCTCCTCCTCCTCCTCCCTCTTTGGCGGTGGCAGCAGTGCCCGTGCGATGGAGGAGCTCCCCGCGCCGAAGGAGCTTCCATGCTCGTAGCGGCTGCCGGCCGTCGCCGCCGCCATCTCCATGCGGCGGTCGTACTCCTCCACCTCGCGCCGGGCGAACGCAGGCGGCAGCGCGAGGCCGTAGTTCATCCACTTGCGCGCGCCGCG
The DNA here is from genome assembly GCA_947311845.1 of Poa pratensis. Taxonomy (NCBI): domain Eukaryota; kingdom Viridiplantae; phylum Streptophyta; class Magnoliopsida; order Poales; family Poaceae; genus Poa; species Poa pratensis. The sequence continues at coordinate 8,610,507 of CAMZMU010000050.1, forward strand.
CTTCCGACCGCCGTCGGAAGCAACCCGCGCCTTCCGACCGGGGTCAGAGGCGGGCGCTGGCCGCTTCCGCTCCTTCCGCTCCTCGTCGGAGCGGTTTCCACCACCGGAATGGCCACCGCGAGAGCTTGAACCCCCACGCCTCATCATCATCGTACGGCGGGGCTGGATTGACGTGGTTTTGGTCGCCAGCGGCGAGTGTGGAGCAGATCTGAAGCGAGTGGGGAATAGCTAGGGTGCGACACATTTTCGTGGATAAGAAGGGGAACGGGAGGCGGTCGGGGAAAAAATGAGCTGGGCCGTAGCATGAGAAAGGGAACTGGAGGTGGGCCGTGGCATGAGATAAGGCAAGGCCCAAAGATAAGAGGCCCACCGTGAAATAAATAAAACACTGCAGCAAAAAAAAAAACACTCCAGCCAATCAGAGCGCAGAACAAGAGTGTCGCGGATCGTCTGAGGGTTTCCTTCTAGAAGGCCTGATCGGACGACCAATGTAGGGCTCTAGGGTTTATCCAATGGCCAGGGTTACGCGGGGTTTCGGCTGGGTCAACGGGGTTTTGTGTGGGTTGGCCAAATTAGGGTTTAGCATAACTAATTCAAAAAAATCAAAAAAAAATGGAACTTTCGCACATAGTCTTGTTATATCCTATAGTAACTAGAAAAAAATATAAATATGATTTACATACATTTTTACGAAAAAGGCTTAAATCAAGTGAGAGACCTCGAACACTTTCAAATGAGCATAACTAATTCAAAAAATCAAAAAGATAGGAAACCTTCGCACATAGTCTTCTTATGTCATATAGTCACGAGAAAAAATATAGATATGGTTTACATACATTTGCACGAAAATGTGTTCACTCAAATGTGATATCTCAAATAGAGTAGTATGGATTTCAAGGGAGAGAAGTAGGGTTTCAGTAACTAGGGTTTAGCATAACTAATTCAAAAAAAATCAAAAAATATGGAACTTGCGCACATAGTCTTGTTATATCATGTAGTAACTAGAAAAAAAATATAAATTTGGTTTACACACATTTATACGAAAATGCCTTTACTCAAATGGGTTTAAAGTTTTTGAAAATTAAAATTGGCAAAACCTCACCAAACCTTCATTTTGGAGTGACTAAGATAGATCTGACCTTAGTTTTCCATTTACATGTTTTAAACTTGATTTATTTATGATTTGCAATTAAACCATTATTATTCAAAAGAAAATAAATAATATGAAGATTAATTCAATAATTAGTGAGACTTCAGAATGACACTATATAGATATAACACAAGTCTAGGAAATTTATTTGGCTGATTTAGACAAGGTGAAAAAAATTGTTGCTTAGAAATGGTGCCGTTTACCCTACCTTTGAAGCTCATTTGAAACACAATTTTTTCATGACTTAGCAAAAGGGCTCGGTTTGATGACCAAGTTAGAGGAAACAAGTGCATAATAGTTTGAAATCATCCAAGCCTAGCAAAAATACCATGTAAAGTTTGAATGTTGGTTCAAATTTGAATTTTGGTTCAATTTTGAATTCAAGTTTGAATGTAAAGTTTTAATTGTCGGAATGACACTATATAGATGGAACACAAGTTTAGGAAATTTATTTGGTTGATTTAGACAAGGTGAAAAAAAATACTTGCTTAGAAATGGGGACGTTTACCCTACCTTTGGAGCTCATTTGAAACACAATTTTTTCATGACTTAGTAAAAGGGCTCGGTTTTATGACCAAGTTAGATGAAACAAGTGCATAATAGTTTGAAATCATTGAACATCCAAGCCTAGCAAAAATACCATGTAAAGTTTGAATTTTGGTTCAAATTTAAATTTTGGTTCAATTTTGAATTCAAGTTTGAATGTAAAGTTTTATTTGTCGGAATGAAACTATATAGATAGAATATATGTCTAGGAAATTTATTTGGCTGATTTAGACAAGATGAAACAAATTGTTGCTTAGAAATGGGGCCGTTTACCCAACCTTTGGAGCTCATTTGAAACACATTTTTCAGGACTTAGCAAAAGGCCTCAGATTGATGACCTAGTTAGATCAAACAAGTGCATAATAGTTTGAAATCATTGAACATCCAAGCCTAGCAGAAATACCATGTAAAGTTTGAATTTTGATTCAAATTTGAATTCAAATGACCAAGTTTTTTTAAAGGTTAAAAGAAGTAAATTTGTATTTTGCATTTTCTAGCTCTTTGCATTTTGCAGCATTTTATTTACATTGTCCCATGAAAACACTGTATGAAGAACTGAACAACTTTCCAAATTGCTGCACTCTGTTTGTTTTTACTCCAAAGTAAAACAAATAAAGAAGTATATGTTTGTTTTTACTCCAAACTGAACTTTGGTCTGCACACTGTTAACTGAAGAACAAACACTTTCCAAATTACCGCTTCGATTCAGTTAACTGAAGAACAAACACTATCCTCTGCCCTGATAGGCCTAACTGCCCATTCTAAACAAGTAAAAGAAAAACAGAGCAATGATACAACCAAAAAATTCCCCTGCCATGATATTTGCTTGCTTCTGCAAATCGATCATCTGCTTTAGATGTTTCTTGATCTTCTTCAGTTCCACGTTCAGTTTGGACTCCGCGATCAGTTCAGCATTGCGCGCATTCCTCGTCGCTCGTCAGCACGACTCTGTCCACCCCTCTGTCCGAGCTCCCCATAGTCTCCACAGCAATGGGCGGCAACCCCAAATTGAGATCCCAGGTTGCGGCTCCGCTCGAATCAATGTAGCCCTCAAATTGAAGCCTCTCAATATACACTTCCATCCATTCGAAATGGTTACATCTCGAGTGGATTTGAAAACAGCAACATGAACCCTAGATCGTAAATTCGACGACAAAAAATGAAATTTGGAGAATTCAGAGCAAACAGAACTGAGATCTAACCTTGCCATCCCTTCCTACCAGTTTCTTGCTCAAGCATCTCACAAACTCGCGTCCAAGATTGCCATTCTCATCGGTCGTACTGACCCACCGCTTAAGAGGCTCTGGGCGTGGGCAGTCAGGGCACCTTGTGAGTGGCACTGCACCATACCATGGCCATTTTGATTGTGGGAGAATAGAAAGATTGGGGAAAGGAGAAGCAAGCGGCGACAGCGGGCGGGTCTGTTCTAGCTACGGTGATGTGGGTCCCGCGCGGTGATGTGGGTATGAGGTGGGACCAACGTTGCTCGGATAATCCTAACAGTTAACGACCAGTGGCATTTAAGGGCCGTGTTGGGCCTGGGCTATTTTCGCAGATACAAGCATCGCACAAGAGCAATTCTTGCCAATGACGTGGTTGTTCATCCATTTGCAGGGAAAGACATCGCATAGGAGCTATTTGTCCGTTTCGAGTTCTTGACTATCTGTTTCGACAATTTACATGCTGGTAGCCATTCTCTACAGCTATCCGAACTGCTTCCCTACATGCTAGCAGTTCAATCACCAAGGGGCCCTGTATAGCATCGACTTTTAAGTACCTGCCTGCCAACAGCTTCTCCTCATGGTCCCTCACGTCGCTCACGATCACCCCCGTACCAGCACATCGCTGTGCAGAACTGATAGCTCCATCTGCGTTTATTTTCACCCCACCCCAAGTTTGGTGGTTTTCTATCTTTCCGTTGGCTTCGTGGTAATGTCTCGCGTGGAATTACACAGACAAGTTACACCTTAAGATCAAACGAACCCATTTTTTTACAGTGTTTCTACACTTTCTTTTTACGTACTTTACATGAAGTCTTCAAACCACCAACCTACCTATAAAGAACTACGCAGCTATTTACCTTCAGTGCTTCACACCCATGTTACGCACCCGAGTCCACAGACCATGGCCACCATGTACTTCCGCCCGCTGCTCCTCTTCCTCCTCCTCGCCCTTATCCTTTCATCCTCTTCTTCCCCGCTCCACGGCGAGTCCTCCGGTGACCAGGTCGCTCTGCTTGCGTTCAAGGAGGGGCTGTCCGACCAGTCAGGCTCGCTGAGCTCGTGGAACAGCACGAACGCCGACTTCTGCCGGTGGGCTGGCGTCGCGTGCAGCCGTCGGCACCCGGGCATGGTGTCATCCCTGTATCTGCCCTCCAGAGGCCTAGCGGGCAGCATCTCTCTAGCCATCGGTAACCTTACTTTTCTTCAGAAGCTCTAGCTCGATTCCAACATGTTGTCCGGAGAGATACCGCGTACGATCGGCCAGCTACGCTGTCTCCGCCACCTCAACTTAGCCAACAACTCCGTTCGCGGCGAGATTCCAGAGGACCTCTGCAACTGTTCCAACCTTGTGACCATGACACTGGGTAAGAACCAATTGCAGGGGAAATCCCTGCTGCACTTGGGTCACTATCTCGGCTGCAACTTTTCTATCTTACCACGAACAATCTGGTTGGGGGCATCCCCCCGTCGTTTGGTAACCTGTCCTCGCTTGTGAGGCTATCTCTCTATGAGAATAAGCTGCAGGGGACCATCCCCGAGGGCCTTTCACGCCTTGCCCGGCTCCGGTTCATCCAAGTGGCCAGGAACAATTTCTCGGGCACGATTCCGCCGCTGTTCTTCAACATGTCGGCTCTTGAGTACTTCGGCGTCGGGTCCAACAGACTGCAAGGCGGCATACCGCCTGATGCGGGCACCAACCTACCAGTTCTCGAAGAGCTCCATTTGGGCAACAATCACATGTCCGGGAGGATCCCGAGTTCCCTCGCCAACAGCACAAAGATACAACTGCTGAGTCTGGCCCGTAACAGCTTCCACGGGAGGGTGGCCCCCGAGATAGGGAAGCTATGCCCTCTGCATGTTGAGTTGGGTGGCAACATGCTGCAAGCTGACGATGCTGAGGGTTGGGAGCTCCTGAGATTTTTCACCGACTGCACCCGTCTTCAATTGCTAGATCTCGACGGTAACAACCTCGGAGGAGAGCTTCTAAGTTATGTTGCTAACTTCTCAAGGCAGATCCAGTGGCTAAGCATGGCAGGAAATGGAATCACTGGGACGATCCCTCCAGGTATCGGAAACCTTGTCAACCTCACAGACCTAGAGCAAGGGAAGAACAAACTGCATGGCCGTATTCCAGAGGAGATTGGAAGGCTTACCAACCTGCAGACGTTGTTGCTGGAAGAGAATGGCCTCACAGGGCATATACCATCGTCATTTGGCAACCTCACACTGCTGCAGGACTTTTCCTTGTCGAACAATAGACTTGACGGGCCCATTCCAAAAAGCCTTGTAAATTTGATCAAGTTGTTGAGTCCAGCAGGATCAACTAGCTCAAGTTTGAGCCACACAAGGAGAAGATTAGCAGGTTACCTTGATCTTGTGATGCAGCCATGTCTTATGTGGATGCTCAGATCACCTAGGGATTGAGTTGTTTGTGCTTGGTTCTTCCTGGTGTTTCAGTGCACACCAGGGGAACCAGCACTTTGAGTTGGTTTTTGCCTCCGATCAAGGCACATCAAAACCGACCTACTGTAGCACGTCGGTTACTGTAGCACCGACTACTGTAGCAGCCGAAAAGGTTGACCTAGGAGAGCAGCCTAGATCATCGGTGAACGTTATGAATGAATTAAAACCAACCACCAATCTCACATTAAACGGACCACATATATCCGTATGAATTAATTCCAAAACTCCCGTGCTTCGGTTTGCACCTTTCTTAATTTTCTTAGCATATTTTCCTTTGATGCAATCAATACAATGATCAACATCCGCATCTAAAAAATCAAGAGAAGGAAGAACTTGATCTTTAATGAGACGCTCAATTCTCCCCCTCGAAATATGGGCTAAACGATAGTGCCATAATTTTGAAGAACGTTTACGTTTGGTACCGACATTTATATTTGAGGTAGAACCCACATTATTTATATCATCACAGAGGGAAATTACATAAAGCTTGTCTTGTCGACAGGCAAGACCAACATTATTATTGTCATACATAATTATACATTGCTTATTCCCAAAGTGACACTCATAACCATCATCATCTAAACATGAAATGGAAACTAAATTCCGTTTCATCGAGGGTACATAGAGAACATTATTTAGTCGAAGCTTAAAACCACCATGGAGTATGAGAGTGAAATCTCCAAGCGCCTCGGCATAAGCTTCAACACCATTAGCAACTCTAATTGTTCTTTCCCCTCTTTTTAGGGTCCTCCTCATATTGAATCCCTGCAACGAATTTGCAATATGAATTGTTGCACCTGAATCAATCCACCAAGTATTGGTGGCATAATTAACATAAAGGGATTCTTCAACAAAAGTAATAACATCGGTACCTTTTTCTTTGAGCCATCTCTTGAAGCCAAAGCAATCCTTTCGCCTATGCCCGCCTTTTCCACAAAAGTGGCAAGCATCATCATTATTTCCTTCTGCATTAGGTGCTCTTTCAGGCTTCTTTTGCTGAGAACCTTTTGAAGATTGGCCTCTTTCTTTAAACTTATTAGGCTTAGGCTTCATATAATCATTCACAAATTTTTTATACCTCTTCTTCTGTGAATGCGCGAACTGATTAATATGCTCAATTCTGTCAGCCTTAAGCCTTTCTTCTTCTTGCACACATCGCGCCATCATTTCATCAATATCCCATTTTACATTCATTGCATTATAGTTGATCATAAATGGAGAAAATTCAGGAGGCAAAGATGACATGATAAAATGGACGAGGAAACCATTAGAAATTTCCATCTCCATAGACTTAAGTTTGGCAGCCATGTTGCACTTCTTCATAATATGCTCTCGAAGGCTTCCAGTGGGATCATATTTTTCATCAATTAGTCTTCTGATAAGACTTGTTGCATAAACTTTAGAAGACCCTTTAAACTGATGCTCAATTTTCGCAAAGACCCTTTAGCTGTCTCACAGTCAGGAAGGGCTCCCCTCATACTCTGTGTAATGGAGCCCTTTATCATCATAAGGCACTTGCGATTAGAGTCATCCCACTTAGACTTGATAACATCATATTCCTTCTTGAGGTCATCCTAATTTTCATCATTTTCTTTAGATGCCTCAGGAGGATCATTAAGGAGAGCATAATCAATATTAAGTAAGGCCATCATGATCTCAAGCTTCTCCTTCCACATAACATAATTGCTACCATTAAGCTGTTCAATGCCGTTAAGCATTCCAGTAATATTAGAGACATTAGTTGCTGTAAAAGAAAAATTCAAAATGCTTTAGTAAGCATCATCATAATCGTCATTAAATTCTATTGATCAAATTCAAAACAGCTTTGGCCAGAGATGAAAATGAACAACAAAATTTTGTGGACAAATATTCATCAATTAGCTTTGGCCAAATTGATAAATAAAAACCACACATTAATAATCCTCATTCATTAATTTCCTTCTACTAACCCGATTCACATCAGCTTTGGCCAGAAGTGAAGCGAATGAGTAAAAATCACCATAATTCATAAACCATAAACAAACTTAATAATAAACATAATAAAAACATGACTAAGAATAAACATAATAAGCATAATAATTCATGCAGGAAAAATTAGCCCTGAAAGTTATTTATTTCAGCCCCAAATTGTTTTTTCTCTTGGCATAATTATTCTGCCGAGCTGGGCCAAAAACCCCAGCCCAGCCCAGCCCTTACTTCCCCTCCCCTCATGGGCCTCTGGCCCGTTACAGCGCCAGGAGCGCCGCGAGCCGTCGGATCGGGTCGCGTCTGGATAAGACAAGGGCGTCGCCGCCGCCGCCGCCCCCGCGTAACCCTAATCACTTTTCCTTCCTCCTCTGCTCCCGAGCGGCGACGAGAGAGAGTGCGACGGCGGCGAGCACCGCGCGACGGAAAAGAAGGCGTCGGCGTCGTTCAGACCCCTTCGCCGGAGCTGCGTGCGGCTTTGGCTAGCGCGCACCTCCGTTGAGTGGCTCTGGGCGGCGCTCTGTGCGAGGCGAAGGCGCGCGAGCGGGCGTCCCCGCGTCGGCGTCGACGACCTGCGCATGGTTCGGCACCTCAGCGAGCTTCAACGGCGACAAGCGCGCGAGGAAACATCGCCAAGGTCCGGTGCAGCGGACGGCGAGGTCGCTCGGGTACGAGCCCGAGCACACCTGCCAGCGTAAGAAGATGGCTCCGACGCCGCCGTGGCCAGCGACAACGACGAGGCCCATAAGGTAAAAATCCGCCACCTTAATCTTCAAATTAGGGTTAGGGTTCCTCCGAATTGGGGAATTTCATAACTTAGGGTTTCGGAAATTTGGGGATTTCGTTAAGAATTGCATCAGATGAATAAATCCCCACTAAATTTATGCTTAATCCGAAACCATAACTTAATAACAGAGGGAAACTTAAGGGATTTGTACTTTAGCCTTTCAGAAAAATTGGGGAAAACTTTAGAGTTTGCATAATCACCTTAATCCCCTTCTTATAATTACTTAAACTAAAGTTTTGATCCATTCTTGATACTTTTAGGGCTAAAAACTTAAAAGAGACAGGGCTAAAGCATAACTTGATCTTGACCAGGAAGAACATCTTATAGAACAGCATGAACATGCTTAATTTAAACATGAACTTTAGCATCAGGGGACTCAAACTTAAGAGCTAGGTGCTCTGATACCATTGTTGAGTCCAGCAGGATCAACTAGCTCAAGTATGAGCCACACAAGGAGAAGATTAGCAGGTTACCTTGATCTTGTGATGCAGCCATGTCTTCTGTGGATGCAGATCACCTAGGGATTGAGCTGTTTGTGCTTGGTTCTTCCCGGTGTTTCTGTGCAAGCTTGATCGGTAAGCTAGGGGCTAAGGGTAAGAAGAAAGGTGAGAGCCGTAGTCCCTTCTCCCATAAAAAAGCCCCTTATATATTAGCACTGCACACCAGGGGAACCAGCACTTTGAGTTGGTTTTTGCCTCCGATCAAGGCACATCAAAACCGACCTACTGTAGCACGTCGGTTACTGTAGCACCGACTGCTGTAGCAGCCGAAAAGGTTGACCTAGGAGAGCAGCCTAGATCATCCAAATATCCAACACAAGTTACCTAGCCTAGACTTATCCTCTAATGCACTTACTGGTTCTATCCCAGTTGAGATATTCAACCTTGCTTCATTGACAGATTTCCTATCTCTATCCAGTAACTACTTGTCGGGTGTTATTCCTCCACAAGTTGGACAGCTCAAAAATATTGCAAGTTTGGATCTGTCAAAAAACAACTTGTCAGGAGAAATACCGGGTACACTAGGCGATTGTGCAAGCTTAGTGTACCTGGCTTTGGATGAAAATTCCTTCACGGGGAGTATACCCCCATCACTTGGTAACTTGAGAGGCATGAGCAAACAAAATCTCAGGAGGAATGCTTTCTCGGGCAGTATCCCACGAGAGTTGGCCAAAATCAATGGGTTGCAGCAGCTATATCTGGCACAAAATAACCTGTCTGGAGGCATTCCACAGCTTTTTCAGAACTCAAGTGCTTTGACTGAACTAGATCTCTCCTTCAACCATCTCGATGGCGAGGTGCCTTCAAGCGGTGTGTTCGCTAACAAGAGTGGGTTCTCGGTAGTTGGAAACGATGAGCTATGTGGTGGCATTCCAGAGTTGAACTTGCTTCCATGTCAGATAAAGGCAAAAAGCAGAAACATAAATTACTGCTCAGAGTTCTGCTTCCAGTTGCCGGAGTTGCTATATGCTTATGTCTGGTGTTGTCTGCACTCTTTCTATTCAAGCGGAAAATAACGCGGGAGGAAATCGAAACTGCTGACCTCCCTGTGTTGGATGACAAGTATCCCAGAGTTTCATACCTTGAAATATTTGAAGCTACAGATGGCTTTGCACCGGCCAAACTGATAGGTGCTGGAAAATATGGTTCTGTATATAAAGGAAACCTGTCTCTTCCGTCTGTCAGGAATGGTGTTGTAGCTGTGAAAGTGTTCAATCTTCACCAAACAGGTTTCACAAGAAGTTTCTTGGCAGAATGTATGGTTCTCAGACGGGTAAAACATCGAGAAAATTGCAAAAAACCACCACAATTGGTGGTCAAGCTTCAAAAAACCACCAGCTTTCATTTAATTCGCAAATCACCACCACTATTCGTTGACACGTTGCAAAAAACCACCACTTCTTTGCTAAACAGACGTGTCAACAAATAGTGGTGGTGATTTGCGAAAGTTGGAGATGATGACATGTGGGACCCGTCTGCCAGTTTCATACTTAACTGAGCGTCGCGGACGGTTAGCGAAGAAGTGGTGGTTTTTTGCAACGTGTCAACGAATAGTGGTGGTGATTTGCGAATTAAATGAAAGCCGGTGGTTTTTTGAAGCTTGACCACCAATTGTGGTGGTTTTTTGCAATTTTCTCTAAAACATCGGAACTTGATAAACACTATCACCTCCTGCTCTAGCGTTGACTCAAGAGGCGACGAATTCCGAGCTCTTGTGTTCGAGTTCATGCCTAACTTCAGCCTCGACAGATGGTTGCATCCAAGAACAGATGACCAATGTCACAAGTTGAGCACGGTCCACCTGCTCAACATAGTAGTTGATGTTGCAGATGCGCTAGACTATCTTCACAACAATAGTCAACCATCAGTAATCCACTGTTATCTGAAGCCCAGTAACATCCTCCTTGACAGCGACTGGACTGCTTATGTTGCGGACTTTGGGCTTTCGAAGTTGCTTGGTGACTCCACTGATCAATCCAGATTGGGTTCTGGGAGCTCTGTCGGGATAAGAGGAACTACAGGATATGTTGCTCCAGGTATTTTTTCCAGCATTCTCATTTCATAATAAACCAAACCTCATTGAATTTTGCACCCCTTCTGTATTCTTGGTACTAAAAACATTATCTCCATGAAATCATTCTTGCAGAATATGGATTAGGGGGGCAAGTATCGGTTGCTGGTGATGCTTACAGTTTTGGGATTACTCTGCTAGAGATGTTCACAGGCAGGACACCAACTGATGATATGTTCAGAGAAGGGTTGAGTCTACACTTGTTTGCGGAGATGGCATATCCTCACAAGATATCCGAAATCATCGATCGGATTCTGTTACAGATGCAGCCATATGGTAATGATGACGCGGGGCTGGAGGGTGCATTGGCTTGCTTAGCTTCTGGCGTAAGAATCGGCATCTTGTGCTCAAAGGAAACACCATCCCAGAGAATGAACATGAAAAATGCTGCTGCTGAGCTACACAGAATTAGAGATGTGGCATTGGAATCCTTAACTAGAGCTAAATACCCAGCATATGCAGCCATATGGTAATGATGACGCGGGGCTGGAGGGTGCATTGGCTTGCTTAGCTTCTGGCGTAAGAATCGGCATCTTGTGCTCAAAGGAAACACCATCCCAGAGAATGAACATGAAAAATGCTGCTGCTGAGCTACACAGAATTAGAGATGTGGCATTGGAATCCTTAACTAGAGCTAAATACCCAGCATCTTTCTTTTTCTCTGTCATTGTCTTTCAAACACTTATGTTGTAGTATCTGTACCTGATATGACATAAGTTTCCATTGATTAATGTACTAGTAGTACAGTTTCATTACATGCCTAATAGAAGCCTGAGATAGCCTGTAGCATGAGTCTGTCAAGCAAAAATGGACACCGTCAGACATCCAAGGTAGCTGGCCAACTTTCATGCAGATCTAAAATATATAAAGTGATCTTGTATATAGCAATCTGGTACATGACAATTATCTAATTTTAGGATACAGATATACAATCGTTTCTCTTGGTTCCCATAAAACAAAAGGGAAGATGAGGAAAAAAAAACTTGGTGCTATTATAGCAACTCTGCGCTGTACAAGCCCCTGTTCAACTCAAAACCTAAACTACGAGTGGCCCCGCCAAATGCCATAACATCAAATGGGTGAATACGTGCACCGACCTCTATATACCTCGAAAGGACATGGAGTATCAATATTGTCCATTTCCAAGTCCATTTCTGTATGCGCAGCTGCTGAACACTAGCAAGTCAGCTCGCCATCAAAGTAGATCAACGTTCTTCCCGCTGAGGCCCGTTTGGGTCGGAGACCATGTTCATCATCATTTTCTCTGGTGAATCTTCCCAGTTGCCAAAAGCTGCGAGATCAATCTGAAAGAAAAAAAAGGCGGGCAAGTTATGCACAGTTAGACACTTTGACAGTGGCGACACATTGTTGAGGAGGGTTCGAGTTTGCTCCGAGCAGCACCTTTCTTCGCTGCCCTGAGAAAATATCCTCCCTCTTCTTGTACACATCCTGTTGATGCTTTGCTGTCTGTCCTCCAAGTCCCCATACTTCCACACCAAGTATTGAGGCCACCACAGGTAAATAACCCTGCATACAATAAATAGAGTAGTATCATAATCTGCATTAGAATAGAAGGCTAGCCTCATGATGGATTTATTTGAGGCAACGTGCTGCTGCTACCATAGCTTCCAGATTTTGCAAGGGAGAGTGACATGCGGTTTTACCCTACCAAAACAAAACTTACATAACCTATAAGCATAAGCAACTTACGTGGCAACAAAGTGGCTGAATTGAAGAGTACAGAATCACCACTCAAGTGGAGATAGTCCATTTATCATGTGGCCTCCTTTGGCACTATGTTTGGATTTTTAAGAGCACTTCTAGTTTTGGGTAAATAAACTAACTAATCAAACACTTGTTGTTCAGAGCCAAGACAGAACGAAGGCTCCCTAGCTAACAAGATTACAAAGTCTTTACTATTAAAGCGCAGCCTGCCGTGATGGTACGTCTCCTGGGCTACGCTGCACGGATACCTTGCTTGGAGCTCGTGTCCGTGTCGGATACCGTATCTGATACCAATTCGGACACGATACCTCTTCGATACCTATTAGCAACATATCGGTAAATAAAGCATTTAAAAGAATTGGTGATACCCCTTGCAAGTCACAGGCAGCCAGCAGCACACTGATTTCTCAGCCTCCTCTCAGATGCTCTCACCAAATACAAATATAATTTATGTGATCACGTTGGCACCTCTAGCTACTACATGTATTTATTTATTTTAAAGACTATGAAAACGTATCCTCGTATCGACGCTTTTTCAAAATGTCGTATCTTCGTATCCGTATCGGCCCGATACCGATACACGTATCCGTATCGGTGCTGCATAGCTCCTGGGTGTTCCGTGGTACGTCGCGCAGTCGTGGTGATGGTCGTCCGTCCCCGCATCCCTTCGCTCCGCGAGCACGCACGTTTCCCAGTTCCTCCCACTCGTTCCGCCCAAGAGAAAAACCGCCAGCCTATATCTCTCTATTCCTCTTCCTGGCTTCCTCGTCTCGTTCTCTCCCTCTCTCCGACGGTTGTTGCCGTGCTAGATCAGGACTCACCGGTGGACAGACGACGACAGTGCTGGAGGGCAACAAAGGCGGACTGAGGTGACATTCCCCGTAACCCTGGCTCTCCTCCCCGTCTCTCGTTTTCTCTGGTATTGTGGCGGCGGAGTCAGATTGGGTGGGGTTACGGCAGGTCGGCATCGCATCGCCCGCGGCTAGAAGGTGAGTCCATCCTCGTCCCATGTTCTCTCCCTCAGCATCTCTACCTAACCTCGGGCCTGTAACGCTGCTGTCCCATGCCTCGGGCGCCTGGATGCCTCCGCCAAGGACACGGCATGGACGCCGCCGCTGTTCCCCGACACGCCGTCGGTACAAGGCCGCTCCTTCGTCGCGCTGCACGCATGGGCTTCCTTGCCACGATGCACTGCCGCCTCACCGGCGTCACTGCCCCTCATGCCCCGCTCCTCTCTCGGACGACAATGTCCTGAACCCAGCTCTCAGCCATGCAAGATTCAGGGAGGCCACGACCAGAACAGACGGTGCATTCCGCTGGCAGCACGCCACCAGATTGCATGCGTGCTCGCGTGCTAGCAGACTAACAGCAGGGCCATGTCATTTCAGTCTGAATCATTGCATAAGTTTAGCTGTCGGTTAATTACACCCTTTCCTTCAGATGTGTGTAGCTGGCCACTAGGAATTTTGGTGGGAAGATTGGTGAAATGAGAGCAAATGTTTGCTCTTGTTTGTGCGACCAGGACATTTGAGCAAGTTCTGAAGTTGCAGGATTACGATCCCCTTGTTCTTAAGAAGAAGCAGGAAGAGGTTACATCAAAGGAGGCGAGAAAAGTGCCACTGCCATAATGAATAAAGGGAAAGAAGAGTATAAGATATACATACCTCTGATTGTTGCATTGTGCCCTACTTTGTAATCAAGTGCGAACATCACACCATTATTTTTATAGATTTCATGTTGAGCTTGAGCTATGCCAGGTCAAGCTTGGATGCTGATTTTTTTTCTTTTCTCTTTGTTAATTTCAGAAGGTACTTCCCCATTACTAGATCGTTTAATCTTTGTAGACAAATTAGCTACAAAAATAAGAGTGCTAATACATGCTCCGGCCTCCGAAAATTCTAAGTGGCATACCAAGTTTTTTTTTTATCATCTCAGACTCTGAAGCTTTGCCAATAAAGTGTCAGGCCAAGTTTTATGCATGCCACTACTGACCTTGTGCAGTTCTCTTGATCAGTTTTTATTCTTAAAATGGTAAAAAGCAACTTGACCGCAAGTAATGCCACATCTAGCACCAATAGCCAATGTGGTGGGTGTTGTTTCCAACTCTTCAGAAAAGAGAAATAGATTATGGGGATCAAAGCATCTTCTAACACAGAAGACGTAAATATTTCCCATTTCTCTATATGTTGATTCTGTTTTTTCCTATCTTACAGTACTACCCAGTGATTAATCGTTCATATCATTTTGTAACTCCAGGAGTTGTGGTTGATGTTGTCGGTGCGCTCGGAATCATTTTTGGTGTGGATGGCACCGTGTGGAGGGAAAATGGGTGCCAGCATGAGACGTAGTTCGGCAACCTGCCTCTCGATTTATGTGCTTGTCAGTGTCGGCGGCCACCGCCCCTGAACTGGACACTTGGTACTCCTTTTTCCCCTCTCATTTTCTCTCTCTACTTTCATGTCGTTTTGGGATTACAATCTAACACGTATGGATCACAAGTATAATGTAGTGAGCACTCTGCATATGTTCTTGTGCTTGTCGCCCATCTCAGTTCGATGTTATGTGTCAGCGGCTTTACCATGTTTATGTTGCTCCGTTCAACAAGGTATCGTTAGGTCTAAGGTCAGTTTGACATTTGCAGTGCATAACTTAGTTTTATCTTGTAAAATGAAGTCCATACCTGAGTTTTATTTTGAAAACCGAAGTTGTGTTCTTTTGATAACGAATTAGTTGGGGTTACAGTGCAAAGTACCCACTGGTGGTGTATTATCTGAATGTATCCTGTATGTGCACGTGCACATGTGTCATATGTGTTCTTTGAACTAGAGGATTTTGATCATGTTGTTTTGTCTTGCATTGCATGAACTTACATCTCCTTTGTAGGGTATCACTTTAAGGATTTGTTGGATTGTTTGCTTGGAGCCAATATTCTTTACTGAAAGACATATCTTCCAGTTCAGGTGCAATTTGGTACCAAATGTCTACCAGAACTACCGGTCAAACAACCCATCAGCTTCCACCTCTTGTGAAGAAAACATTGTATTACTTTCTCGGCGCTCTCAGTTTTTTTTGCGGGTCGGCGCTCTCAGTTTGAATTGTCAATTTTATCTCCCCCCACCCCCCTTGTTGATTGCCAATCAATATTTTATCTGACTCAGGTTTTTGACGTCTCTATATTTCGGTACTCATTCTTGAGCTGTTTTTGGTGTTTATGGTGTTCAAACAACCGCAAGGGATATCATGGACATTTTGGAGAAACCTGTAATATACTTCATGTCTATTTTGTGAATAAGCTTAGAGGATTGTTCAAGATAATTCGTAGCAAAGCTTTTGGTAACTTGAAGCATAAAGCCTTTGCTACCATTTTTGGTATACAGAGTCTCCTTGCCTGAGCAACTGCGGAGGTAGGAGATTCCTGATACTCCAGGCAGGCATTGCGAGATAGGAGCAATTGCAGAGGTCATCGCGCCCACCTTCAGTACAAATCGTGCTCCTTGCCTGAGCTTGGTGGACGGGGGTCGACAACGTCGAGGAGCTGAAGAGTGAAGAGTGAAGACTGAAGACTGTTGCACTGTGTGCCACCGCATCATCACACCGCGGGGATGACCACCAGGTTCGCCATGCTAATATATGATCGTCTTCCCCAGTTGGCCCATCCAACAAGTGTTCGATCAAATGCTTCAGAGGCAGCTTACGCTGTGATCATGAGCGTAAGCTGGAACGACAAAGCCTGTTGAACGTGGGAGCACCCAAGAGGGAAGATATGCATGTAGAATAATTATGTATCAGCAGCACCATGCATTTTTTAATCTTGTGTCACTGTTTCTTCTAATTTTTAGTTGGATGATATATGAATTCTGATTCCTTTGAATATATTTATATTTTTCTTTTCTCAGTATTGTACTGATTTATTTTATCTTAGAGGACATAGGAAGATTTTTTGCATATATAAAAAATATGAATATGATGCAATTTTCTCTCTCCTTAATTATCGAGTGAAGTTTTTCTTCTAAAATTTGCAAATTGTTGATACCTAATTTCCGTGTACCTACCTTTTATATATATATGAATTTTTGCAGGCATTATATTCTCATATGCGATAAAGAAATAAACCACAGGACCGTGGCAACGCACGGGCACTCAACTAGTACAGTAAAAATAGCTGGACCCAAAATAATGTGGATACAGAAATAATGACAAGATATTTAGTGAGAACCAGTGGAAGATTTAACCTGATTGGGAATGAGGGAACCATGTTGGTAAGTCTTGTCAACAGCATGATGGCGAATTGTAACTTTAGAGAAGTCTTCATCTATAAAGATCCTCTCATTACCAATTGATCCACCAAATGCTAGGCCAAGAGGCTTTGGCTTTGCCTCATACGTCTTTAACTGAGTATGTAGGTGGCAATACATGATGTTCTTCTCCGTACCTGCTAGGTTAGACGAACAATAAGCTACCATGAGGTGTGGCAAAGAAGGAAATAAGAAACAGAAGTCATACCAGATGGCTGAAGCATGCGGAATATTGGATATGTGGCGCACAGGAACCCAGAGCTACCATAAAATGTGTCTTTGTTCTCAAATCCGTGCTCAGTTAATACACCAATTCCCCATCTTTGACCAGCATCAACATTCTCACCACCACCATTTGAGAATGCTGAGAGTAGAATTAGCGCTGGTCCTTTGTACCCCTCAACACAAGACCAAAACCGGCTGAGACCTCTTCCATCAGCCGATGACCTAAACATGTTCCAAGTCAGGATTAACACTTATTGAGTTATAATACAGTAACGTCATACAAGGAATTTAAAAGTGGCCTGATATCAATTAAACTTACAATATTGACAAGAAAATAGCTAACAAAGAAATCACGAGGAAAGAAGGCAAAACGAGCAAGAGGTAACCTATAAAGAAGGTCTTCTGCGTCCATTCCAGTTACAGATGCTGACAAAAACTTTTCGCTCAAAGCATTTCTGACGCTGAGAGAGATTGCCCATGCCCTCCCACGTGTTAATAGATAAACATCAGAAGTACCAGAAGTTGTGTTACCAGCTGAAGAAGTACCCGAAGTTGTGTTACCAGCTGAAGAAGTATCAGAAGTTGTGTCACCAGCTGAAACAGATCTCTCCTGCTTGTAAGCAAAAATTCTAGTTAGAGGAAAGATAAGCTTCATCACGACAAAGTCACAAGACATAAATCTAAGAAACTGATGAAAGAAAGAAATCTCCATTTTAGCAGCAAAACAACAGGTGTTATGAACGCGTGATGAGTTGCAGACGGCTGAAGTTTCCGACTAGTGCTAACTATATTTTCTAGAGTAACTAATGGTTTCACATTGTTAAAGGACAGACCCCAGCCTCCTCCAAAGCAATGAAGCTAGTTATGTAGTTATACACCAAGCTCAAGAATGTGTGTCCAAATATCTTCCGAATTCCTACCTGGATTCCTAAGTGAGTTCTGAACAATCGCATGTAAAGAAGAATGATCTGGTTTGCCTAGCAAACAGTCAGAATCAAATTAATGCAGAATTTTCTGATAATTTGCAGGACCTGATTAAATTGTGCAGACCTCTGAGAACTAACTAAACAATGCCGATTAAATTGCACCAACCTATGTTGTATTCTATGAATTAACCAAACAATTCGTTGAATAATTTCAGGATAGCAACTAATATGCAATACAACTGGATCATTACCTTCACAGGATCAACCTCGAAGGACCGGAACCTGTCCTGCACATACCGGGAGAGGCAGTTGCCAAGGCCGGGGACAGTGGAGATGACCCAGGACGTGAACTCCTGCACCGTGACCCCCTTCCCGGCAGCGGCGGAAGCCTCCCAGACCCAAACGCCCGCGTCATCCACGACGGCTCCCGCGGACACGAGCGCCAACAGCACCAGGTGCGAGACGTCCGGGAGCAGCACGGGGTCCCCCTTGGCCCCTTCCGAACCAGCCGGGGCCGCCGCACCGCTCCACGCCATGGCCCAGCACATCCAGAGCAGGACGGAGATGTCACTCGGCGCGAGCTCCCCCGTGACCTTCCCATCGTCGCCGTCCTCGAACCGTACGCCGCAGGGCGCGCCCGCGGCGGCGCAGGCCGCGGAGTAGACGCGGAGGAGCTGTGCCAGCGGGAGCGAGGCCCGGGCGCGCGCGCAGCAGGCGTTGAAGCCCCGGAGGAAGGCGAGCCATTCCCCGTCGGGGGCTGTGCCGGGGGAGAAGAAGAGGGAGGCGATGGTAGGGCCGAGGACGGCGAGGAGGTCGTGGAAGTGCGGCGGCAGCGGGGAGGCGGAGCGGAAGGCGGCGGGCGGGAGGCGGAGGGTCTCGGGCAGGTCGGAGGAGCGGGAGAAGACGGCGCGGAGGAGCGGGAGCGCGAGGGAGGCGGAGGCGAGCGACTCCTGCTCCCGCTGCTCTGCGGAGGTGGGGTTGGCCGTGGAGGAGGACCCGCCCATGGCTGGCTGGCTGGCTGGCTGGCTGGATGATCAGCTGTCGTCTCTGCTGCGGTGGTGGAGGAGTGGGGATCGGGGAATAGGAGAGGTGGGAGGCGAGACGAGGAGACCTCTTGGGGGTTCGAGGGGGCGGAGAAGGAAGGGGACGCGTGGCGGTAATGGAGAGAGATCGCCTCGCCCGCCGGGACTTACTGCTTGATCCAGTAAACTCAAATTTGGGTGTGTTCGGTTTGAGAATGGAGTGAAACGGAATGGAACCGTTCTACATCCAGACCTTATTCTTATGTTCGGTTCTGGAATAGAATGGAACGAGGTGGTTTCCAGGAAGAGAATATTCACTCCAGATGCGGAATGCACTCGTTCGGCCAAATCGGCCGGACCAAGTGGAACGGATGTATGTCTCTCTAATTTAATCAAGTTTAGGTAGAATTAATCAAGTTTAGGTATAATTAATCAAGATTAGGAATAATTAATCAAGTTTAGAAATAATTAATCAAGTTTAGTAATAATTAATCAAGTTTAGTAATAATTAATCGAGTTTAGGTATAATTAATCAAGTTTAGAAATAATTAATCGACATTAGGAATAATTCCATTCTCACCCCTTCCATTCCATCCTCACCCCATTCCAAAACCGAACACAATAATTCCATTCTCACCCCATTCCAAACCGGGCTTGGGCTCAGACCGGGCCATCTGGGCTGGACCGGGCTTTTCCCTGTTTGGGCCTGATTATTATGTCCGGACGGTCAGGTTGGGACAACATCGGGTTTTTTATACCTGGCCCGGCCCAAGTTATGACTAGGTCTAGCTGGAAGTACATGGGAAGCGTAGAAAGGCACTTTCAGTGTCAGGTTTTTAAGCCGGCCCACCCCAAGTTATGCCCAGGTCTAACTGCAAGTACATGTGAAGCGTAAAGTGAAAGGCACTTTGCTGACATGCCAATTTGGAACAAAAAAAAATTATTGTGTTATTATCGGTGCCATTGTGGTTTAGGGCATCTAATTGGCTCTAGTATTGTTCTACTTATTAGGGCATCTCTAGTATTGTTTACACCGTCGTAATTTGCGACGTAGAATTCTTTCGATGATGTGCCAAGTACTAAATGAAGAGTGCAACTTGATGGCATGGACAACATACATCGAGTAGAGCGGTTACATTGTAACTTCTTGTGGGGGCTTTCATTCTCTTCTCTCTCCTCCTTCTCCACCTGAGAGTCTCCTATGAGGAACCGGTACGCCTCAAGGAGATGACGGAGGGGAGGTGTCAAAGAAACTCTTGTATATAGTAGTAGGGTTCTACTATTAGCTAGTTCTCCTTGACCAGATCCAATGCATCTCGGTGGTTTCTCCTCTTCCTATGGAGGTCCAACGGGTGGAGACGGAGGCAAGGCAGGAGGCCACCGCCTGCATATCCTTAAATAAGGTTTGTGATTTCGGTCGCCATCGGGCTCATCTCTGTAGTGCAGTGTTGTCCTCCTCCCCATCTCTGCATGGCACCGAAGGGAGTAGGGATCATGTTGGATGGAAGCGGGGGAAGTGTTGATGTTCCTGCTTGTAGGTGAACAATCTCGGTGGCCCAAGTTTGGTTGCCGACCTTGAAGGGCAACATGTGACTTCCATCGACACCAGCAATGTCTTAAAGTGTTTGGTAAACCTCTATGTGGAGGCTTATCGAAGGATTGGCGGTGACGCCTCTCTTCTTCTCGATTCCAAGTGATTTTGTCCTTTCTGCTCCGATGGTGAAGGAGGACCTAGTTTTTTCCCCCAAATTAGTTACTTTCAGGGTCTTTTATACAATAGTTAGGATATTATGTAATCCCAAGGTTTTATTTGGATCCCTAATGTAACTTGTACCCTCACCGAATTAAGCAGCTTCCAAGCCCTCCAGGCCTTTGTCGTTAAAAAAAAGATATAGTACATTGTTGGTTAATCATATGGACATCTTAAGCAACACGCTAACCAGCAAATTGTTGGAGATATTCTTTCAGGTAAGAAAGGCATATGGAGAAGAAAGGCTTAGTGATTAGTGTAGGACACATGTCTCGCTACGATGTGGGTCTAACTTGATGAAAAAGAGAGAACCGATATCATAGGATTTTTTTCCTTTTTTTTTTGCGAAACACAGTACAAAAGCAGACGCTCATATACACGCGCACACACTCACCCATATAAACGCACGCACGCACTCCCTACCCCTATGAGCACCTCCGAAATACAGAACCGGCGGATCGAGTCTCGAGATAGATGAAGTCACCAGGGCGCCTCGCTGTCGACGGGAGCGTCACCTCCCACTGAATAATATTCCGCCTAAATGAGAAACACCAGTGTCAAAGCTGGGATTTGAACCCTGGTGGGCTGGGGGTATAACCACCATCCTACCATTCTCAGGATTTTTTCCCTTCTGTACACATCTTTTGAAACAAAATTACGAAGCGTCAACCAGACAAAAGTCATACTACCTCATATCTAGCACTAGCAGGACCACATGCCCCTCACACATAGAGTCGGGCATTATTTATGTTAGGCGATACATACATCTCCAGCTACTCATCTATGTTACTACATCAGACTACTTTGGTTTATTCCTGGGTGAAACATGGGCGAGCTCCAACGCCAGTACCCACCAAAGTCTCGGCAGATGCACTAGTACCTGCAAGGTTTAATGTACAAAGTTAACAGTAACGATGTACAGCAAAAATCGTGCCGGACCCACATGAGCGTATACACTACTCAGAAGACATGTAACCATTGATTGAAAAACAATAACAAAACAACAGTCTGCCATGACAATCCAAGCAAGCAAACATTGGTAGCAAAGGGCCACAAGGCACTAAAACATAAGAAGAGGTTACCCGGCATCATCACTTTACTCACACTTCTGAAGTCCAATTTCAATCCAGATCGTCGCTTCCCAGGTCCAGTTTCAATGCCGATACGAGCGCTCTGCTTGCTCGGGCATAGTCCTGACCAAGCAAGCATCAGTGCACGGCCAGGGAATACGACAAGAATATGGACAACAGAATGCCGGTTCTGTAGATAGGTCACCTCCAGCAGCATCAGAGTTGCTGCTTGCTCATAGCAGGAATTTGATAGGTCTATCTTCATAGTTCTGTAGGTGTAAGCATCAACCAAAGCCTTGTCTTCTTCGCTGCTAAATGACATTGTATCTCAAACGCAGAGCGCTTTCATCCCGGGAAGGATGATTACAGACAACGCTATTCTGGCTTTCGAATGTATTCATGCCTTACAAGAAGGTCCAAATAACGCTGCTAATTTCTGTGCTTATAAGTTGGACCTAATGAAAGCATACGACCTAGTCAGTTGGATTTACCTTGAAGAAGCTTTAAGGAATATGGGCTTCTCAGATACATGGATAAAGTGGGTTATGGTGTGTGTTAAGACAGATCAGTACTCTGTTCGCTTCAATGGAAACTTGCTCAAAAGTTTTAAACCTACAAGAGGCCTGAGGCAGGGTGACCCCTTGTCACCGTACCTTTTCCTCTTCGTAGGAGAAGGCCTGTCTGCGCTAATTAATAATCAGATTAGACCGGGGAATATGCAGGAGTTGAAGATCTGTAGGAGGAGCCCGGGGATCTCTCACCTTCTCTTCGCGGATGACAGCTTATTTTTCTTCAAAGCCAATGCCAAGCAAGCGCGGATGGTGAATGAAGTGCTGAAAACATACGAGAAAGGTACTGGACAGCGTCTCAGCCCAGGGAAATGCTCTATTATGCTGGATTGCTGGGCCAGATATGTTCAGAAAACGATGGTAATGAGGTGGCATCAATTTTGAACATACAGACTACTTCCTTCGAAGAGAAATATTTGGGTCTGCCGGTTCCGGAGGGAAGGATGGAAAATGAGAAATTTGACCCGATAAAGGAAAAACTACTGAAGAAATGCTCGGACTGGTCTGAAAAATTTATGTCTGGAGCAGCAAAAGAGACGCTTATTAAAGCGGTTGCACAATCTATTGCTAACCATGCCATGAGTGTTTTTAAATTTCAGCTGGACTTTGCGATGAGCTCTGCCAGATTATTAGGAACTTTTGGTGGGGTGATGAAGAGAACAAAAAGAAGGTACATTGGATGGCTTGGGATAAAATGACAAAACCAAAATCACAAGGTGGCATTGGATTCAGAGATTTGAGATTATTCAACCAATCTCTTCTGGGAAACAAGCTTGGCGGCTCCTTGAACATCCTGATAGTCTCTGTGCCCGTGTTCTAAAGGGAAAGTATTACCCTGTTGGTGACTTGATTGATACGGCTTTCATCAAAATGCATCTCCATGTTGGCAAGGCATTATGCATCGTCTGGAACTCCTGAAGAAGGGTGTAATCTGGAGGATTGTTAATGGCTCAAAGATTAAAATTTGGCATGATAACTGGGTTCCTAGGGGAAACCTAAAGATCATTGGCAAAGCTACAAACACAAGATTAAAATGGGTTTCTGATCTGATTGATCCAGTGAATAAGTCTTGGAAAGTGGACCTTGTGCGTTCTATCTTTCATGAGACTGATGCTGAACATGTGCTAAATATCAAAATTCCGAGGCATGAAGGTGAGGATATATCACATGGCAGCATGAAAAGCATGGATACTTCACTGTGAAAAGTGCTTATAAACTAGCAGCTTCTCAAACGAGCCATGTAAATCCTGGGACTAGTAACATGGCTGTTGGTGAAAGGGATACGTGGAATCTAATATGGAAGACAAATGTCCCGCCTAAAGTTAAGGTGTTTGGCTAGAAACTTGCAACAAATTCTCTTGGGATTCAAGCCCACAGGTTCAGAAGGAACATGGACGTGGTTCCAACATGTTCTATTTGCGGAATGGAGCCAGAGAACACTTATCATGCAACGAATATTTGCACTAAGGCCTGTGCCCTGTGACAGTGCCTTGAAAAGGACTGGATCTTGCCACCAAGAGAAAAATTTCAAAACTCTAGAGATGATTGGGTGCTTATTCTCCTCAGCCAAGTGGATGAATTTATGAGAGCAAAACTGCTCGTGCTGTGGTGGAGATGCTGGTACCTTAGAAACAATATTATTTTTGGTGATGGAAAGGAAAGAGTTGATCAGTCTGCTTTATTTCTACTATCATATCTCAGTGCAGTCAGGGTTAACAGAGGCATTGAGGTCCTCGTGGATGGAAAAGGGAAGTCTCATGTTGCTAATGGTGAGAACCACAGGAGTAAATTGAGGAAAGAGATTCCGGTTCCTTGGTCTAAACCAAGGTCTGGCTGGGCAAAACAAAACTTTGATGCAGGTTTCCAAGTTGATGATTGTGAAGGAGCTTGGGGTGCTGTCCTACGGGATGAGTGTGGAGGGATTATCCTGTCGGCCTGGGGTTTTATTCTGTCCTGCCCTTCTGCGGAGTGTGCCGAAGCTATAGCTGGCTATGAAAGTGTGAAGTGCATTATCCCAAGATTTGCTGGCCCTGTCCAACTAGAAAATGTTTGTGCGTCCCTGATCTCAGAGCCGAAGGACAAGGGCTCATCAAAATCGGCAATTGCGGGGATTGTTCATGACATTAAAATGTCCCTAGTTTCCTTTCCTGACTGGAGCGCTACAAAAGTAAACCGTGCTAGCAATACTCTAGCTCTTGAGCTAGCTAAGTTAGGAAGATTTGATAGAAATGGTTCTGTTTTAATGGGGTCTGTCCCTCCTAATGTGGCCATGCTGATCGAACGTGATTGTAATCTCTCTATGTGCTTTGATTAATATATGTTGAAAATAAATAAAAAACATTTTACCAGCAAGCAAATTAACAGATTGTTCGAGATGCATAGGGAAGAAACAGAAAGGCTTCGCAATTTGTGCTCGTCGCCCTGTGATGTGGGTCTAACTTGATGAAAAGAGAGACCCAATCTCATAGGAAATTCTTCTTCTTGTGTAGAAGATATATTGAAACAAAACTGTGTGAAAGCATCAACCAGGCAGTCATATCTAGCAGTACCACATGCCCCTCGTACGCAATATATACATCTCCAGCTACTTATGTATGTTCGGTTAGATGAAGTAGCACTGTACATCTCAGGCCGCTTTGGTTTCTTCCTTGGCGAAAAATGGGCAAGCTCCAATGAAAGCGCAGGCCCCAGAAAAAAGACAGCCACGCCCCAAAAATCTCAGCAGATGCAATTGTACCTGCAGGTTTTAATCTACGGGGTTAATAGTAACACTGTACGAATACAATCACGCTGACCCGCACGAGGAATATACACTACTCAGAGACAGACATGTAACCACTGAACAACCTATCAAAACAAAAGCCTGCCATGAGCAGTCCAAGAAAAGCAAATATTGGGAGGCAAGGAACTCAAGCGAGGAGAAAGAGGTTACCAAATTTATTTTCAATCCAGATCGTCGCTTCTCAGGTCCAATTTCAATGCCGATACGAGCGCTCTGCATGCTCGGGCATACTCCTGAACAGGCAAGCATCAGCGCGCGGCCCGGGAATACGACAAGAGTATGGGAAACAAAATGCCAATGCAACTCCCCCTGCCGCCGCTCACCTCCACCAGTATCAGAGCTGCTGCTTGCTCATAGCAGGAATTTGATAGGTCCATCTTCATAGTTCTGTAGGTGTAAGCATCAATCCAAGCCTTGTCTTCGTCGCTCATACCCAGCCAGCAAAGGCTCCTCTTTGCATACAAGGTTGAATCATCAGGGTCAATCTCCATTGCCTGCAGTTTTTACGTGGAGGCCATAAACGGTTTGTACATGGAGGTATTCTAGCAACAGCTTATAATGCATCTGTTTCATGATTCCGAGCACTTTAGCCTTTTAGACCAGAAAAGGCTTAATCAGGAAGTAAAGTGCACTGCAGAACTATTGAAGTATATCATGCAAGAGTATACCTTGGTATAGAGAGCCAACGCATCAGCATAATCATTTCCCTTAAATGCAGCATCCCCTTGCATTTTCAAAGCACATCGACTATTTGCATCGAGAATCTTAACGCAGTCCATCCATCCTTTGGTTGCAGCAACTTCTGCTGCTGTTCTACCCAGCTGTTCAGGAGGATATCAAGGGTAAATCTCACAAATAAATAAGGGAGGGCTTATGCAATGAAAGAAATAGGTTTTCCATTATGCAATAAGAGAAGAATGTGGCTAAGGCATTTATACTCATATCACCATGAGATTCAAAATATGATGAATCATAGGCAATAGTGCAGGGCACTTGTTACTGTAGCAACGTGCATAAGGATAAGGATATGGATGTCCAGATGAGTTGTTTAGCCAGATTCCCATTATATCCTGGACAGGTGCATGAATGCTTAAACCAGCCTCTTTCAATCATTTGTTATTTTCTTTCGTTGTAAGCAGAGATTGTGCCAACACAGTTATTATATAAAACATTTTGTGAAAGGTCAGACATAGGCCTTCATTGTGGGGCATTTTACGCCTAAGTTCACCCAGTTATGAAAGAAATTCCACTAGTTACGACAGAGTTTCACAATACCTTCGTTTGTAAGTGCAACATTTCTCAATTTTATTTTAATATCCAAACCGGATAAGAACAACTTCCCATCTTCTATCTTATTTTCTAGCCCAGTCATAACTGTCCAAAACTCTGGGTTCAACAGTACAACACACTTTCTTATGGGGTCAAAAATCAATTTTGGTCCCCAGCAGGCTAGTTACTTTTTCTTTTTTCTTTTGAAGTAACAGTATTCGGCCCTTTTCGTGGACCGAAATTCATTAAAACATGACATGTGGCATCACTTAAGGGCTTAGTCAAATGGCCTAAATTTACATGTGTTATTAGCCACTCTCTTATAACATTCTATAAATCTACAGACCTTAGCGGCTACATTAAGCCATCCGTAGCCAGCTCCAATGATCAACAAGATTAACAACTTAAGTAGCAGTACGAAAACTCACTTCATTAGGAATATTTGCATCAGCGCCAGCTTCCAGCAAACACTCTATGCAGCAAGTGGAGCCAGCGGCTGCAGCCATTATTAGTGGTGTCGTTAGAGGCCTACCAGCATTGACATCAGCACCAGCCTGAAACATGGAATGTACAATATAAAATGCTGAAGATAGCGTTTCTAAAAAATGAAACAGCTTCCCTCGCAAAAGCATTATACAATAAGAGCTCTAAAGGGACAAGTCACTGCACCTTAATAAGTAGTTCCACGCATTCCAGTGAAGAAGCAGAGGCAGCATATGAAAGTGGTGTATAGAATAAATCCACAACTGTGTTAGGCTGGGGAGAAGGCAAAGAAAAGATTATTTGCACATAACAGTGACAAAAAGGGTGCTGGAGGAAAATAAAATATCAAAGTTTATACAATGTTTAGTAAAATATGGAAAAATTTACCGAAATAGTTTGCATAATAAAAAAGGCAAAAAGGACACAACAACCCCTATGATCATTGATGTTTTTTAATTGTATCATCTTATATATAGTCCTAATTAGTAATTAGAAGTTCCTTTCAATCCAGCACATTAATCCAATTATGAGCTCCCATATTAATCTAGAACGGAAAATTTCTCACTTTCTGCTAGGTCATCGAAATTATCTGTATGCTTGTATCTCAGTTTTGCAGTATAATCAGCACATACGAAACTTGGGGAAAAAACGTAGCTGATATGTTGAGTCCAGCTTATTCACCGCAATATAAGTTCCCTTTGCCATCTAGACAATGCTAGAAGGCTGATTGTTCAGTATTAGAGGCCAACCGACATACATATTGTAAAAAAGAAATTTCCATCTTGCAGGATACAGGAGACTGATTGTTTTTCAATCCAAGCCAACTGGCAGCTTAAGAAATGTGATCAGAGACAAATAGTCTGTTCAGGAGAAGCTGATTACTTAATGTCAGCCAGTTCCTTAACCGATAAATAATACATGTGCAAACAGGATGTCACCCAGTAATGGTCCGTAGCCAGATTTAAAAATAGCATAAATATAGTTGTGAGCAGGCTACAAAATCTTGCATATCCTCTGTATATCCAAACATTACATGTTGATCAGAGAAATTTAATAAGGATAGGTTCTATCACTAATCTGTTAATGAAAGTATAATCCATCGAATATTTTTTTAGTCAGATTTACGGTTTGGATTTCGTATGACAAAGGAATATGCTCATAATATTACAGGGTGTGTGCCCATCCTGACCCACTCAATTTACCTGCTAACAAAAGAAATATAGAAGGCTAGAAATGTACATGTATTATAACATGTCAAATCAACAGCTTGATAACTACCAACAAGAGAGATATAGAAGGGTAGAAACAGTAAGAAAATATTATGAGTGGATCAAATAAACAATCAAACAGCACATCACATCACCTAGGGCTCCATAGTACTAACACTATGAGTGGCCAGTAAGTAAGCGGTCGTGTGGATAAGGTGGGAATAAGCGGGAAGGACAGGTGACACCACGCAGGTACAGCTGATTAAGCTCTAATTCGGTCTCACCATAACTTACCTAAATGTGAATACTCAAAAAAAAATCATGGTTTAACCATGTTATCATCTAGCACACAGTATCAAGAATGTAATACATGTTAAGCAAAGAAAGATTTAAAGGTACATGAACAAATGACGCATGATACAATAAGGAACACATGTCATAAGATTGGAGCCAGCCAGTAAAACAGAAGTCCTGGCTCAGCTGAATCAAGGAAGTAAAATAGCACCCGTTCCACCTTGGCAGGACCAAATCTTTGGACTAGGCAGGGTTGGGAAAGGGGAAATAAAATACTGCTAGGCCTAGCCGTATTTATCCGTCCATGACTTCTCAGCTATATTGAAGGAAATATGGTACCTTACACAACACATATAATATTGATCAGAAATAGCAAATCAAAGATGGGAAAAAAGAATTATTACATTTGCCTGATGCCTCAACAACAATTCCAACATTCTCGCATTTCCATTTTGAGCAGCAATGTGTAGTGGTGTTCCATCTTTGCATATAGGGTCAACATAGGCTCCCCTGGACAATAATAACTCTGCTATTTCACAGTCATCTGGATAACATAAAATAAATGAAAATGCTCACGTCACATTCCCATCAAGGATACATTACAAAGAATATGAAAATATAGCTTATTACCTCGGGTGTTAGCTACCCATAACCTGGCTCCCTCTGAGTCGCCATGTGTTCCTGGATCCACGATTTAGTAGCTTACTACATGCCAATATGTGTAGGACTGCTAACGAAACTGGAAAAACATCAAAAGTACTGTCTTTTTTGGCAGATAGCATTTATGACTAGATTCCTATTTTTTCCTTGTGATCTTTGTTGATTGAAATTACAAAGCCACCATGCGTTTATTATTTTTAGTAGGAAAAACATAACCATGCACAAGCGCCTAATAGTCCAAAATTCTACAGGACATTTCTACAAACCTATAAGCTAAAGTAACTATGAAAAATATATAAGTTGTCTTTACAAGCAGCAAGCAAACTGCGTTAATTGTCGCAACATAGGTAGGACCTACAAAGGATTTTCAGCAGCTGAGCAACAAAACCTGTTCCATACCAATGGTTATGCGTAGGAAACACAGTTAACCAAACAGAAAAACACCTGACCGTACCCAACTAGCCGGACCAAAATTGTTTTTCCAAGCCAATGACTGGCATTTTAAGCCCTACTTTGAGTCTTATTCAGCTGTACTTATGTGTTTTGTTCGAGGGAAAAGTTCATGCACATCACATAATGTTGAACTAGCTACATGAATAAATAAAACATCAAATGACAACGGTTTCCATTGTCTCTAGATTGACGACACTACCTATTAGCCCAAAAAATGCACCGCTATTTAAAAGTTATTGTCACCACCTTTACTTAATCGCTACAAAAGTACAATGTGCAAGAGAAAAGAACTGAAGAGATTAAATTTACTGCATGACAGACATCAGAACCAGTTTTGGGATGAATATGAAGCAGAACAGATCAGGCAAGATGAATAAAGCTACAGGTAATAAAAACAGAAACAAACATACACAGGGGCAAAAAAGAACCTGGTGTTGCAGCAAAATGCAGCGCAGTATCCCCATTTATATTTACTTGGTTTGGTTTAGCACCACGGTCAAGAAGAAACCTTACAACTGATGTAGATCCACAACCAAATATTGCATATGATAGAGGCGTTGAACCTAGCAAGAGTATAAGAATAGCAAACGTTTGATCAGAATGATCAACAATTCGTGCTTCCAACCAACAAAGAGCGATAGGTAATCAAAAGCAGATGCATACTAAAACATCAGGCAAATAGGTGCTACAGTACATGTGAGTTAAAACGAAGAGCAAAAAAAATCGCCCATGCTACTTGCTACCACACAAGATTTTATTTAAAGATCCAAGATTCAGCCTGGATTTCACAGAGGCAGACAATCTGAAACACTTCCTTAAGAAATACAGAAATTACTCTCTGCTTTACTACAAAAACTACTAAATCACAAAAAAAAATTGGTTTATGCTTAGGATTTAAACTGATAGGTGGTGATCAGGTGATGGCCTCCAGCCTCTTAAGAAACAGAGGCGTCCTTGAGCAGCATCGGCACAATTTCGGAAATTAGAAACAACTAAGTACCAATGCCGCTTCAAACCAACCAGTTTTCATGTGTTCCCATACACAAACTGAGTCACTGCAACAAGCTGTTCTCTCACAAATAGGGAGTATATAAGTAAATAAAACATCTACCAATGGTCATGCCACTGTGCATCTCTGATTTAATCCAGCACTGCGAAGTCTATCAGAAAGGTGCTAGTAGTAAGGAATAAATTACCATCGTCGGCGCGGGCGTTGACGTTGAGGCAGAGTTCGTCGACCAGGAACCTGCACATCTCCAGCCTGCCGGCCCACGCCGCCCTGTGGAGCGGCCCACAGCGGCAGGAGAAGGTCCATCCCACGCTGCTGATCCCCGCCAGCGTCTCTTCCAGGCCTTTCCCCGACTTCCTCAGCTGCCTCACGAGCCCTGCATGGATAATAGCCTCATCAGATCCACCGCGATCTGCGTCGGCGGCGGCGGCGGCGGCTGGGGGGCTTACTCCTGACGGCGGGGATGTCGCCGGCGGTGGCTTTGTTGAGCGTCTGCACAGCCGTCCATTCGTCCTTGGAGATCGTGCGGTTCCCGATCCTCTTCCGCTGCCGGGATGTCATCCTGGGCTCCGGACGGGATGGAAGCTTCTAGAAGGCTAGGGTTTGGCGAGGCGGAGTTGGTGGGGATTGGGGAAATGGCGGGAAGAGTGAGGGGTGGCGCTTCAGTACAGTAGCGCGAGCCACGGCAATCCTGGATTTTTTTTTCTCCCGGTTTTTCTTTCGGTAGTTTCTTAGAAACGGTTTGTTTCTCCATTTCTTCCCCAATCCCCTCCCGTGAAAGTTCCCCTCCTTATCCGTTCCCCTCCTGCTACAGTACATAAGAGCGAAAGGAAGGCGACCGAGGTTTTCGCCGGCGAATCCGCCGCTTCCCTCCGTCTCCGGCGCCGTTCCGGCGTCGCGAGGCGGGGAGAAGCTCCGGATTTCGGCCGCGCGAGTAGTTAGGTGTAGTTTTGCAGGGTTCCTCGTCTTCGCCGTCGGCATCGGACTGGAGTTGGTGGCGGCGGCAGTGAAGAATAAAGTCTCCCCCTCGTTTCTCCAGTCCGGCAGCGCTGCCGTCGGGGAGGTAGTGGAGTTTTGTTCCTCCGTGCAGGTGGTTGGCAAGACGACGACGTCGACTGCGTGTGGTGGAGGTCCCGTCCTTCGAGCCGGTCGTCTCCACACTGTCATCTTCCCCAGTGGCGGTGATGGGCTCGTGAGGTGCTGTGATGGGGCTGGTGTCGCGGGGTTCATGTCGCCGGAGTTCCCGAGCCGCTCCCGGCGTACGGCGGAGAAGATGAAGCAATCCGGCAAGCTCCAGAGGATGGAGGAGACAGTCTGCTTCGTCATCTTGGCAACCTCTTCGTGCTATAAGCTCGGTTTTTTGCTGCTTCTCGGTTTCTCTTCTTGTTTCCGAGGTGGAAGGAGAAGGGAGGTGGAGGAGTTGTTGGGCTGGTGGCGGCTTGTGCTGCTGCTTTTGCTGTTCCCGGTTGTGGGCTCCTGCGGGTCTGCCTGCTGGTTTCGGCGGGCGACCCGATCGTTGGCCTGGATCGGAGCGTTGCTCCCGCCGATGTGTCTTCTCGCCGTCGTGCAAGATCCTGGCGTCCGCGCTGGGTGGATGATGCAGCGACCTCAATGAGGATTTCTCCTCCAAAGATCCATGCCGGCGACTCAGCTGCTGCTTTTCTTCTTCTCTTCCGGCGGCCCGTCGGTGGAAATGCAAGCGGCGGCGGATGGATTCGCAGAGAAGCTCCAGAGGACTTAGTTGTATTTTCCATCTTGTTTGGGATCTTCTCTGTAATTTGGGGACAGCTGTCCCGTATCTGGATGTATCTTGTAATGTTGTTTTTCTTAAGTAATATATTCCAGGTAGCGTAGTAAAAAAAAGAGTTGTTTCTTTTTTTCGAAAAGGTTCACCGATTAATTATATAATTATTAGAATCGGTACAAAAAATTCTGAAAGTAATAGAAATTACGAATGGGTCCTTGGACCACCTAGCGATGACTACAAGCACTGTAGCGCGAGCCGAAGGCGCGCTGCCGTCCTCCCCTCTCGCTCATTTAAGTCGGTCAAGTCTTATCGTAGTAGAGCTTACTGTATTAGACATGCGGGAAGTCGTCGTGCTAAGATCTCCAGATCAGCAACCATCGCCATAAATAAGAATTATAGATCAGAAGAACCAGACCTATAGCCACACCAATGAACACGAAAAAGGACCGAATCCCACAAGATCCCCCGGACACACAACTCCACACGCCCTCCATCAGCACTAGGCGCACTACCATAGTGAGGATAGGGCAGGGAGGACCTTATTCTCACATTGGAATGTCACTACCACCTCACCATCCCGACAAAGACACAGCGATTAACTAAATAACAAACGAAACCCTAGCCACCAGAAGGGGAGATGAAAACCCTAGCCACCAGAAGAGGAGATGAAAACCCTAGCCGCCGCCTGGTCCCGCACAAAATGTAGCATCATCAGCAAAAAATAACTTTTTGATTGATTCATGCTATTATTATATCATTGTTGCATGCTTTTTGCTATGATCTTATTTTATTTTATATCATTTTTCTTAAACTAAACTAGAAGTCCAGTGTCTAGAGACATTTGCTTTTTTTAAGCTTGTTTTTGCTTCGCATAAAATCACTATTTACGGAAGGCTAAAATTATAAGAAAAAATATTGAAAATTCTTATTATTCAGGAAGAAGCCGGAGGGCACTGGAGGGGGCTCCACACCTCATGCGTGGCCTAGCTGTGGGCCAGGCTTGGCCACGAGGTGGGCCCTTGAGTGCCCCCATGGCACCTCTCCACCACCTATTGACGGGTACGACTAGATAAAGGTCGCCCTTCGCGAAGGGAAACAACAGCGAGAGCAGAGTCTACGTTTGGCCACGTGTCGTGCGCGGACGGGGTCGTATAGGTCGCGCGCCCCGCGTACATCCATCCTGGCGCGCACGAAGCCTTTTTTCTTTTTTTTTTGCATGGAGCGCACACGAAGCTAGCACGTTGGATGTCTCCTCTTGATCACGTGTACGCGAGTCCAGTGCTGCTCGTACATTCTCGTGCGCGTACAAAGCCTGACGGCTGCTCGTACATCCCGGCCGCATGTACATCCCCGTTAGCAGCCCCCGGTCCATACACAGTGAAGCCCCCGTGTACGAGGCCCCCAGCGTACTGGCCGGATGGATGTACAGGACGAGCACAACCGACGTACAAAAGCTAGTGTGTACGTACTTGAATTTGGAAAACTGAGATGTACACCATAGTACGCGCTGTTGTTGTTGCTGTATGTACAGCATGTTGCTACTGGATGTACACACATGTTGCTACTGGATGTACGTACATTATGCTACGGGATGTACGGACGCGCTGCTATTAGTTGTACACGATTCTACTAGATGCACACACATGTTGCTACTGGATGTACGTACATTATGGTACTGGATGTACGGACGCGCTGCTACTAGTTGTACACGATTCTACTGGATGTACGCCCGCGCTGCTACTGGATGTACAGACCGCTACTAGATGTACGCTCACGTTGCTACTAGTTGTACACGATGCTACTGGATGTACTACACTCGCGCTGCTACTGTATGTACACTCACGCTGCTACTAGTTGTACACGATGCTACCGGTTGTACAAAGTACACAGAACTGGTTGTACAAAATACGAGAATTTTTTTTTCTCAAAACCTATCAACATGGGATCTACTTTTGAAGATCTCGACGCGAGGATTTCAAATATGCAAACCGTTCATAATTTGGATAAACGGTTCAAAAGATATTTCATTTTTTAAAAACGGATCTCGAAATAAATGCGGTCCAAATCTGGCACGGGGAGAAGAAAGAGAAAACCCAGCAAAATTCTCTCATGCTGCCACTTGTCACGCATGCAACTAACCCACGGGACCGCGTCAAACGAGAAGCCGACACTTGTCAAAAGCACAACGCACACGAGGTTCCCTTCGCGAAGGGAACCTTAATTAGTGATTTCGCCTATTGACGCATATTTATTCCTCGCGACCGAAAACCAACTGGGGGTTAGTTTTTCGGGCCCAAAAATATTGCAACTTGTGTACCACTAACCTAAGAATAAGCGATCCGACCATTTTATGGAAACAATACCGGGCCAAAAATGGCCCAAACACCTACGGGGACATAGGTCTAACCATACAATATTGGGTTTTTAGTGGGATGAAACCGTGTCAGGCCTCAATTTACATGGACCTTTATTGGTCCTCGTAGATACCATTTTCCTATAAATGGCTAGCCCACTTAACTTAGACGTGTCGACCGACTTAACTTGAACATGCCTTAGGTGAGTCTAATATCTACCATTTTTAATAGCCATGACAAAAAAGATGATGACGTGGCAGTGATCTTAACAGAGTTTAGCACGTGTCCATTAAATGCACCTACCACGGCATCTTTTTCCGTAGTTGCCCAACCATCTACAACAATGTTTTTGAACCGTGGTAGATTAATTTGCCCAAAACTATTACCATGGTTGGCATTTCGTTGGTGAAACTGTTTTGACCATGAAAATGCTGTTCTACCATGAAAACTAGTCGTGGTAAAAGCCAAAAACAAATCTAGTGAGCCTGGGGTGACTTAGGAGACTCAACTTTCATATACTCAGTACCTTCTAGCATTTCTTGCGTATATTTTTCTGGTGCATCATGAGTTGTGTCTTCACGATTCAGATAAAGATGTGAGGCTTCACTTTCGTCATTTGTGAATTTCTACACGGAGCATAGATCTTGCGTGGAAGTGATTGTGGGGCCAAGGGTGGCGAGGAGGTCGTGGAAGTGCGGCGGGAGCGGGGCGGCGGACCGGAAGGAGGCGGGCGGGAGGCGGAGGATCTCGGGAAGGTTGGAGGAGCGGGAGAAGACGGCGTGGAGGAGAGGGAGCACGAGGGAGGCGGAGGCGAGGGACTCCTGCTCCCGCTGCTCCGCGAAAGCGGGGTTGGCGGTGGAGGAGGACGCGCCCATGGCTGGCTGGCTGGTGAACTGTCGTCGCTGCGGGTGCGGAAGAGGAGAAGTGGGAGACGATACGAGGAGACCTCTTGGAGGTTCGAGGAGGCGGAGAAGGAAGGAGACGCGTGGCAGTAATGGAGAGAGACTGCCTCGCCCGCCGGGACCTACAGCTTGATGCCGTCGACGTGGGGAGGTAGGATATTCTGAAGCTCGGTCGGCGGACGACCCGTAGAAGATGACGGAGAAGCGGAGATAGTCTATGGTGGCACTAGACCTGGGACTGGGAGGTCCTATACACCGACTCGTTCGGCCGTTACCAGATGCCGCACACCCCAGGCGGGGGTGTTGGGCCAGCTCTGTACCTTCTTTTTGTTTCATTTTTTCCTTCCTGCTGTTTCTTTTCAGTTTTTTTCCGGAATCTAAACATTTTGAACAATATTTAAAATTCAACAAATTTCGAAAGGGCCGCGATCTCGCGAGGGTGAGCTAACTCCAAAAACCCGTCCTCAGTTCGGATTGAGGCTGCAACTCGCCTGCATGAAGCAGGAATCGCTAGTAATCGCCGGTCAGCCATGAAAGAACATTTTTATATCCCTTATGTGTTTTGTGTGTTAGGCAACAACGCTAGGAATTATCTAATGTGCTCTCAAGTGATGCAGGAATTAGTAGATAAATTTACATATTGCATCGAAACATCGAGAGGGAAAAGATCAAAGTTTGTCTCTACGGGAAACTCCAGGCCGGAGTCTCCGGCCTGCCAAGACCGGAGTCTCCGGTCACAGGGGACAAAAGTTTCCGTCAAGTCTCCGGTTCTTATTTTCTCAGCAAAACCCCCGGAGGGTGACAGCCTCTGGACTCGGTCCGGAATGTTACCGGAATCTTGCCGGAGTCTCTGGCTCGGCCGGAGTCTCCGGCCCTCAGAAGTAAAGTCTCCGGCCTCAGGGGATATGTCCCCGGTCTGGCCTGATCTGGTTCGAGAAGACCGGAGTGTCACCGGAATCTTACCGGAGTCTCCGGTCTAGACCGGAGTCTTCGGTCACTCAGGCCGGAGTCTCCGGTGTAAAGGGAGCTGCAACGGCTACAATTTGAGGAGGGGTATAAATACCCCTCCACCTACCTCCAGCCAGCTAGCTCGCCCAGCATTCAAGTCCACCATTGTTGCAAGCTCAAGAATCACTAGATCTCCCAATCCCTCCACCCAAACTCGTTGATCTTTGGAGGATTGAAGGAGAAGGCCCCGATCTACTACTTCACCAAAGCTTTCTTCATTTCCCCCTTATTCACTTGAGGGATTTGAGCCTAGGGTTTCCACTAGGAAAACCTAGGCATCTTGTTGTACTTACATGCTTGTTACTTTTGTGTAGCAGGTGTTGTGGTGCTTGGGAGCCCCCAATCCTTTTGTGGGTTGAGCCTCAAGTTTGTTGTAAGGGCTCCAGATTCCGCCTTGAAGGATTCCGATAGTGGAAGATGAACCGATCTTTTGGGCAAGGTTCATCGGAGAATAGGGTGAGGCCATTTATGGCGTTTGAGTTTGAAACTCACACCCCTCCAACGAGACGTACTCCCCTAAAAAGGAGGAACTCGGGAATACATCCTTGTCTCCGCGTGCTTCCCGTTTGGTTACTCCTTACTCGCTAGCTCTTACTTGTATCTTGCTTAGTCTTGTATTAACTTGTCATATAGGTAAATTCACTGTAGTTGCATATCTAGAGAATTTATCTTTGTGTCCAGCCTAAATTCGAAAAAGAGCTAAAAATTGTGTAGCACCTATTCACCCCCACCCCCCCCCCCCTCTAGGTGGCCATACCGATCCTTTCAATTGGTATCAGAGCCTCGGCTCTTCATTCGGGTTTAACCGCCTAAGAGAAGTATGGGCATTGACGAGCATGGAAATGAGATTCCCGACCTCCCCATCGTGTCCACTTCGGTTTCCATAGAGGATTTAAATTCCATGAAGAGCTCTATGGAAACTAAAATGGATAAGTTGCAAGAGATGATCTTGAAACTCATGGGGCGAAGGAAATCTCATCTCCTCCCACTCCTCTTTCTTCGGAGATTCCGAAGGAACCCGAGGAGGAAGAGGTTGATGTGAAGAAGAAGGGGCCGACAAAGATAAAATTGACTCCCCAAGTAAACCAACTAATTGTTCGGGAGAATATGGTAGAGTTCCTTTTCCATACTCTCCCGACCTACCTATCTCTCATCCTCCTATACACCTAAGGGGAAACCCACCTAAGCTAAATGCATCTTTGTTTACTAAATGGCAATCTTCTATGAGATCTTATGTGAACAGTACATCTATCGAGCTTTGGAGGATCATTGAGGAAGGTTACCGAGCCGTGGATGAATCCAACAAGACAAGAAGGGAGGTGGTTGATTGTCAACTAAATGTCACCGCTCTTGATTTGATCCATGATGCCGTGGGAGATGATCACTTGACTCACATCGAACATTGCACCACCGCCAAAGAAGCTTGGAAGTGCCTCGTTGAAGTGTTCGTTGGAAATGATAGCATGAAGAGAAACCGATTTGAGGAGATGAGCAACAGGGCCGAAGGGTTCTTCATGGAAGATGGAGAAGACCATGAGCAAATGTATCGAAGACTCAAGACCCTTGCCAATGCCTATAGAGATCTTGGTGCGCCCCATGTGAATGATGCTTGGATCAAGAGGAAGTATGTGAATGCTCTCTTGCCCTTTGAACCGGTCGACTTGAAGAGTCTCCAAGGAAGGCACAACTATCCACAATTGACCTCCAATGAATTCATGCAAGAGATGCAATCTTTCAAAGTTCAAGCCAAAATTGCACAAGACTCTCGTGCCCGAGCTATTGGAATGCAACAAGTAGCTTCACTTGCTTTGAAGGCCAAGGTGGTTGAACACAATGAAGATCAAGATTGTGAAGATGTGTCCTCCATGGACCCCGAAGAACTCAAGATTGCTCATAGAGACTATGTGGCTCTTGCGGCAAGGACCTTTTGGAAGAACCCATCCAAAGCTAAAGCTCAAGTGGAGCAAAAGTTCAAATCTAGTGGTTACAAGGAGGACAAACCAAAAATAAAGACTTGCTTCAATTGCCAACGTTGGTGAAGGGAATGAGGAAGACTATGAAGAAGAGTTCGATTGATCTTCTTGGGTTCGATTAGCATCGCTCTTTTCGCTTTTTGGCGTTTCGATGCCAAAGAGGGAGAAGTAGTTCTATTAGGATCTTTCTTCGTGGGATTTGCAAGGGTTTGGGCACAAGCATGCTCTTTTATCATTTCTTTACCGCTTGTGTCCATTTATCTTATG
Source organism: Poa pratensis (assembly GCA_947311845.1). Classification (NCBI taxonomy): domain Eukaryota; kingdom Viridiplantae; phylum Streptophyta; class Magnoliopsida; order Poales; family Poaceae; genus Poa; species Poa pratensis. The sequence goes on from CAMZMU010000050.1 coordinate 8,649,203, forward strand.
TCGTTGAATTTATTTGGCTTTGGTATTTGTTGTGTGAGACTATGTTCTTATTTGTGTTGTGGGACATTGTGGATTTCACATTATCTATGGTTGAGATGATATCTAATATTGTGATATATTATTGTGCATTGGTCTATATTCTACATTATTATGCACAAGGTATGTTTCCATCTATCTCAACCCTTTTTCGTGATATGTCTCGTGTTTATGAAAATTTATCTTGTTTCATTATTACTTGTGAGTTGCCTCTCTTCTACATGTTAAGCATTTGTATTCCAATGCAAACTACCTATATGCACACATGTAGGGGGAGCTTCTCAAATCCTTTGTGAAACATGTCGATACTTGTTTTGTGCTATGTTGCAAATCCTAGTGTTGTCATCTAACACCAAAAAGGGGATATTGAAAGAACATTTTATATATCCCTTATGTGTTTTGTGTCTCCGGCCTCAGGGGATATGTCTCCGGTCTGGCCTGATCTGGTTCGAGAAGACTGGAGTGTCACCGGAATCTTACCGGAGTCTCCGGTCTGGACCGGAGTCTCCGATCACTTAGACCGGAGTCTTCGGTGTAAAGGGAGCTACAACGGCTATCCCTCCACCTACCTCCAGCCAGCCAGCTCGCCCAGCATTCAAGTCCACAATTGTTGCAAGCTCAAGAATCACTAGATCTCCCAATCCCTCCACCCAAACTCATTGATCTTTGGAGGATTGAAGGAGAAGGCCCCGATCTACTACTTCACCAAAGTGTTCTTCAATTCCCCCTCATTCACTTGAGGGATTTGAGCCTACGGTTTCCACTAGGAAGACCTACCCATCTTGTTGTACTTACTTGCTTGTTACTTTTGTGTAGCAGGTGTTGTGCCGCTTGTGAGTCCCCAATCATTTTGTGGGTTGAGACTCAAGTTTGTTGTAAGGGATCCGGATTCCGCCTTGAAGGATTCCGATAGTGGAAGGTGAACCGAGCTTTTGGGCAAGGTTCATCGGAGAATAGGGTGAGGCCATTTCTGGCGTTTGAGTTTGAAACTCACACCCCTCCAACGAGGCGTACTCCCCTAAAAAGGAGGAACTCGGGAATACATCATTGTCTCTGTGTGCTTCCCGTTTGGTTACTCCTTACTCGCTAGCTCTTACTTGTATCTTGCTTAGTCTTGTGTTAACTTGTCATATAGGTAAATTCACCGTAGTTGCATATCTAGAGAATTTACCTTTGTGTCAAGGCTAAATTCGAAAAAGAGCTAAAAATTGTGTAGCACCTATTCACCCCCCCCCCCCCCCCCCTCTAGGTGGCCATACCGATCCTTTCAAGCCATACGGCGGTGAATCCGTTAGGTTGTAATTAACTTGATCATGAACGAATTTGTTGATGTTGCACCCACGAAGTATGGAAAGTGCCAAACATTGGGAATTACCCGGGGAGGAGTTAGGAGCAGGAACAAGGAGAAGCGAGAACCACTTAAATGGAGGATTCTATTGTATTTCAGCCTTTGTTCCCCATAGCAACTGGGGATCGAAAAGCACCAAATTTGATGACTTATTAAGGGAAAGACGAAGTAAGAGCATGCTATTGAAGACGTTGCAACATATGTCGGGGGGGCCTCCGTTGATTGTGTACAAACAAAATACGAGTCCGAAGGTAGGGTAATAAAGGGACTTTTTATTCAAAATTTGAACAATTTTCGATCCTAAATATTTTTCGAATTTGAACAAATTTTTAATCTGAATATTTTGAAAACAAATTCAATTCGAAACATTTTTCGAATTTGAACAATTTTCGAATCTGAATATTTTGAACAAATTTTCAATTCTGAACTTTTTTCGAAATCTGAACAATTTTTTAAATATGTACTTTTTTCAGATCTGAATAATTTTCAAAATTGAATATTTTTTACTTAAACATTTTCGAATTTGAAAACATGTTAAAAAATTAACAGTTTTAAAAATTGAACATTTTCGAAAACCGAGAAAACGGGTAGGAACCATGAAACTCGCGAAAAGAACCAAAAGAACCGACATAAAACAAGAAAAAATGGGCATAAAAAACAAAATCGCGAACTATGGGCCAGGCCCATGTCTCCGCAGGGGGTGTGCGGCGCGTGGTAACTGCCGACCTGGTCGGCAAATAGGATTTGCCAATAGACCTTGGTGGGCAGCCCAAAAACCTAGGCTGGGCTTGGGCCTGAATTTTGAGGCCCAACGTAGGGCTGGGCTTGGGCTCATAAAAATATGATTTGGGCTAAGGCCGGGCCATCTGGCCTGGACCGGGCTTTTCCCTGTTCTGGCCAAGCTTGGGCCTGATTTAAATGTCTGGATGCTAGGGTCAGGACAGCGTTGGGTTCTTTATACCCGGCCCGACCCGAGTTATGCCTAGGTCTAGCTTGAAGTACATGGGAAGCCTAAAGCGAAACGCAATTTACTGACGTGCCATTTTGGAACAAAAGACTTTTAATATGCTATTATCGGTGCCATTGTGGTTTAGACTAGTTGATTAGCTCTAGTATTGGATGATTGTCCTCATTTTCCCAGGTTAGCAATTACGATGCTCGAGCGCTCTGGCGACGCGTTAGACGACGACGCGCCACCCGCGTCGCATGCCCTCCGGTGACGTGCGCCCTCCTCTCCGGCCATAAATGGAGTGTGTCAACTTGATGGCATGGACAAAATACATCCATTAGAGCGATTACATTGCAATTTCTTGCCGGGGCCTTCATTCTCTTCTTTTCTCTTCTCTCTCCTCTTTCTCCACTTGAGAGTCTCCCACGAGGAAATGGTACGCCGGCAGACAGAGAGGAGGCGTCGAAGAAACTCTTGTATATAGTAGTTGTAGGGTTCTACTATTAGTTCTCCTAGAACAGATCCAATGCATCCTAGCGGTTTCTCCTCTTCCTGTGGAGCACCGGCGGGTGGAGCCAGAGGCGAGGTAGGAGGCTACCGCCGGCATCTCCTTAAATAAGGTCCGTGATTTCGGTCGCTGTCGGGTTCATCTCTGTAGTGCAGTGGTGTCCTCCTCCCCATCTCCGCATGGCACCGAAGGGAGTAGGGATCAAGCTGGTGTTTGGGGACATGTTGGTTGGCATCGGGAGGTGCTGATGTTCCTGCTTGTAGGTGAACAATCTCGGTGTCCCAAATTTGGTTGCCGACCTTGAAGGGCAACAAGTGGCTTCCATCGACACCAGCGATGTCTTAAAGCGTTTGGTAAATCTTTATGTGGAGGCTTATCAAAGGACTGGCGGTGGCGCCTCTGTTCTTCTCGGTTCCAAGTGATTTTGTCCTCTCTGCTCCGATGGTGAAGGAGAACCTTTTTTTTCAGATTAGTTTCAAGGTCTTTTTTACAATAGTTAGGGACTATTCTGTAATTCCAAGGTTTGTTGGGATACCTAATGTAACTTGTACCCTCACCGCAGTTCAGCAGCTTCCAAGCCATCCGGGGCCTTTGCCGTTAAAAATATATAGTACATTGTTGGTTAATGATATGGACATCTTAAGCAACACGCTAACCAGCAAACTGTTTTTTTTAGAAAGGCATATGGAGAAGAAAGGCTTCGTGATTAGTGTAGGACATGTCTCGCTGTGATGTGGGTCTAACTTGATGAAAAAGAGAGAACCGATATCAGAGGATTTTTTTCTCTTCTGTACACATCTTTTGAAACAAAACTGTGAAGCGTCAACCGACAAAAGTCATACCTCATATCTAGCAAGACCACATGCCCCACCACACATAGTCGGGCATTATTTGTGTTAGGCGATATATACATCTCCAGCTACTCATCTATGTTAGATAGTAGTACTACATCACAGGCTGCTTTGGTTTCTTCCTGGGTGAAACATGGGCAAGCTCCAACGCCAGTACCCCACCAAAGTCTCGGCAGATGCGCTAGTACCTGCAAGATTTAATCTGCAAAGTTAACAGTAACGCTGTACAGTAAAAATCGTGCTGGACCCGCATGAGGGTATACACTACTCAGAAGTCAGAACACATGTAACCATTGATTGAAAAACATAACAAAACAACAGTCTGCCATGACAATCCAAGCAAGCAAACATTGGTAGGTAAGGGCCACAAGGCACTAAAACATAAAGAAGAGGTTACCTGGCATCATCGGTTTGCTCACACTTTTGAAGTCCAATTTCAATCCACATCGTCGCTTCTCAGGTCCAGTTTCAATGCCGATACGATCGCTCTGCATGCTCGGGCATACTCCTGACCAAGCAAGCATCAGTGCACGGGCAGGGAATACGACAAGACTCAAAGAGTATGGACAACAGAATGCCAGTTCTCTAGATAGGTCACCTCCACCAGCATCAGAGCTGCTGCTTGCTCATAGCAGGAATTTGATAGGTCCATCTTCATGGTTCTGTAGGTATAAGCATCGTCCAAAGCCTTGTCTTGTTCGCTCATACCTAGCCAGCAAATGCTCCTCTTTGCATACAAGGTTGAATCATCGGGGTCAATCTCCATCGCCTGCAGTTTGTACATGGAGGCATAAACGGTTCGTTCATGGAGGTAATCTAGCAACAATTTATGATGCATCTGTTTCATAATTCGGAGCATTTTAGCCTTTAAGGCCAGAAATGGCTTCATCGGCAAGTAAAGTGCACACCAGAACTAATGAAGAAGTATAAGTATACCTTGGCGTAGAGAGCCAACGCACTAGCATAATCCTTTTCTTCAGATGCAGCGTCCCCTTGCATTTTCAAAGAAAATCCACCATTTGCATCGAGAAGAGGATCCTGAATCAAATGAACAACTGAAAGTCAAACAGAATATAAAATGCATATTTACTCTTCAATTCACATAGTTCGCATGTTGAATTATTACATCAGTGCCTGCAGTGGTTGTGAGAGGGGAAAGAATCTTAACGCACTTCGTCCATCCTTGGGTTGCAGCAACTGCTGCTGCTGCTGTTCTACCAACTGTTCAGGAGGATATCAAGGGTAAATCTCACAAATAAACAAGGGAGAGCTTATGCAATAAAAGAATTAGGTTTTCCATTATGCAATAAGAGAAGAATATGGCTAAGGCATTTATACTCATATCACTATGGGATTCAAAATATGATGAATTATAGGCGATTGTACAGGGCATGTATTACTGTAGCTGTGTACCTAAAGTATGGATGTCTTGATGAGTGTATGTGTAGCCACATTCCCATTATATCCTGGACATGTCTAAAGAGCGAACAGGTGCATGAATGCTTAAACCAGCATCTTTCAGTCGTTTGCTATTTCTTTTGTGGTAAGCAGAGATCATGCCGACACCAATATTATATAGAACATTTTGTGAGAGAACATACATAGGCCTTCATTGTGGGACATTCTACCCCAAAATTCACCCAGTTTTGAAAGCTCCACTAGTTACCAAAGAGTTTCACGATACCTTAGTTTGTAAGTGTAACATTTCTCAATTTTATTTTAATATCCAAACGGAATAAGAACAACTTCCCATCTTCTATCCTTTTTTCTCGCCCAATCATAACTGTCCAAAACTCTCAGTTCAACAGTACCACTTGTGGAGTCAAAAATCAATTTTTGGTACCTAGCAGGCTAGTCACTCTCTTTCTTTTGTAGTAAGAGCATTCGGCCCTTTTCATGGACCAAAATTCATTAAACATGAAAACTATCATAAATACAGGCTAGTAAAGCAGTGCTTTACAAAACACAATGAAACCCAAATAGCAACATGTGGCATCATTTAAGAGCTTAGTCAAATGGTCCAAATTTACCTGTGTTGTTAGCCACTCTCTTATAACATTCTAACAATATACAGATCTTAGCAGCTACATTAAGCCATCTGTGGCCAGCTCAGAAGATCAACAAGTGTCAACTAACAACTTAAGTAGCAGTATGAAAACTCACTTCATCGGCAATATTTGCATCAGCGCCAGCTTCCAACAAACACTTGATGCAGCAAGTGGAGCCAACGGTTGCAGCTATTAATAATGGTGTTGTTACAGGCCTACCAGCATTGACATCAGCACCAGCCTGAAACATGGAATGTATAATATAGAATGCTGAAAATACTGTTTCTAAAAATGCAGCAGCTTCCCCCACAAAAACTTTCTACAGTAGAAGCTCTAAAAGGACAAGTCACTGCACCTTAATAAGTAGTTCCACGCATTTCAGTGAAGAAGCGTTGGTAGCATACGAAAGTGGTGTGTAGAATAAATGTGCAACTGTGTTAGGCTGTAGAGAAGGCAAAAAAGATTATTTGGACACAAATAATGACAAAGGTCCTGTAGGACATGGAAAAAATTACCGGGAAAAGGAAGCAACGATCCCTATCATCTTTGTTTTTTCATTATATATACTCCTAATTAGTAATTAGAGGTTCCTTCCAATCCAGCACATTAATCCAATGATAAACTCCCACATTAATCTAGAAAGGAATTTTTCTCTCCCATTCTGCTAGGTCATCGAAATCATCTGGATGCTTAGAATTTTGCGGTATAATCGGCACATATGGAAGTCTAATGGAGGAAAATGTAGCTGGTATCTTGAGTCCAGCTGATTCATGGTAATATAATTTCCCTTTTGCCATCTAGATGAAGCCAGAAGGCTGATTGTTCGATATTAGAGTCCAACCAACTTATATAATATAAAAGGACAATTCATCTAGCAGGACACAGGAAGTAAAATAGCACTGTTCCACCTTAGCAGGACCAAATCTTTGGAGTAGGCAGGGTTGGGAAAGAGGAAAACTTATAAGAACACTGCTAGGCCCAGCCATGACTTCACAGCTATATTGAAGGGAATATTGTACCGTACACGACACATATAATATTAATCAGAAATAGCGAACAAAAGAGATAAAAGAATTATTATGTTTGCCTGATGCCTCTACAACAATTCCAACATGCTCACATCTCCATTTCGAGCAGCAATGTGTAGTGGTGTTCCACTTTCGTATATAGGATCAACATAAGCTCCCCTGGATAATAATAACTCTGCTATTTCACAGTTATCTGGATGAAATAAATGAAAATGCTCACATCACGTTACCATCAAGGATTCATTAAAAATAATATGAAGGATAGCTTATTACCTCGGGTGTTAGGTGCCCATCGCCTGTCTGACTTTGAGTTGGTATGTGTGCCTGGATGAACGATTTAGTAGCTTACTATGTGCTAATATGGGTAGGACTGCTAACCAAACAGGAAAAACTTGAAAAGTACTGTCTTGTTTGGCAGGTACCATTTACGATTAGATTCCTATTTTTCTTTGCGATATTTGTTGATTGACATTTCTACAAAGCTTTAGGCTGAATTAACTATGAAAAATATATAAGTGGTTTTTACAAGCAGTAATTAAACTGCAAAAATTATCGCAACATAGGTAGGACCAGTGGCAGAGCTACGTGTTGTTCATGTGGTCAACTGACAACACAAAAGTTTGGTAAGTAATATAGGTGCTAGCTATGAGTACACACTTTTGACCCCACAAGTCCTAGTTAATGACCTCACTAGTCATTTATGTCTTTGATTTTGGGCTTTTTGACATCGCTCCGTGCCAATCCTAGTTCTTCCACTGGGTAGGACCTAAAAAAAGCTTTTCGGCAGCTGGCCAACAAAACCTGATCCAGATCTATGATTAAGCATAGGAAACACATCAAATAAAAAAAAAAAATACTGTTTTTCCAACCCAAGGTCCAACCAGCCGGACCAAAATTGTTTTTCCAACCCAAGGACTGGCATTTTAAGCCCTACTTTGAGCTTGTTCAACTGTACTTATGTGTTTTGTTGGAGGGAAAAGTTCATGCACATCACATACTGTTGAACTACTACTTGAATAAATAAAACATCAAATGACAATGATTTCTACTGTCTCTGGATTGACAACACTACGTATTAGCCAAAAAAATATGTCGCTAATTGAACGTTGTTGTCACCACCTTTACTTAATCACTACAAAAGTACAATATGCAAGACAAAAAACTGAAGAGCTGAAATTTACAGCAGGACAGACATCAGAACCAGTTTTGGTTTAAATATGAAGCAGAGCAGATAATGCAAGATGAATAAAGCTACAGGTAATAAAAATAGAAACAAACATACGCACGGGCAAAAAAGAACCTGGTGATACAGCATAGTGCAGCACAGTAAGCCCATTTATATTTGTTTTGTTTGGCTTAGCACCATGATCAAGAAGAAACCTTACAACTGATGTAGATCCACAACCAGATATTGCATATGATAGAGGCGTTGCACCTAGCAAGATCACAAGAATGGTACACAATTGATCAGAATGATCAACAATTCGTGTGCTTCCAACCAAGAAAAAGCGATATATAATCACGAGCAGTTGCAGTTGCGAGATGCATACTAAAACATCACGCAAGTAGCACTACATGTGAGTTAAAACGAAGAGTAGAAAAAATCGCTCGCGATACCACCATTAACGTTCATGCTACCACAAAAGATTGTACTTCCTCAAGAAAACAGAGATACCTCAGATTCACGATTCAGCATGGCTTTCACAGAAGCATACTATCTGAAACACTTTCTCAAGAAAACAGAGATACCTCCCTGCTTTACTGCAAAAACTGTAAATCGCAAAAAGATTTAAGGGCATCCCACCAATCAAGACCAAAATAAAACAAAGTGATGATTGCTCTCATAGGCCCCACTGAGCCACACCCTGCAACATCAGTTAGTTTGGTCTGTGTTTATAATTCTTAAAATGGTAGGTGATGACATCCAGACTCTTAAGAAACAAAGCCGTCCTTGAGCAGCGTCAGCATTTGCAGAATTTCGCAGCTTCGAAAAAAACCAAACTACCAATGCCGCTTCAAAACAACCAGTTTTCATGTGTTCCCATACACAAACTGAGTCACCGCAACAAAAGCTTGCAGCAATCGTTCTCTCAAACAAACAAAAAGGTAAATTTTTTAGTCAAACAATAAATGACCAATAGAGTAGATAAATAGAACATCACTCGATGGACATGCCACTCTGAATCAAAGCAGCACTTTTAAGTGAAAACAGTGCTACTAGTGAGGAACAAATTACCATCGTCGCCGGGGGCGTTGACGTTGAGGCAGAGTTCCTCGACCAGGAACCTGCACATTCCAGCCTGCCGGCCCACGCCGCCATGTGGAGCGGGCCACGGCCGCGGAACTTGGGGTGTTTCATCGCCGCCAGCGTCTCTTCCACGCCTTTCCCCGACTTCCTCAGCTGCCTCACGAGCTCTGCGAGTACAACCACCCCAGGAAAACAGAAACCATGTCAGATCCGCGACCATCGAAACCCGATCCACAGCGGCGGCAGCGGGGTGGCTTACTCCTCACGGCGGGGATGTTGCCGTCGGTGGCGTCCTGGAGCGTCTGCACGGCGGACCATTCATCCTTGGAAAGCGTGCGGTCCCCCATCCTCACGCGCTGCCGGAATGTGAGCATGGAGAGGGGGATCGGCTGCATCCTGGGTTCCGGATGGGATGGAAGCTTCTAGAAGGCTAGGGTTTGGCGAGGAGCTCGAGGGTGGGGAACGCGGGGTGAGGAATGGGAAATGGCGGGAAGCGTCTAGGCTGTCGGTGACGGTGAGTGACGCTCGCCGGCCGACGAAGGTTCATCCAACAGCATTTCCAAATTTTGAACTAAGTAAAAGTTTAAATTTTTTGACCAACTTTATGATAATGGAAATACGAATAATGACAAGGCAAATCGAATAATAAACAAAGACTATCAAATCATGCTAAAAATTGACACGACACATAAATGAGAGAATGAAAGACAGGAGGAAATGACCAAAAACGAATATAGAGAATAATATACTAACAATTGAAGAAAGATTGACCGACGGCAGAGAACAATAAATAAATATACTTAAAAATTAAAAAATGAAACAAAAAAAGAACAAATAACAAAAATTCAGATGAAAGAGAAATCTGTAACTATGCACCCATCAAGAGTGAAGAAAGATAAATGAATGAAGAAAGAAATAATGAATTGGCTCGACTGCTCGAGAAAATGAAAAGAACGTGATCCTCCTCCTTTTTCCGGGCTTGGAACCGGCTGTCCAACTAAAGTATGTCTTTGAGTAAAATATAGGGACGCCGGCGGAGTTACCCACGAAAAACCTCCCTCAAAAGAGAAACAAAACACAAATCAAAATCCAACACTCGAAGAAGAAAGACAAAGAGAAAGATGAAAATGTTCTTTTTCGAGACAAACGAAAGACAAATCAAAATCCAATACTCTAAGAAGAAATACAAAGAGAAAGATGAAAACCCCCTTTCCGTGACAAACGAAAGACAAATCAAAATCCAACACTCGAAGAAGAAACACAAAGAGAAAGATTAAAACCCCCTTTCCAAGACAAACGAAAGACAAATCAAAGGAAAGAGATACACAAGACCATCCAAGACGAAAAGCAGGAGCATAAATAAAGAGAAGGATGACAGAGGGGAAAGACAAATATAAAGAGAAAGATGAAAAACCCCCATTTCAGAGACAAAGAAAAAACAAAATCAAAATAAAGCAGACAAAGAGGCAGTGAAATAGGCACACATCAGAATCAACAAGCAAGAGCGGAGAAAACAAATTAACTGGTGGAAGGTAAAGACAAATATAAAGAGAAAGATGAAAACCCCCATTTCAGACAAACGAAAGAAAAATAAAAATCAAACAATCGAAGAAGAAAGAAAAATAAAAAGATGAAAACCCACCTTTCAAACACAAAGGAAACAAAAATGAATGAAGAAAGAAATGATGACAAAAAGATAGAGAAAAAATGAAGAAAGAGACACAACTACGACTGACAGCAACTGAAAACAATGAAACTTAAGACAACAAAAGACAGAACAAAGAAAACTGACGGTAACTTCAAATGCAAGGGAATGAAGAAAGACAAATGAATGAAGAAAGAAAGAAAGAAAGAAAGAAAGAAGGACAAAACCGCGCAGAACGGAAATAACAGGAGCTGATGACGGCCGAAAATTCTAACGGGCTCACATTTGAAGCCCAAATATTCCTTACCCGCGAGCCCGATAGACAGCACAGCTAGCTTGTGTCTCCCAACGCGAATCTTGACAGAGAAACGAGCGGCCAGAAAAACGTGTGTGCACGAAGTAGAAAACAGGTAGCTGTGATTTAGCAGAAATCCTTGTCTAACCCTAACCTCCCGACAGTTTTTTAGGATTGGAGGGAGTAACATATATGGTATCAAATTGGCATATTATGAAAGTACATTCCAAAATGGATCTAGTGATGTCAATTTAGTGTAATAAATGATGCTATGTTTTCCTATAAAATTGGTCAAAATATTAAAATTTTAACTCAGGATAAAAACCTAGATGTAAACTTATTCACGGACGGAGGGAGTATCCAGGAAAACGCCCTACGTCTCGGGTTAAAAATAATAACCAGCGCTGGTACCGAAAAAAGGGCCAGCCCAGAAAAAAATCGGGGAGCGAAAAAATTGACCCCAAGGGTCTCATATGTCCAGTTTTCACAGCCTCCGTTCACTTTCCCTAATCACTCCGAAATTTTGGCGGGACGGAACTTTCAGCTCACGTCCTCCATTCTGCCGCCGTCGCAACCCTCTGTTGATTGGAGCCACCCCGGTCACGTCGCGTCGTCGACTAGCTCCCCCGCCGTCTGTCGCTTCTTTCCAACCTATTTGGAAACTCGTGGGTGGTTTTTTTTTCTTTACCCCATTTTGGTCGGAGCCGCCGCCATGGATCTTTCGCGGAGTTTAGCTCGGGAGCCCGTTTCGGTCGGAACGGGCCTCTGTGAACGTGATTGAGGCGCGGTTTCGTCGTCGCAGACCGCCTTGTCCGCCGGTTGCCCGAGTTTGTACCCGCGCGTGCGTGGGGAAAAAGGGGCGGCGGATTTGGTCCACCCGTTGGTGGGGAAGAAGGTGTGTTCTCCTTCGGCCGGAAGGTAAATCGAGCTTTGATTTGTAGTTCATTCCATCGGTGGGGAATTGGGCGCTATTTAGTTTAATCTACGAATTAATTTTGTAGATGGATTTGATTGGGACTCGTTCACGTCTTCATCGACGGATGATTCCAAGATAGAAGATCTGCTTCATGACGACGTCGTTGAAAACCTCCTCTTAAAGCTCGCCATCAAACAATTTCAGGACAACAAGAGAAAACGTCAAGCGACGACGGTTGGCCATCTTTGAATTACGGTTAGCTCTCAGCCAGCGGATGTTTCTGAAAGATTATTTTTCCGAGGTAGCACCTACCTGCCTCATCTCTTTCATATATGTTATCGAATGCACAGAGATCTTTTTGTGCACATTGTCGAAACTTGCGAGCAAAACTCTTGTTTTTTCACTCGCCCGAGTAATGACGCTGTTTATTAGGATTTAGTTCATATCAAAAGATACCGGCGACAATGAGTGATAACATACGCCATTCTGGCTGACTGCACTGATGAGTACCTTCGCATTGAAGAAGATACCACGCCCAAATGCATGTGGTTCTTTGCGGAAGTGTTGATCCGGGTTTTTGGTCCCGGGTACCTCCGAGCTCCCAATGAGGACACAAAGAGGCTGATGACGATGAATTAAGCAAGAGGATGATGAACATGCTTGGGTGTGTGTATTGCATGAACTGGAGGTGGAAGAACTACCATGCAGCTTGGCACACGCAATACACCGGTCATCATCGTGATCCTACTATTGTGCTTGAAACTGTGGCATCGGAGGACTTGTGGATTTGGCACTGCTTTTTTGCTTTGTTGGGTTCTCTCAATGATATCAATGTTCTGCAGAGATCACATCTTTTTTTAGACTTGCTAGTGGAGATGGTCCAGCTTGCAAGTACACTGTTAATGGACATGAAAGGTGAGAAAAACTATGAAACCAAAGGTTACTAGGGTACAGGAAACTCAGGAGCGGGTTCTCTTGGTTGGCTTCCACGGTTCCACCTGAAGCTCTTGATCCACTCGATTGAGCGTGAGGAATGGCATAATATTCATCACCACTTGTGCTCCTAGAATTTGAAGATTCACTTGAGCGTGAGGAATGGCATAATATTCATCACCACTTGTGCTCCTACAACTTGAAGATTCACCTGTGCTGTCCTCTGTGATGAGCTCTTGATCTTCAATGTTTACACCTTCTTCACCATCTATTGCTTGTGCTTGCTTTTAAGCTCCCTTGGCTCTTCTCTTAGCACTTTGCCTAGCAAGCTTGATTTCTTTTTCTTTGTGATGGTTGTACTTGATGTTGTCGGCCATGGAAGAGTAGAAATTTTGGATTTCCATGATTTCTTCTTGAAACTTATCTATCATTTCAAACATGACTTTCTGGTTGTCAAGTATAAGCTCAAGTTTCTCTCCATGGGATTTCGGTTTTGCTTGAAGTGGCAATATCCTCTTCCCTCAGATAGGTTGGGAACTTGATTCTTGGGTATCTCTGTTTCTCTCCCTCTCCCTCTCTCTGAAAGCAATAGAAAAAGAAGTGGCAAAATAAATGTTTGTGAAGAAGTGGCAAAATAAATGCTTGTGAAGAAGTGGCAATATCCTCTCCCTTTGCTTCTTTTTCTATTGTTTTAACTATATAATAGTGATCAGTAAGATCAGAAAAATAAATGTTCATGTATATGGGAGAAAATTTTATACATATCAAAAGAGATGCTTATGTATTTCAAAACATATATGTATTTGTGGGAAACACATACAACCTATGCGTAAAAGCTCCAAGATAAATAAAAGGAGCAAAGCTTCCATGTTCTATTACCTCCTATTGGTCAACCAAACATACATCCAGTAGAGCACTTACATGATATATTTTTGGTTGATGTTATCAACATTTTACCAGCAAGCAAACTAACAGATTGATCGAGATGCATAGTATGACAGTAGTAGAACATATATATTGAAACAAAACTGTGTGAAAGAATCAACCAGGCAGTACCACATGCCCCTAGCAGACGTGCAGTCGGGCATTACCTATGTTAGATTTTTAGGCAATATATACATCTCCAGCTACTTATGTATGTTCGGTTAGATAGTAGTGATGTACATCTCAGGCCGCTTTGGTTTCTTCCTTGGCGAAACATGGACGAGCTCCAATGAAAGCGCAGGTCCCAGAAAAAAAAGACAACCACACCCCCCAAAATCTCAGCAGATGCAACAGTACCTGCAGGTTTTAATCTACGGACTGAGATGACAGACATGTAACCACTGAACAAACTATCAAAACAAAAGCCTGTCATGCGCAGTCCAAGAAAAGCAAACACTGGGAGGCAAGGAATTCAAGCGAAGATAAAGAGGTTACCAAATTCCTTTTCAATCCAGATCGTCGCTTCTCAGGTCCAATTTCAATGCCGAAACGAGCGCTCTGCATGCTTGGGCATACTCCTAAACGAGCAATAAACATCAGTGCACGGCCAGGGAATACGACGGAGTATGGAAAACAGAATGCCAATGCACACTCCCTGCCACAGCTCACCTCCACCAGCATCAGAGCTGCTGCTTGCTCATAGCAGGAATTCGATAGGTCCATCTTCATAGTTCTGTAGGTATAAGCATCAACAAAAGCCTTGTCTTCTTCACTCATATGCAGCCAGCAAAGGCTCCTCTTTGCATACAAGGTTGAATCATCAGGGCCAATCTCCATTGCCTGCAGTGTACATGGAGGTAATCTAGCAACAATCTATAATGCATCTGTTTCATAATTTAGAGCATTTTAGCCTTTTAGACCAGAAAGGGGTTCATCGGCAAGTAAAGTGCACATCAGAACTAATGAAGAAGTATATGATGCAAGAGTATACCTTGGTATAGAGAGCCAATGCATCAGCATAATCATTTTTCTCAAATGCAGCGTCCCCTTGCATTTTCAAAGCAAGGTCATCATTTTGCTCGAATACAGCATCCCCTTGCTCTTTCAAAGCACGTCCATCATTTGCATCGAGGAGAGGATTCTGAATCAAATGAACAATAAGTCAAACAGAATGTAAAATGTAAATGTACTCTTGAATTCTCACAGTTCGCGCGTTGTGTTATTACATCAGTGTCTGCAGATCCAGCTACAGGTGTTGTGAGAGGGGAAAGAATCTCAATGCAGTCCTTCCATCCTTTGATTGAAGCAATTTTTGCTGCTGTTCTACCAAACTGTTCAGAAGGATATCAAAGATAGATCTCACAAATAAACAAAGGGAGAGCAAATGGAATAAATAAAAATTATGTTTTCCCCAAAATTTACCGAAGAATGTGGTGAAGATATAGGCCTTCACTGTGGGGCATGTTACCCCAAAATTTACCGAGTTATGGAAGAACTTCACTGATTAAGACAGAGTTTCACAATACCTTAGTTCGTAAGTGCAACATTTATTAATTTTGTTTTATTTTCAAGCCGGATAAGAACAACTTCCCATCTTATATCCTATTTTCTAGCCCAGTCATAACTGTCAAATACTCTCAATTCAACAGTACAGCACACTATTTCTTGTGGAGTCAAAAATCAATATTGGTCCCTAGCAGGCTAGTCATTTTCTTTCTTTTAAATTACAGCGTTCATCCCTTTTCATGGACCAAAATTAATTAAAACATGAAAGCTATACATAAAACAGGCTCGTAAAGCAATGCTTTACGAAATCCAATTAACCCCAAACAGCAACATGTGGCACTATTTAAGGCCTTAGTAAAATACTCAAATGGCCTAAATTTACCTGTGTTATTAGCCACTCTTTTATGGCATTCTAAAAATCTACAGATCTGCAGCTACATTAAGCCACCCATAGCCATCTCAGAAGATCAAGAGTGACAACTACTACCTCTGTCCACAAATATAAGACGACGGTTTGGTGGACTGTTATAGCCCACCAAAACGTCTTATATTTGGGGAAAGAGGCAGTAACAACTTAAGTAGCAGTGCAAAACTCACTTCATCAGTAATACTTGCATCAGCGCCAGCTTCCAACAAACACTTGATGCCGCAAGTGAAGCCATAGGATGCAGCTAATATTAATGGTGTTATTACAGGCCTACCAGCATTGACATCAGCACCAGCCTGAAACATGGAATGTATAATATAGAAAATCAAACAGCTTCCCTCGAAAAAACTTTATATGGTAGGAGCTCTAAAGGGACAAGCCACTGCACCTTAATAAGTACTTCCACACATTCCAGTGAAGAAACGGAGATAGCATATGAAAGTGGTGTATAGAATAAATGCGCAACTGTGTTAGGCTGGAGAGAAGGCAAAGAAAAGGTTACTTGCAGATAAACAATGACAAGAAGTGTACTGGAGGAAAATAACATATCAAAGTTTATGCAATTTTTAGCAAAACATGGAAATAATTGCCGAACTATTTACATAACAAAAAAGGCAAAAAGGAAACGACGACCCCTATGATCGTTGATGTTTTTTTCATTGTATCATCTTATATATAGTCCTAATTAGTAACTAGAGGTTCCTTTCAATCCAGCACATTAATCCAATGATGAGCTCCCACATTGAACCGAAAAATTCTCACATTCTGCTAGGTCATCGAGATAATCTGGATGCTTAGATCTCAATTTTGCAGTATAATCAGTGCATACGGAACTCGGGGGAGAAACGTAGCTTGTATGTTGAATCCTGCTGATTCACGGTAATATAATTTCGCTTTTGCCATCTAGATAAAGCCAGAAGGCTGATTGTTTAATATTAGAGGCCAACCGAGTTACATAATATAAAAAAGAAATTTCCATCTAGCAGCACATGAATCAAATAAAAATCTCCATAGTCGCTAAAGTTAGAGTAAACTTGCACATAACCTAACGAGTACCAACACTACGAGTGGCCAGTAAGTAAGCGGTCGTGTGGATAAGGTGGGAAGAAGCAGGGAGGACAGGTGAGCATCACCACGCAGGTACAGTTGATTAAGCTCTAATTCGGTCTCACCACGACTTACCTAATGTGAATACTCAAAAGAATCATGGTTTAACCATGATGTCATCTAGCACAGTCATCAAGAATCTAATACATGTTAAGCAAGAAAAGATCTAAATGTACATGAACAAATGTTGCATGATAAAAGAAGGAACACATGTCATACGATTAGAGCCGGCCAGTAAAATAGAAATCCGGGCTCAGCCGATTCAAGGAAGTAAAATAGCACCCGTTCGACCTTGGCAGGACCAAATCTTTGGACTAGGCAGGGTTGGGAAAGGGGAAATATATCAGACACTTCTATGCCTAGCCGTATTTATCCAACCATGACATCTCAGCTATATTGAAGGAAATACTGTACCGTACACAACACATATAATATTGATCAGAAATAGCAAACCAAAGATGGGAAAAGGAATTATTACATTTGCCTGATGCCTCAACAACAATTTCAACATTCCAGCGTTTCCATTTTGAGCAGCAATGTTTAGTGGTGTTCCACTTTCGCTTATAGGGTCAACATAAGCTCCCCTGGACAATAATAACTCTGCTATTTCACAGGCATCTGGACAAAATAAATGAAAATGCTCACGTGACATTCCCATCAAGGATACATTACAAGGAATATGAAATATAGCTTATTACCTCGGGTGTTAGCTGCCCATTGTCTGGCTTTCTCTGAGTCAACATGTGTTCCTGGATAAACGATTTAGTAGCTTACTATGTGCCAATATGTGTAGGACTGCTAATGAAACTGGAAATACTTCAAAAGTACTGTATTTTTTCGCAGGTAGCATTTACGATTAGATTCCTATTTTGCCTTGTGATCTTTGTTGAAATTAGAAAGCCGCCATGTATTTTTAGTTATATGTTCAGTAAGTAAAATATAACCATGCGCAAGCGGTATAATATTCCAAAAATATAACTACAGGACATTTCTACAAATCTATAAGCTAGAGTAACTATGAAAAATATATAAGTGGTTTTTACAAGCAGTAAGCAAGTTGGAAAATTATCGCAACATAGGTAGGACCTACAATACAAAGGCTTTTGGGCAGTTGACCAACAAAACCTGTTCCAGACCAAAAACATATGTCCCGTTGTTGTCACCACCTTTACTTATTCACTACAAAAGTACAATATGCAAGACAAAAAAATGAAGAACTGAAATTTACTGCAGGACAGACATCAGAACCAGTTTTGGGTTAAATATGAAGCAGAGCAGATCATGCAAGATGAATAAAGCTACAGGTAATAAAAACAGAAACAAACATACGCTGGGCAAAAAGGAACCTGGCGTTGCAGCATAATGCAGCGGAGCAAACCCATTTATATTTGCTTTGTTTGGCTTAGCACCATGGTCAAGAAGAAACCTTACAACCGATGTAGATCCACAACCAGATATTGCATATGATAGAGGCGGTACACCTAGCAAGAGCATAAGAATGGCAAACGTTTGATCAGAATGAATGAATGATCAACAATGCGTGCTTCGAACCAGCAAAAAGCGATAGATAATCAAGAGCAGCTGCATACTAAAACATGACGCAAATAGGTGCCATATGTGAGTTAAAACGAAGAGCAAAAAAAATCGCTCCTGATGCCACCATTGATGAATCGCTCCTGATGCCACCATTGATGTCCATGCTACCACACAAGATTGTACTTTATAGATCCATGATTCAGCATGGGTTTCACAGAAGGAAACGATCTGAAACACTTTCTTAAATCACAGTGTGATTCAAACTGATAGGTGCTGATCAGGTGATGGCCTCCAGCCTCTTAAGAAACAAAGGCGTCCTTGAGCAGCATCAGCATTGGCACAATTGGCACAATTTCGCAACTTCGAGAAAATTAAACTACCAATGCCACTCCAAAACAACCAGTTTTCATGCCAGCACTCTGAATCAATCCGGTACTCTTTTTTAAGGGGAAATCCAGCAGTTTTAAGTCAAAACGGTGCTAGTAACGAACAAATACCATCGATACCAGGGGCGTTGACGTTGAGGCCGAGTTCCTCGACCAGGAACCTGCACATCTCCAGCCTGCCGGCCCAGGCCGCCTGGTGGAGCGGCCCGCAGGCATACTGTGGGAGCTTGATCCCCGCCAGCGTCTCTTCCAGGTTTTCCCCGACTTCCTCAGCTGCCTCACGAGCCCTGCATGGATAATAACCCCATCAGATCAACCGCGAGCACCAGAACCCGATCCGCGGCGGCGGGAGGGTGGGGGTGGAGGGGGGCTTACTCCTGACGGCGGGGATGTCGCCGGCGGTGGCTTTGTTGAGCGTGTGCACGGCCGTGGATTCATCCTTGGAGAGCGTGCGGTTCCCGACCCTCACCCGCCACCGGGATGTGTCCGTGGAGGCGCGGATCGGCTGCATCCTTCCTGGGCTCCGGATGGGATGGAAGGTTCTAGAAGGCTAGGGTTTGGCGAGGAGGCGGAGGCGGAGTAGGTGGGGAATGGAAAAAAATGGCGGGAAGCGTGAGCGGTGGTGCTTGCTTCCGTACAGTACAGTACAGAGTGCGGTACCACTGGTTTTGCTGTACCATAGCCGTTTCCACGAAACAAAGTTTTTCCCGTCGCGTGACATGTTTCATGCCATCACCACTACCCAACGGGTAACAAATACCATCGGTTAACCATCTCCACTAAGTCAGCACATTGAATCAAAAAAAGAGCAACAATTCCTCTGTACTACTGTAGCAAAGAAATAACAGAGATATGAGCACAAACACAATATATGACAGGTACAATAATATAGAGAGTTCACAAAGTCACACAGCCACAAATAGTTAATTGTTCGACACACATACAAGCCATAAGAAATAGTTCAAATTTAGCCATTACATAATCTACTCTTGTACTTTGGTCCCACATGTCATACGTGTGGTATCGGTGAATTAACGAGGAGGAGATATAGGGATCGATCGACTGCCCCCGTTCCCGGCTTACCTGATGGGCGTAAATTGTCTGTTAAGGTCCCACAGTTATTGAATCTACTCCATAACCGTCACCTAATAGGTGAAATAACCACCGGCGTTCGAAAATGGGGCCCCATTGCCACATTTAGTGACTGTTGAGTAGCCTAGCGAAGGTTCATCCGGGGTGCCCAGCTCGCTACCATGGGCCGAAAAATATTGGGCTAGATCGAATGGGCTGGTGGTGGTGGAGCGTTGGCCTTTCTTCCTGCAGCCATGGTAATCCTAAATAAAAAAATCTACTGGTGGGGACCTTTATTTTTCAGTGAGAGCAACTTTTTTCTGGTAATACGTATCTTATTTATAGAATATAGATCAAGTTACAAGACACGTAAATACCGACCTTACAGAACTGAAAAGATAGGAGAAACCTATGT
This sequence comes from Poa pratensis, assembly GCA_947311845.1. Taxonomy (NCBI): domain Eukaryota; kingdom Viridiplantae; phylum Streptophyta; class Magnoliopsida; order Poales; family Poaceae; genus Poa; species Poa pratensis. The sequence continues at coordinate 8,669,380 of CAMZMU010000050.1, forward strand.
GACAAACCAACACATATCCCCCTCATTCGGCAGTATCGTAGCAGCCACCAAAGAGAAGAGAGACAAATCACCTCTTCACCCGAGCTCGACGCGGCTCCATCGCTGATCAGCAGCTTTTCAGACGTCCAAATTAGTTTTCATAGGACAAACCATTGCCGTTGAAAAGAATCAGACTGGGCAGCACGACCCCGAACACGCCATCGAACTTCAGAACTGACACCCAGCATGACGACATCGGAGTAGGGAACCAGAACCGTCAGCCTCCAACCACAACCCAACACAAGGTGCACCATCTTCCTGCTGTCACCAGCACTGATAACTGTCTGCGCGTACTCCTGAACAAGTCTTCTCTGCTCCACCATGGCGCCGGAGACAACGCCGCAGCAACTGCGACAGAGCAGGAGGAAAGACCCATCTGATGGAATCGCCACCGCCGCCTCACCGACACCATAATGAACCCTAAAGCCACTGATATAAAGGATCGGTAAGCACACGATGCCACCAACTCCGAACGCAGCCATGAAGGACACTCCGGTGTGGGATGGGAGTTGAGACAGATTTATTTGACGGGCGCCGCTCCCACCACCCTAACGACGCACCACGCCAAAATTATTCTAACCTTAACTTCCATGCCAAAACGGAGGAAACGAGGTCCCCCTCCATCCTGTCGACGGAGCAGCAAGCGGTGGGAGAGGGGACCAGCCCCTTCACCGGTGGAGATCGGAGGAGGAAGGTGGAGTCGCTCCTCGTTAGGTCATGGACGAAACGACACCTTGATGGTCCCTATCTGCACAATTAACCTTTTCTTAGAGCAACTATTTGGGGTGGGTGTTTGTGTGTACTTCTCTGCGTACGTACGTATACCTCATGCTGATTTTTGCGGGGAAAATACCTTGTGCACTTTTCATATTAGCATGTATATTTCCCGTGTTGATTACATATTTTCTATGTTAGTGTATGTGTATTTCTTAGAATGCTTCACATTAACGTTTTTACTGTTAATCCTAGGGTTAACAGTAAAAAAATAAGCCAGTTCCGCACGAGGCGGTCCCCAGGTTGAAACCCCACGTCGATCCCTCCTTAGCGCTCAACCTTCTGGAATGCACGCTTCCAATATTTGCACCCAAATATTTATGATTGTATAACTTTTAATCGTCGCTTAAATTTGTGTAATGGAGTTGTTTGAACGAAATACATTATCTGTTTTTGAAGTATGGAGTGTATCTAATTTTATTGGCATCTATAGATTACGTGCAGACCAGACACCAGAGTAGAAGTGTTTGTACCCGCATATATTGTACATGCCCTTTGTCAGTACGAATTAAGCTCAAAACAAGATTTGATAACCATAGACATGAATAAACTAAGTACACACGAAAAAAGCGATCTCCTAAAAAACAACGATTGAGAAATGGATCCTTGTAACCCATGCTTTCTTGAAATGTGGATTCTCGTTTTATCTTTGGTGTTTGGTCAGAATTTTTAGGGCCCTTTGGATTGAAGATTTCTCATAACAATTTTGCAGGATTCCAATCTACTTCCTCTGTCCCATAACATAAGATGTTATTACAACCAAAATAGCTTGTCATTGGTTGTAATAACATCTTATATTACAAGACAGATGGAGTAGAAAAATATTTTTTTACACATGTTTTTTGGATCTTGGAAATTTCAACATTAGCTATAACCTCTTTTTTTTCTGCACTCGTTCCCATAGGATCAAGTCATTTTAGCGTTTCTCCTATGTTCCATCCAAATGACGATTTCTACGGTTTTTTTTTTTTTTGCTTTTAGTTCTTTGTTTTGTATCTGCAATCCTGTGACATTAATATGTTTCTTTTCTATTCCTACTACTCCTCTGATCCTAAAATTATGTCTCGAAAAGTGAGCATGATGCTTGTGAATTTCTAAACTGCTCATAACACTGACGAAGTCTGATAGGCAAACGAAAACTCATGCGAAGTTGGTGGACAAATATGGCTAACAGAGCAAGGCACCACGTCAATCAAAAGGGTCCAAAAAATCAAAATGAAAACGCGGGCCACTTGATGCCCTCTAGTAAAAGGACCCAAATATTCTCCCTCCGTTCCGGAAGGAGCATTTTTGGTCCGGAAATAATCAAATAACGACGGCTCAGCTTAGTTCAAAAAAAAAAATAGACCGGTCAGCACAGGACGTATTGAGCAATGTTTCTGTCTTATCCTGGACGACGTTGGCGTGTGCCGGTGCATGGAATCTTTTTTTTTTGCATGATAATACGATTCTCATTAATAATAAATAAAATATGAGAAGTACGTATACACCGATCTTACAGATCTGGAAAGATAGGATAAACCTATGTAACAAACCAACACATATCCATCTTTTTCGGCACCACCGTAACAGCCACCAAAGAAAAAAAATAGACAAATCACCTCTTCACCCGAGCTCGACGCGGCTCCATCGCTGATCATCAGCTTTTCAGACCTCCAAAGTAGTTTGCCATAGGACAAACCATTGCCGTTGAAAGAATCAGACCGGGGCAGCACGACCCCGGACATGCCATCGAACTTCAGCACTGACACCCCCGCACGACGACGTCAGATTAGGGAATCAGAACCGTCAGCCTCCACCACGAACCCAGCACAAGGTGCACCATCTTCCAGCTGTCACCAGTGCAGACCATCTACACGTACTCCTGGATGAATCCTCTCTGCTCCACCATGGCGCCGGAGACAACGCCACAGCAACGGGGACAGAACAGGAGGAAAAACCCATCTGATGGAGTCACCGCCGCCGCCTCGCCGACACCATCCATGAACCTTATAGTCGCCGATCTGAAAGATCGGCAAGTACACAGTGCCACCAACTCCGAGGAGCCGCCATGAAGAACAACGCCGGTGTTGGAGTAGAGTTGAGGCAGATTTATTTGCCCGGGCGTCGCTCCCACCACCCAACGACGCACCATGGCAAAACCTTCCTAACCATAACTACCATGCAAAAAAACGGGGGTCCCCTCCCTCCTGCCGTCGGAGTGACAAGCGAAAGGAGAGAGGCCCAGCTCTTCCGCCGGTGGAGTTTGGTGGAACAAGAGCGTCACCTCCTAATCGCCTTGAGCAGCAGCTTCGGCGGCTAGGTTAGGGACGAGTTGAGGAAAAAGGATCTGAACGTACGTGACTGAACCATGTAGAAGCGAAGAAAAACTGGTACATCCCGACCACGTACACACAGTACGTACTATTTGCAATACCTTGTCGTATGCTACCACATATGCGTAGTGCTAATGTATTTGTGGAAAAAAAATACAACATATGCGTAAAAGCTCCAAGATAAAGAAAAGGAGCAACCTTCCATGTTCTGTTACCTCCTATTGGCCAACCAAACATACATCCAGTAGAGCACTTGATACATTTTGGTTGATGATATGATCATTTTACCAAGCAAACGAACAAATGGTTCGAGATGCATAGGGAAGAAAGGCTTCACGATTTGTGCTTGTCGCGCTGTGTTGTGGGTCTAACTTGATGAAAAGAGAGACCCGATCTCGTATGATATTTTTTCTTCTGTATAACATCTTTTGGAACAAAACTCTGTGAAGCATCAACCAGACAATCATATCTAGCAGTATGACATGCCCTCACACGCCGTCTCCGGCGTTACCTATGTTAGATTGTTGGCGGTAGATACATCTCCAGCTACTTGTTGTCTATGTTAGGTAGTACATCTCAGGCCGCTTTGCCGCTTTGGTTTCTTCTGTGGCAAATAATGGGCAAGCTCCACCGAAATGCAAGTCCAAGAAAAACAGAGACACGCCCCCATAATCTCAGCAGTCGCAGTAGTACCTGCTGCAGGCTTTAATCTACAAAGTTAATAGTGACACTCCACAATGACAATCCCGCTGACCCACATGAGGGATGTGCACTACTCAGAAGAGATGTCACCACAACATACAAAAACAACAGGCTGAAATGAGCAATCCAAGCAAGCAGACATTGGGAAAGCTACGAACTAAAGCAAAGAGAAGAGGCTACCAAGTTCCTTCACCCCCGGCTTCATCGCTCGACTCGCTTCTTTAGTCCAATTTCAATCCAGATCGTCGCTTCTCAGGTCCAATTTCAATACCGATACAAGGGCTCTGCATGCTCTGGCATACTCCTAAACAAGCAAACATCAGTGCATGGGCATGGAAGACAACAGAGCATGGAAAAAAAATGCCAATGTACACTCTCCCTGCTGCAGCTCACCTTCACAAGTATCAGAGCTACTGCTTGCTCATAGCAGAAATTTGATAGATCGATCTTCATAGTTCTGTAGGTATAAGCATCATCCAAAGCCTTGTCTTCTTCACCCAAATGCAGCCAGCAAATGCTCCTCTTTGCATACAAGGTTGAATTATCAGGGTCAATCTCCAGTGCCTGCAGTTTGTACATTCAGGCATAAACGGTTTGTACCTGGAGGTAATCTAGCAACAATTTATATTGTAACTGTTCATAATTGCGAGCATTTTAGCCTTGTAGGCCAGAAAGAGGTTCATCAGCAAGGAAAGTGCACAGGACAACTATTGAAGACGTATATGATGCAAGAGTACCTTGGCATAGAGAGCTAACGCATCAGCATAATCATTTTCTTCAATTGTGCCATCCCCTTGCATTTTCAAAGCAAATCCATCATTTTCCTCGAATGCTGAAACTCCGTGCTCTTTCAAAGCACATCCATCGTTTGCCTTGGGGAGAGGATCCTGAATCAAATGTAGAATTGAAAGTCAACTGGAATATGAAATGCAAATTTACTCTTGAATTTACATAGTTCTCGTGTTGAATTATTACACCAGTGCCTGCAGATCTAGCTACAGGGGATGTGAGAGGGGAAAGAATCTCAACACAGTCCATCCACCCTTGGGCTGAAGCATGTTCTGCTGCTGTACTACCAAACTGTTCAGAAGGATACCAAGGGTAAATCTCACAAATAAACAAGGGAAAGCTTATGGAATGACAAAATTAGGTTCTCCATTACGAAATAGCAGAAGAGAGTGGTGAAGGCGTTTATACTCATATCATAATGAGATTCAAGATATGACGATTCTTGGCGATTGTGCAGGTCATGTATTACCCTAGCAATGTAGAGAAGAATATGGATGTCTAGATGAGTGTATGTGTAGCCAGATTCCCAGTATATTCTGGCATGTCTAAAGAGTGAACAGGTGCATGAATGCTGTTTCAGTTATTTTGCTATTTTCTTTTCTGTGTTAAACCGAGATCGTATCGTGCCGACTTCAGTATTAGCTAGATAGAACATTTTGTGAGAGATCATACATAAGCCTTCATCGTGAGGCACTTTACCCCAAAGTTCACCTAGTTTAAATGAACTCAACTAATTACAGACAGAGTTTCACAATACCTCAGTTCGTAAGTGCAGTACGTCTCAATTTTATTTGCAAAACAGATAAGAACAACTTTCCATCTTCTATCCTATTTTCTAGCGAATCATAGCTGTCAAAAACTCTCAATTCAACAGTACAGCACACTATTTCTTGGGGAGTCAACAAACAATATTGGTCCCTAGCAGGTAGTCACTTTCTTTCTTATAAAGTGCCTTCAGCCGTTTTCATGGACCAAAATTCGTCATAACATGAAAACTAACACATAAAACAGGCTAGTAGAGGGTTGGTTGATCTTAATATATGGCCATTGGCTTCTTCGCACATAGAAAAGAGGCACACAATTAACCCCAAATAGCAACATGTGGCATCATGTAAGGCCATAGTCAAATGGCCTCAATTTACTAGTGCTATTAACCACTCCCTTATAATTCAAAAATCTACATCTTAGCAGCTACACTAAACCATCCATAGCCAGCTCAGAAAATACACAAATTGACACTAACAGCTTAAATAGCAGTACGAAAACTCACTTCATCAGGAATATTTGGATCAGCGCCAGCTTCCAGCAAACACTTGACGCCGCAAGTGAAGCCACAGGATGCAGCTATTATTAATGGTGTCATTAGAGGCCTACCAGCATTGACATCCGCACCAGCCTGAAACATGGAATGTATAACATAGAATGTTGAAGGTAGTGTTTCTAAAAGACGCAACAGCTTCCTTTCGCAAAAACTTTCTACAGTAGGAGCTCTAAAGGGACAAGTCACTGCACCTTAATAAGTAGTTCCACGCATTTCAGTGAAGAAGCGTAGATAGCCAATGAAAGTGGTGTATAGAATAATTCTGTAACAGTGTTAGGCTGGAGAGAAGGGAAGGAAAAGATTACTTGCAGATAAGATAAACAATGAAAAGAAGGGTAATGGAGAAAACTAAAATGTCAGAGTTATTGCAATTTTTAGGAAAACATGGAAAAAAGTGAACAAAAATAGCTTTGCATGCCCAAAAAGGCAAAAGGGAAACAACAATTCCTATCATCTTTGATTATTATTTTTTCATTGCATCATCCTATACATATATACTCCTAATTAGTAATTCGAGGTTCCTTTCATCCCAGCACACTGATCCAATGATAAACTCCCACATAAATCTAGAAGGGAAATTATCTCACATCCTGCTAGGTCATTGAGTTATCTGGATGCTTGTATCTCAATTTTGCGGTATAATCAGCACGTACGAAACTTTAATATGTGGTGTGTGGGGGGGGGGGGGGGGGGGAGCTTTGGCCATCTAAACGAAGCTAGAACGCTGATTTTTCAATATTAGTGACCAACCGACTTAAATAATAAAAAAGGAATTTCCATCTAGCAGGACACAGGGATGATTGTTCTCAATCCAACGAACTGGCAGCTTATGAAATGTAATACAGACAGAAGAGTTTGTACAGGAATTGCTGATTATGATGTCAGACAGCTCCTTAAATAGATAAATAATACATGGGAGACAGGATGTGCCCCAGCAATGGTCTGTTGCCAGATTTAAATATAGCATACATATAGATGTGAAAAGGCTACAAAATCCTGCATTACTAAGAAGTTTAGGGCTCTTTTGATTCATAGGATAGGAATAATGTAGGAATAGGAAAACCATAGGATTGGGATGTCATGTCCAAGTGAATCTATGGGAAAAGGGATTCTCTTTGATTGTGGCAAAGGAATTTTCATGAGGTTGGACATCATGCTTTTTTCCTATAGGATTTACACTACAAGATTCTATGGGATTAATTCCTATAGGATGTGATCCTATGAATCAAACAACATCTATAGGAAAATTTTCTATAGGAACCAATCCTTCAAAATTCCTATGTCATTCCTTTGAATCAAAGAGGCCCTTAAAAAAAACTAAACCCTTTGTATATCCAAGGCATAAACTTACATGTTAATCAAAGAAATTAATAAGGATGGGATTCTATCACTAATCGGCTCATGAAAGTATAATCCATCAATATTTTTAAATCACATCAATGGTCTGCATTCATATGATAGGGAATATGCACATATATTATAGGGTGTGTGCTGATCCTGACCTGCTCAATTTACCTGCTAATAAGAGAAATATAAAAGGCTGGAAATGTACATTTATTATAACATGCCAAATCAAATTAGAATGGGATGTCAAGTTTAGTTGCACTAACGAGATGCATCATGCAACCACTTTCAGTTTTGAGACAAAATCAAATATGCAAAGCTAAACAAAAGGATGTACATACTTCTCAATTTGCCTACTATATATCAAATGTCTAAGTTCACTTTATGATAACAGTAACAAAATACTAGTGTCTATGTAGCTCCTGCGGTGCCCTACGGTGCATGGCTTGATAACTAGTTGGTATACTCCAGGAATTTTCAGCCCATCTTGTACAATAAAGCTCCTTGTGCAACTATCAAGTACATGAATGAAACAAAAAATCAACAGAGCAGCACATCACTAAGCTCCATGGTCCCTAGCGTCAAAGTAAACTACTCACGCATAACCTACCCAGTACCAGCACTATGAAATTATGAACGGCCAGCAAGTGGTTGTGTGGACGATGTGGGAAGAGCGGGGAGGACATGTGAGCATGATCTCGCAAGTACAGTTGATTAAGCTATAATTTGGTTTGACTGCAACTTACCTTAATCTGAATGTGCAAAAATATCATGGTTTAACCATTTTCATCTAGCACAGAGTCATCATGAATCTAATACGTTTTAAGCAAGCAAAAAATAAATATTAAATGATACATGATAATAGAAGTGTAAGAACACAAAGAGCCATAAGATTAGAGCCAGCCAGTAAAACAGAAGTCCTGGCTCAGTCAGGTCAAGTAAATAAAATAGCATCCATTCCACCTCGGCCAAACCAAATCTTTGGATAGGCAGGGTTCGGAAGGGGGAGGGAAAACATATAAGAACACTGCTAGGCCAGCCGTATTGAAGGGAATATTGTACAGTACACAACATACATAAATTAATCATAAATAGCAAACCAAAGATGTGAAAAAAGAAGTATTACATTTGCCTGATGCCCCAACAACAATTCCAACATTCTCACATTTCCACTATGAGCAGCAACGTGTAGTGGTGTTCGATTTTCACATATAGGGTCAACATAAGCCCCTGGACAATAATAATTCTGCTATTTCATAGGTATCTGGATGAAATAAATGAAATGCTCATGTCACATTACCATCAAGGATACATGAAAAGAATACGAAAGATAGCTATTATCTCGAGTCTTAGCTGCCCAGAACTGGCTGATTCTGAGGTGGTACGTGTGCCAGACTGCCAGGATGAACAGTTTGGTAGCTTACTAGGTGCCAATATGGGACAGGACTGCTAATGAACTTCAAAGTACTGTCTTTTTGTTGGTACATTTACGATTAGATTCGATTTTGCCTCGTGATCTTTGTGATTGAAATTTGAATCCACCATGTGTTTTTTCTGCTTAGTAAGTAAAATATAACATTCACATGCGCCTAATTTTCCAAAAATACATATACAGCATATTTCTACAAACCTATAAGCTAAAGTAACTATGAAAAAATATGTGTGGTTTTTACAAGCAGTAAGCACACTAAGAAAATTATTGCAATGTAGGTAGGTTCTACAAAGGCTTTCAGCAGCTGACCAACAAAACCTGTTCCAGACCAATGGTTAAGTATAGGAAACACCGCAAACAAAGAGAAAATACCTGACCGTACCCAACCAGCCGGACAAAAAATTGTTTCTCCAAGCCAATGACTGGCATTTTAAGCCCTAGTTTGAGTCTTATTCAACTGTAGTTATGTGTTTTGTTCGAGGGAAAAGTTTATGCACATCACATACTGTTGAACTAGCTACCTGAATAAATAAAATATCAAATGACAATGGTTTCTATTATCTCTAGATTGACGGTACTACCTATTAGCCAAAAATGCATCACTAATTAAACGTTGTTGTGCCACCTTTACATAATCACTACACAATGCGCAAGAGAGTAAAAACTGAAGGGCTGAAATTTACTGCAATACAGACATCACAACCAATTTTGGGTAAAATATGAAGCAGAACAGATCAGGCAGCATGAATAAAGAACCTGTCATTGAAGCATAATGCAGCGCGGTACACCCTTTAATATCTGTTTTGTTTGGCTTAGCACCATGGTCAAGAAGAAACCTTACAACTGATGTAGATCCACAACCAGATATTGCATATGACAGAGGCGTTACACCTAGCAAGGGAATGAGAACAGCAAACGTTTGATCAGAATGATCAACAATTCGGATTCCAACCAACAAAAAGTGATAATAATCAAGAGCAGCTGCAGCAGCGGGATCCATACTGAAACATCACGCAAGTAGGTGCTACACGTAAGTTAAAACGAAGAGTAAAAAAAATTCGCTGGCGATGGCACCATTGATGTCCATGCTACCACAAAAGATTGTATTTTATAGATCCATGAATTCAGCATAGATTTCACAGCCTCTTAAGAACCAAACGCGCCCTTGAGCAGCATCGGCATTTGCAGAATTTCAAGGCTTATAAAAAACTAACTACCATGCACATAAACAGACTGAGTCACCGCAGCAAGCAATCAGCAACTGTTCTCTCAAACAAAATAAATAAAACATCCCACTCCACGGAGATGCCACTCTGCATCTCTGAATCAGTCCAGCACATTCTAAAGCCAAAACACGTGCTACTAGTAAATAACGAACAAATTTACCATCGTCGCCGGGCGCGTTGACGTCGAGGCAGAGGTCCTCGACGAGGAACCTGCACATCTCCAGACTGCCGTCCGACGCCGCCACGTGGAGCGGCCCACTGCCGCACTGCGGGAGCTTGATCGCCGCCAGCGCCTCTGCCACGCCTTTCCCTGACTTCCTCAGCTCCTCACGATCTCTGCATGGACAGCCTCGTCAGATCCACGAGCGTCGACACCCGATCCGTGGCGGGGGGCGGCGGGCTTACTCCTCACGGCGATGTCGCCGTCGGTCGCGTCGCTGAGCGTCTGCACGGCCGCCCACTCATCGTTGGAGAGCGTGCGGTTCCCGATCCTCACCCGCTGCCGGGATGTGGCCGTGGAGACGCGGATCGGCGGCATCCTGGGCTCTCGATGGGACGGAAGCTTCAGAAGGCTAGGGTTTGGCGAGGAGGTCGAGGCGGAGTGGGTGGGGAATGGGAAAAAATGGCGGGAAGTGCTTCCGTACAGTACAGAGTGCGGTGACGAAGGCAGGCTTTAGAGCATCTCCACTGGGCTCAAAGTGATCAAAGGTCCAATTGGGGTCCGGACGGGCAAAAACCGTCACCACAGGGCACCCCAAAGGGTCGTCTCGAGCGATTTTGTGTCCGGCACCTCCGAGAGGGGGGCGGACATGGCTTCCGACAGGAGTGGCCGCCCGTCATAGGCACAGCGTCCCGCACCGTGTTAACTTGGGCTTGGCAGGAGGCCGTTACGCTGCGTTTAATGGCGAGGCGACGAGACGGCGGCGGCTCGCCTCGCAATACCGCCACGCCCGTTTCCCAGGTGGGCGCAGAGCGAAGCGACGCGTCGCAATAACGCCGCGCCCGTTCCCATCCCATGGCGCAGACGGAAGCGACGCGTGCTGAAGTCGCAGCGGTGCCCGCGGCGGCGCCCTGTGCACACGCGTCGTCGGCATCAATGCGTGACCAGGCGAACCGGTGGCCACGTTAATGCAGGCCACCAACCCCGTTCCTCCGGCCGCCTTTAAAACCCGGCGCGTCGCAGCCCTCCTCACCACACCACCGCTTCTCCCCTCTCCCAACTCGCCACCAGCAGATCGGCCGCCAAGCATGGCGGGCAACCGCGAGAGCGGAGGAGCGCGAGCGCCGGCGTCATCGTGACTTCCTCTCGGCGGAAAGCGAGCGCCGCGAGCAGATGGAGAAACGTCGTCGCCGCAACGAGGAGGCGAAGATGGCCAGGGCGTATGAACGCGAGCGGTGGCTCGAGGACGCAGCTAACGCGCCTCCGTACGTGGTCTCGCTGGGAGAGCGCGGCTGTGCAGCCGCCACAGCGTGCCGGTGGAGCACGATGACACCCTACCGAAGGGTGGACGAGGAACGTCGTCAACGTGCCGGTGGCGCCGCGACTCAGTGTGCAAGGAGCGCGTCGACTTCATCAAGCGAAAGTGGCAGGCGATGCCGTACGAGCAGAAGCTGGAACCCAAGTACTCCATCTCGGCTCCCTACTGGCACGCCGTGGTGGACGCGGAGTACGAGGCGCGTTGTGTCGGCGACTTCCTCCTACCGGATAATAACCCATCGGATTCACCGCGAGCACCCAGGCCGGGGGGGACCCTTACCTGACGGCGGGGATGTCGCCGGCGGTAGATTTGTTGAGCGTCTGCACGGCCGACCATTCATCCTTGGAGAGCGTGCGGTTCCCGATCCTCACCGCCGCCGGGATGTGCCCTTGGTCTTGGAGTTGGAGGCGCGGGTCGGCTGCATCCTTCCTGGGCTCGGATGGGATGGAAGGTTCTAGAAGATTAGGGTTTGGAAATTTGGCGAGGAGGCGGAGGCGGAGTGGGCGGGGAATGGAAAAAAATGGGGAAGCCTGAGGGGTGGTGCTTCCGTACAGTACAAGGACGCTCGCTTATGCGGGCCGAAGAATATTGGGCTAGGATGCGAAGGGTGGAGCGTCGGCCTTTCTTCCTGCAGACACGGTCATCCTGGGTTGTTTTTCTCCCGGTTGACCTTTTTGTTTTTGAATTATTTGGCGTGGGTCTTTAATGTGTCCTTTTCGTATTAGCGTGTATATTTCCCGTGTTGATTTACGTATTTTTATGTTAGTGTATGTGTATTTCTTAGAATGCGCTTCACGTGTACTTCTAAAAACAAATACTCCCTCCGTTCTGAAATACTTGACATGCATTTGTCTAAATATGGACGTATCTAGACGTCTTTGGACAGACCCAAGTCAAGTATTTTCGAACGGAGGGAGTAGCAGACAAAATCGAAAGAAAAAACAAAAGACAGACCGAAAGGAACAAACACAGAAGAAAAGAAAAAAAAGCCAGTTCTATTGCACGTGGCGATCCCCATGGTGACACCTTTGCACCCTTATATAGTTTGCCTATATAAAAATAAAATGGACGCTTGAATTTGTGTAATCCAATTTTAAAAATTGTTCGACATATATGCTCGAGCAAGTATTGGAACGGAGTTGTGTGAACGAGAAACAATATTTGTTTTGAAGTATGGACTGTATTTGATTTTATTTACATCTATAGTTTACGTGCAAAGCAGAGGAGAAGTGTTTGCATCCGCAGCTATTGTATATGCCCTTTGCTAGTAGGAATTAAGTTCATGACGAGATTTGATAACCGTGGATATGAATAAACCAAGTACAAAAATAGTCTCCTAAGAAATCGATGCCGGAGAAATAGCCCCCTTGGCTCAATGAGTGCCGGCCAGAAGACACCGCCTAATTGATTAATGTGAGCTCAAAGCTTGTAAAAGGTGAGTGTCAACAAGGCCCTGCACAAGGGTGATTGGATCCATGTGATTAAGTTTTGGACGGGGCTCACGGTTGGCTATTTACAATAGTTCTCGAATTATATATATGGACAGGATTATCGCGAATACATCTCCAACTCGAAACCACATGCATTATTAGATGAAAGTTCTTGACTTTTCAGAAGTACACCGCGGCATGGCCTCATCGAGCACAAACCTTGGGGTATGCATGGTTCGGTTTGGATCGTCAAGATGCAAATTCTTTTTGTGGCTTGTCACTACAAGAAATATGTTAACTGGTGACCTCCATATTGGTCACTGAATGGTCACGTATTTTTATTTGTGATTTTTTTGTGATAAAAAACAGTTGGTTGAAAACTGGCAGCCACTAACGGAAGTACGTGACCTTTTGTGTGACCGACTATAAAGATGCAAATGGCTTAACCACGGCCCACGGGTTATGCCCCCGTTGCAAACAGGTACAAGAGTTCACAACCCATGTTTTCTTGAAATGTGGATTCTCGTTTTGTCTTAGGGCGTGTGGTCAGGAGTTTGGCGATGGATCAATGGGGCCCTTTGGATCGGAATCTGTATATCCATAGGATTGTTTTAAGAAAATCTATTTGGATCAAAGGAAGAGTTAATGGCCCGCGGTCACACACTCGACGCCAATGTGCACTTAAGTCACACTTCTCCAGAATGTGATTATTTGGTCACACAACTCGACAAGTGCGTGCACGCAGCTCACTGGCCCCACTTGTCAGTCCGTTTTTGGACGGTAAATTTTCAGGGAAAACCCCCTGGAGTAATATTAATTTTACAAAATGGTCCCCCTAGAGGACCATTTGTAAAATTAGAAGGACCATTTGGTAAAATTAGGAGGACCATTTTGTAAAATTAATATTACTCCAGGTGGTTTTCTGAAAATTTACCGTCCAAAACAGGCTGACAAGTGGGGCCAGTGACCTGCGTGCACGCATGTCGAGTTGTGTGACCAAATAATCACATTCTGGAGAAGTGTGACTTAAATGCACATCGACGACGAGTTGTGTGACCGCTGGTGCTATTAACTCTCAAAGGAAGGACATGTCAAAAACATATGAATTGCTTCATGTACCTCAATCCCATAGGAATATCACATTCAATCTAACCTATTTTCTCGCGCCGCCAAATCCGGCCGCCGCAGCGGCCATGGAGGCCACGGGCGAGCTTCCCCGCGCACCCACGCCGGCGCCGACCTCCTCCTCCACGCCGCGGTTGTCCTTCGCCACCCCGCCGCCCGCCATGCCCCCTCGCCTCGCGTGCCCCGGCGCCGTCGTCGCCTCGCGCGCGTCGGCGCAAGACCGCGACGGACTCCCTAGCCTCGAGCGCGTTGGCGCACGACCGCGAGCCCTAGCGCCGCCGCGGTCGATTTCGGGCCCCCCGCACCGCCACATGGTCGATTCCGGGCCCGCCCGCGCCCTGGCGCCTCCGCCGTGCACGATTCCGTCCACGCCGCCTATGCGCGGTCGATTCCGGCCTCGGCCGTGCCTCGTGCCTATGTTGTGCTCGATCCAGCCTGCACCATCTTTGTGTGGCTGACAAGATGACCCCACCTGTCATTGTAATAGACACAGGATTTTGCAATCTAGTTATACAAAGGCTGAAAAGAACAAAATTTGTTGGCTTTGTAAACACTCTCTCTCCTCTTGCATATCACATCTTTTTACAAATTCATTATGCAAATGCTGTTGGAGATGCTCTAAGAGTATCTCCACTCGGGGCGCCCAAATGGCCGCCGAAAGGCCTTTGGGGCGTGTCGGACACATTTTCGCCCCCACTCGCGGCGCCCAAATGAGATTTTGGTCCGGCGCGGCCCAGTTTTCGGTCCGGCACGCCCACCCCAAGCCCTCATCTTGGGGAGTCGTCGGGCGGGCCCGGAACGGAACGAAACGCGCCGCACGTCTGCCTCCGACGCGCGGGCCACGCCTGTCAGAGTGAGAGAGGCACTTCAACTGGCGGTGGTCAAAACCGTCGTCAAAGCCGCGTGCCGCGTGGCGACGCCTCGTTCTCACAGCCGGCGGACGTCAGTGAGCCGCCGCGTCCCACCGCTCGCCGGCGTGAATGCGGCGCGCCTTTT
>CAMZMU010000050.1:8740869-8888969 GCA_947311845.1 Poa pratensis
CGTGGTCTCCGCCCCGGTTTCTTGCTGCATCGCCTCCTTTCTCTCGCCCGCACACTGATGGCTAACCCTAGCCTCCATGGCTCGGGTCGCCGGCGCTGCCCCCTGGCTCCCGCGCCTCCGGCTACCGCTCCTCGAGCCCCTGCTCGACCTCTGGCTTGAGCTTGCCTCCGTTCCCTACCTCAACCTCAACCACGAGCATCTTCGCTAACCTCGCCTCACATCCGACGCCGGCGGGATGGCAGTGCCGCGTCTGCAAACCCCGCGTCGCGCCGATTCTGCTCCTGCTCGTTCCTCTGCATCGATTCCGGTTCTGGTGCGATGGTGGTGGTGCGGTGCTGCTGTTTGTGCTGCTGTCGCCGACGGACGGCGGTTGTGTTGCCGTCACCAGCAACCACGGGGACTACTACTGCGGCTACTTCCACTCCGATGTCGGCGGGACGGTGCTCTGGCGCAACCTCCGGCATCGACACACTCGCCTGCTTCCTCAACTACGCCATGCTCTGCTACGACTACAACTCCATGAGGTGAATTCTCTCCTGTGACCAGCTAGTGAGCTGATTACCTCCAGTGGTCTGTGATGTTCAGGTGGTGCTGCTCCTTATTCATCAGGTGATGAACTGGTGCATGAATTCGTGTTTTGCCTGTTCATCAAACGTTGAACTCGTGGTTCTTGTGTGGCTAGCTTAGGAGAGGATTGGTTTCTGTCTGAGTGTTTAAACTGAAGAAAACTTCAGTTGGTCAGTTAATACTTGCTATAAACTAGCTAATAAATATGGATGTGATAAACTTGTCTGTCTAGTTGTATTAGCTGTTGAAGTATTCAATTTGGGTGCTTTACATTTAGTTATTGCTGTCAGTTAAATTATAGAGAAGAATTCTAAATGATTTATTCAATTAGATGGTGTTGTGGATGCTCCTGTTTGGATGATTAATTCATCCAAGCATCTGTGCTTTTGTGATAACTTAACTTTGATGAAACTGAACCTATTCTAACTGTTTAACTGAATAGATTCATTTATACTCCTGTTTAATTTTAAGCTTAGAATTTGTTTATTATGTTCTTAATGGCTTGCTCAAATTTGCTTGTAAGCTTTTGGCTTTGATTCATAGATGGCTAATCATGTTCTTAAGTTGTAGAGGATTAGGAATGTGTTTTGGACAAATTTGATGATTTAGAGGTTTCTGGGCAGCACCAAGTAGCTGTCCAATAATATGTAACTGTGATTTAAAATAGAGAATATCCAGATCATATTTAAAACATGAACTAGGGTGCTTGTGAAGCAAAAGTGATATGCTCCACTCCCTGGACATGATCTAGCTGTGTGAACTATTAAGTGTGGATGTGTTGCCTTGCTCTCCTCTCTTTCTAGCACTGTCCTGTCATTTACAGAACTTGCTAGCACCTCTCCTCTGCCTCACACACATACAAAGAATTAACCTGCTGTTGTTGAGCAGCTTGGTCTTCTGGAAAATGATGATAACCTGCGTCTTGTGGCTAGCCTGCTCTCCTCCTCGCTGCATCAATGTCCTAGGGTGTATTTATCTAGCTGCAAATTATTTCAGTGGATGTTCTTGTGTTCTTGAGCTGTGGAAACATTGTATACTGTTGGTAGATGATCTTGCTGATACATGGAACATTTGGTGTGTTTGAGATGAATTCTTGGTGCTAGAACAGTGGCTAGTATTGCTGTCCTGTTTATATACAGCTATAGGACGGTTTAGGCTGTTGTTGTGGTGGTGACAACACATACCATGCATATGGTGAGTGTGCTGCTTGTGTGTGGCCCCTTGTTGGTGCAAGTTTCTAGGTTTGAGGTGCATTCCCTCTTGTGCAAGCCTTGAGCTGATATGGATAAGCTCCTTTGACTCCTTTTGGGTTGCCAAGTGAAGTCCTTCACCTCCTTGAGCAAGCTATGGCTGCTCCCTTCTTATCTGTCGGAGAATGACTCCCACGAAACAGGGGCAGTCACACTCGCGAAGAGAGTTCGTGTAAGGGGCTGAACACGACGTCAATCAACCCTCATCCGGCGCGGCGACGCTGCTCGTCGTGCCTGAGGAGGGACATCACGGCAGAGAGAGACACGGCGCGTACCCAGGTTCACGGCCCTCTTGTGGAGGTAAAACCGCTACGTCCTGCCTGTCTGTATTGCTGCTTGTAGAGGTTACAGTACAGCGTGCTTGCCGAGGCACAGTTGTGGCAATGGCGCGTACAAGGGGAGGGAAACTACTGTCTTCTTCTCCCTTGCGCGCAAGTAGCTAGACTAGGAGTAAAATGTGTTCGATCCCCTCTTAGGGTGGTGCACCAGCTCCTTTTATAGCGCCCCGGGCCTCCTCCCTGTCCTTGTGCAGCGGAGGGCTACCACATGGCGACAACGGTCGGGAGCACGGTGCACCGCTGCTTGGGCGTCCATGAGCGCGGTCCATGGGCACAAAAGCTGAGGCCGCAGCAGAGAGGCCGCCGTCCATCCAGGACGGCCAGCTGCCGCCGCAGAGGAGCGGGGAAGTCCCCACGGTGACGTCGCGTTTGGCGCGTAGCGCCGGCCTGCTCCCTTATCACCAAAGAGGAAAGCTTGGTGGTCTGCGCCGTTGCCCCTGCTTTGTTGACTCCTTTATCACCAAAGTGGGACTGTAGCTCCGTCGTCACCTGCGCAGAGGCGCGGTCACTCTGCGGCCGCTGCGGAAGCCATGTGCGCTCCGCAGAGCTTGCTTTACAGTGAAGGAACCCTCGCGTGGGCGGGAACGCCCTGTGGAGGATTCTGCGTTGACTTCCCTTCAGGGAAAACTTCCTTGGAGAGGGGCAGCGGAGTAGAG
This sequence comes from Poa pratensis, assembly GCA_947311845.1. Taxonomy (NCBI): domain Eukaryota; kingdom Viridiplantae; phylum Streptophyta; class Magnoliopsida; order Poales; family Poaceae; genus Poa; species Poa pratensis. The sequence goes on from CAMZMU010000050.1 coordinate 8,743,681, forward strand.
GCTCCACAGGCCCTAGCTGCCTCCTCAGGCCTCCGCGAGGCGATTCTGCCCCGCGGGCTCCCCAGGCTTGCAGCCTGGTCCTTAGCGAGATTCACTCGCCGAGTGTTGAGGGTTATAGAGGCCTGGCCCAGTACACCCTGGTTCTTACTGGGCTGACAGTAGCCCCCGGGCCCATGACGGGCACGACGCGGTCCAGGGGGCGCAGGCGAAGCGTCATGGGCCCAAAGTGTCCGGCCGGCCCGAGACACGTGGCGAGCGGTTGGTGCGTCTCGGCTTCTCCGGAGGAGGTGGGCGTCGTGGTGGGACCCACGACGCCTCGGAAACCGCTCTGAGGTGATATAAAGGCTGCCGCGGCTGTGCCGGCAGCAGTTCCGCCGCATTTACGCCTTTTCCTTCTTGCATACACCTCCGGTGCTCCACTACTCCGGCGATTTCCGTTCTTCTCCGAGCTCTTCCGCCGCCCTTCCTTCGCGAGCCATGGGCCCCAAGAAAGGCAAGGCGGCGATGGTGGAGGCCTCCGCTGAAGCGCAGCGGGAGGAGGAGCTTGCGCCGGCTCTCATCGGCACTCGCGTCTCCACAGCGGAGGCGCTGGATAGGCTGAAGGTCCTCGTCGCCGGGAGGAATAATGAGCATGGCGCCAGCGGCGTCAAGGCGGCGCGCTTCGGCAAGCTGGCGGCGGGGTGGTACCCCATTTTCGTCCACACGCTGTTCGCCGGCTTGGTGCCGCCGTTCTCTCCCTTCCTTGCGGAGGTGCTGGCTTTCTATCAGATCCAGCTCCTGCACCTCCACCCGAACTCCATCCTGATTCTCGCCATCTTCGCCTATCTCTGCGAGGCGTATCTGGGAGTGATGCCTCCGTGGCCTTCTTCCGGAGCTTCTACGCGCTCCGCAACACGGCGCCCGGCGAGCGGTCTGGGTGCGTGTCTTTCCGCATCGCAGACGGGATGGGCGCCGTCTACATCCCCATGTCGTGGGATGGCGACAAGGCCGTTACGAGGGTGACGAAGAAGGTGGAGGACTTCCGCCAGAAGTGGGTCCTCGTCGACGCCAAGGAGCGGAATGCCTTCTTCGATGAGCCTGAGGCGCCGCCGCTGAAGAACTCAAATTGGTCCAGCGAGAAGTCCAGCACCAGAAGATTGCCCACTTGGTCTCGCGCATGAAGCTCGTCCGCGAGGCTGGCCTCACGGGGCAGATGGTCGCTGAGGACTTCGTGAGGCGGCGCATCGCTCCCCTCCAGGCGCACACGAAGCCGGTGTGGATGTACTCCGGCCCGGCAGATCCAATGCGCTTGCACCTCAGCGCCCACGCGCCAGACGACGTCGCCTCCATCTTAGGCACGCTCTTCATCGCCCCGGAGATCCCTGTTCCGGGCACTGAGCACCTGAGGCCCCTCCACCAGCTCACTCCAAAGAAGCGCCTCGCAGTTCTGGAGATGATGCCGACGTTCACGCCAGAGGGCTTGGAGGGAGAAGAGGCGAAGGGGGCTGCGGCGCCTGTGGTGGAGGAAGACTTGTTTGGCGAGTCCTCTGCTGCTTCAGACGCCGAAGCTGACGCCGCCGCCGGAGGAGTCAACCCCTCGTCAGGGGAGGCGAGCTCTTCAAAGCAGGCGGCCCCTGAGGAGGAGATCCTGGAGGTATCGTCCGATGTGGACGAGGATTTTGTGGTGGCCCCGTCACGACGGGCCACAGAAGAAGAAGACGAAGACGGGACGATAGCGGCCCGGAGGCCGCGGCAAAGCGGTGCGAGCCCCGCACCAAGGCCATCCACGACAGGGCCGCCAGAAGCCTGGAGAGCACTCCTCTCAAGAGGAAAGCTGGGCGGCCCCTGAGGAGCCCAGCGCTGGAGCCTCAACAGGCCTGCGGCGCTCCGCCAACAAGGTGTGGGTGGACACCCGCGCCAAGTCATCTGGGTGAGTACTGCTTCTTCTTGACTCGTTCTTGCTTATCGAGAGTTCTTGCCTTTCTCGAGGATCTCACTGTCTTGATTATCAGGGGTCTGGTTCATGCGAAGCGCGCCGACTCCGCAAGGCTGCGGACGTGCGGCGCGACGCTACGACCGTTGTTGAGGGGCCTACAGCGCCCCTTGGAGAGAGACTGAGGAGCCCGTGGTGACAGTCACCACGGGCCCGGCTGTTGACGAGGCCATGAGGCCTGTGGGGAGACGCCCCTTGAAGAAGCAACTGCCTCGCCACCTCCTGCCGAGAGTCAGTTGAGGAGGCGGCGAAGGCTCCGTCGCCGCCGCGCCCTGATGCTCCACTGGAGCCCCCAGAGACACCCGCCGTGGAGACGGCGGGGACCAGCACACAGGCGCCGGGAGGCGCCGACGTCGAGATGGAGGAGGGAACTCCTCCGCCGCCCCCTCCAAATTCCGAGCCTGAGGGGGAGGCCACTTCTTCTGAGGCCGCAGCAGGCGAGGCTGCGGTTGAGCCTCTGGTGGCTAGGCCTCCCTCGCCAGCCCCCGAGGCCCACGAGGAGGTCGTCGTGGAGAACAACGACGCACAAGACGGTGGGGGCCCGCTCCTGTGGCCCCGTGCTGACCCTGGTCCAAGCACTGTGCTTTCTGCACCAGAGGCTGGCGCTGGGGCGGAGGACGTGCGCCACGTGAGGGCTCTTGGGCCTTGGTCTTGAGCGACCGGAGCCGGAGCGGCGCGAGCCGCCAAGCTGCCCTCCGTTTGGTGAGGGGCACCCTAGACGGGCTAGAGACCCAACTTGCCCTTGAGGAGGCGGAGCTTGGCAGGAGGTACGACGCCCTTGCTGCTGACTGGGCCCGCTTCTTCGAAGTCAGGCGGCGGAGTGGCCCTGACGACCAAGCTCTTCAGGCGCAGCGCGACGAGGCGACGCGGCAGGCCCAGGAGATCCGCGAGAACGCGGAGCGCGAGGCGCAAGAGGCCTTGGCGCCGGTCCAGGCGGAGCGCAAGGCGGCTGCAGAGGATCGGGAGGCGGCTGTGGCGGAGCGCCAGGCTGCAGCCTCCGACCGAGCGGCTATCGAGACCTCCCTCGCCGACCAGCGCAAGGAGCTGGCCAGCCGCGAGGAGAAGATAATTTCTGAAGCTGAGGTGGTGAGGAAGTCTCTGGAGCAGCATCGTCTGTCGCTGGAGGCTCGCGAGCAGGCCATGACGACACGCGAAGCTGAGGTGCTCAAGCGTGAGGAGAAACTGGAGCAGGCGGAAACTGACATGAACAGAGAGCGTGAGGCCTTGGAGTCCCGCGAGAGCAGCTTGGCTGAGGCCATGGGCAAGCACGACAAGGAGGTGGAGCGGCACCGGGAGCTTGTGGAGAAGGCCAACCAAAGCTTGCCGAGAAGAAAAAGGAGGCAGAGGCGGAGGCCCTCACCAAGCAAAAAGAGTACCGCACTGCTGTCACACAGGCCGTCTCCCGGGAGTATGCTGGGAAGTTCAAGAAGCAGGAGGACGGCTTCCAGAAAAAGCGCAGAGAGCTCGGCAAGCGCATTCGCCAGCTGGAGGAGTGGAACGCCAACTTGAAATCCTCGCTGAAGCGCGCCAAGGACGCTAATCTCCGCACGGAACAGGCCCTCGAGCGCTCGGAGCAGGACCTCACAGCCCTGATGGCAGACATGCAGGAGCTGAATGCGCAGGTGGCCCCTGTTGTGGAGAGGGTCGAGGAGGCTGAGCAGAGCGCGGTGGCGGCACGGGTCTTGACGCAGCAGCGGGAGCGTATGTTCCGATCTTTGGTGACGCGCGGGAACGCTCTTGCTGCGAAGCTGGGGGTGGATGCTCCTGCCGTCCCCGTCCACGGGAACGCCGACGTGCCACGTATCTGACCTACTTCGACCAGCTCTTCTCCGTCCTTGAGGGCCCTGTGGCGGAACTCGACGATGTTGTCGACGAGGAGTGCCGCAAGCTCCTGCTGGTGGCGGTCGAGCGCGTCTTCGTCAACCTCAAGCGCCTATATCCATGCTTCGACTTCGAGTCCGTGACCGAGCCCATGGGGATGCTCAGACCGAGACGCGCCTCTTCAACTCGCTGCGGGAGGAGATCAACGACTATGTCAACCGCTTCAAGAGGGTCGCTGAAGAGCCGGCCTCTGGCGAGGAGGAAGACGTCGAGGAGGAAGGCGCGGAGGAAGATGACGCTGAGGAGGATGAGGCCGCCAAGACTTCTGCTTAAGCTGCTCCTGCCACAAGTCGCGCCTGAGGCGCAAGTTATCTTTGTTTAAAGACTTTGTTTCATTTGTGATGGTCTGTAAAACACTTTATTGTGCTGCAATGTGCGTGTGCCCCTCGACGGGCATTTTATCCCTATTCCATGCCTTTTTCGCTTTACGTCGTCAGGACCCGTCTCTTAGCGCTATGACTCCGCCACTACGGTATGCCAGAGCAATGACTCAGCAAGGCCGGGGGGTGTTTAAGGCTTAGAGAGGTAAGAGCTCTCGAGTCGCGATGCTCGAGGGCTCCCCTTTGACGCTCAAGCAGTCCATGAAATGCGAAGGAGAAAATACCCGCCCGAGGGACGGAAGTTGCTCGTGAGAGGAAAAACACAACGCCTGAGGTGTAAGCGCAGGACTTAGCTTAGCGAGGTTCTGCCTCGTGGAGGGCGTTGATTTCCCTGAAGATGTGCTTCCCTCTTTGGGTCTGGAGCGTGACTCCACGAGCCTTGGGGGGACTCTTGTTCCCTGTGTAGGTTAGAGGTGGAACCAAAGCAAACATGGTAGAGAAACTCATGCGCGCTTATAGGTTTCCTCATGGGTGCCTCGCGAGGAGAGTAAGTACCAAAGGTCCTTAGGTGAGGTGGCAGGTTTGGGAGCAAGCCCCTGGGCCAGAGCTCTTTGGTGAGGTAACAGGCGTGAGAGCGTGCTCACGTGTTAGAGCTCGGATCCTTTTGGGTTTTGCGGTGCTGCTGGGATGCTCCCGAGGCACAGTCACCGTACTCAGCCCCCGCTCGCGAGGTGCGCAAGGGGAAAGATATGAGCGCGAATGAAAACACAGAGTAATGAGAACTAAAACTCACCCCCAAAATATTACATAGCGGCGCCGCAGCGCAATGTTTCACTAGGAAACGAATTGGTTCGTTACACTTGGGCTTGCCAAGATAAAGTTTCCATGTCGAGGCATGGGGACCACATTCAGTGGCTGAGACTCTTCACGGCCTGCGGCGGCACGTTACAGGAAGAGCTCAGAGGGACTGGCCCTCAGAGAGAGAAGCTTTTGTGAAGCTTGGAGGTGAAGCTGTGCGCTTTCCTCTAGAGACAAAAAATGCCTGGTGTGATAGAGATCACGGGTAGAACTTGCGTAGATGCGCGATGTTCCAAGGGTTCTTGACCGGGATGCCGTCCTCCGTCTCGAGGCGCACCGCGCCAGGTCTGGCGACATGCGCGACCCTGTAGGGGCCTTCCCACATGGGCGAGAGCTTGTGGAGACCTTCCCTGGAGAGGATCCTCCTGAGGACAAGGTCGCCTGTCTCGAGAGTGCGCGGACGTATGTGGCGGCTGTGGTAGCGTCGCAGGTCTTGCTGGTACTTTGCCGCTCTGAGGGCGGCTCGGCGGCGCAACCCGTCGAGGAACAGCAGGTCGTCGTTGTGGAGGTCTTCTTGATTGTCCTCATTGAAGGCAAGGACCCTTGCGGACCCGTGCTTGATCTCTGTGGGGAGGACTGCTTCGGCTCCATACACCAGGGCGAATGGCGTCTCACCAGTGGGCTTTGTAGGGTTCGTGCGGATGGACCAGAGCACGGAGGGGAGCTCATCGATCCAGCCCTTGCCGTAGCCCTTGAGGCGGTTGAAACTTCTCGTCTTGAGGCCCTTGAGGACCTCAGCATTTGCTCGCTCGGCTTGACCATTGCTCTGTGGGTGAGCTACCGAGGCGAAACAGAGCTTGGTGCCGAGGCTCTCGCAGTAAGCCCTGAAGATGCCGCTGGTGAACTGTGAGCCATTGTCGGTGATGATGCGGTTTGGCACACCAAAGCGGCAGACCAGGCCTCTGATGAACTTCACGGCTGCCCTGGCTGGGATGGTGCGCACCGCTTCAACCTCTGCCCATTTGGTGAACTTGTCAACAGCCACGAAGAGGAACGGTAGCCCCCTTGCGATCTCGGGAAGGGTCCCAAGATGTCCAGCCCCCAGACCGCGAACGGCCAGGAGAGCGGGATGGTCTGGAGTCCCAGTGCAGGCTGATGGACTTGCTTGGCGTGGAACTGGCATGCATCGCAAGACTGAACGATGGTGACGGCATCTTGAAGCACTTGAGGCCAGTAGAAACCGCTCCTGAAGACCTTGCCGGCGAGGGTGCGCGCGCAGGAATGGTGGCCGCACTCTCCACTGTGTATGTCCCTGAGGAGCATGCGTCCTTCCTCAGGAGGCACACACTTGAGGGCAATGCCATTTGGGCGCTTGCGGTATAGGTCTCCCTCAAGGATGTAATAGGATTTCGCTTGTCGAGCGACTCGTTCTGCCTCTGCGTCTTCCTCGGGAAGGACTCCTTTTAGCAAGTAGTCCTTGAGCTCGTCAACCCAGCCTGTTTCTTGGTGCACCATGGTTAGCATCAGACGCTCCCCTGAGGATGGGCCACAGTTGGGTGCGCCACCTGTGGGAGGTGGTGGGAGTACTTCGTCTGTGCTTGTAGCTGGTGCTTGCAGCGGCTGCTTTATGGACCTTGGAGAGCCTCTCTTCAAAGACACCTGCGGGCTGGGCCTCCCTTCGCGATGCGCGCTTGGCGATGTCATCTGCTTCCTGGTTCTCCTTGCGCGGGATGTGCATGAGCTCCATGCCCCTGAAGTGCTTCTCGAGCTTGCGGACCTCTTCAAGGTAGGCAGCCATATGGCTGTCTTTAGGGGTGTAGCTCTTGTTGGAGAAGTTGACCAGGAGCTGGGAGTCGCCTTTGATGAGTAGGTGCTTGACACCGAGGGCAATGGCAGCTCTGAGCCCGGCGAGGAGGCCTTCATATTCAGCGATGTTGTTGGAGATCTTGTCCATCGTGAAGCACAACTGGACGGCATAGTGGAGCTTGTCGCCTTTAGGCGAGGTCAGGACAACGCCAGCGCCTCCGTTGCGGCAGGAGAAAGCTCCATCGAAGTGCATGGTCCAGTGGCTTGGCGTCGTATCTCCAGGCGGTATAGTTTCTGCTTCAGGAGGCTCTTCAGGAGTTGGGTCTGTCCATTCGGCGACAAAATCTGCCAGTGCTCTTCCTTTGATGACCCTTGTGGTGTCAAAACGCAAGTTGAAAGGCTGCAGCTCGATGTTCCACCCTGCTACGCGATCAGTGGCGTTGGGGTTGCGCAGGATTTGCTCCAGAGGGAATGATGTGACCACCGTGACAGGGTGGCCCTGGAAGTAGTGGCGCAGCTTTCTGGAGGCGATGAGCAGGGCGAGAAGGAGCTTCTGCTGCGTAGGGTACCGCTCGCGAGCATCTCTTAGCACAGTACTGACATAGTAACTGGATGCTCGACAAGGGTTGTGGAGGGTGACGCAGCGTTGGCTCCCTCGAGGGACTCCTCAGGCCCTTTGGCGAGGTTTCCTTGTGGAGGAGTCTCAGCAGGGGTGCCTGAAGTAGGCTCGACAGCTGGCTGTGGGTCTGGCTCTGGGCCTGGAGGGACTTTTTCCTTGTCGGGAGGCTCTGGACTTGGAGTGGCTGCACTTTTCTTGGGGAGGACTGGCTCTTCTCTTTCGACCACCAGGACGGCGCTTGCGGTTTGTGGAGTGGCTGCAAGGTACAGCTTTAGATGCTCGCCCGTCCTGGGGGCTACCATAACTGGTGCGCTAGCCAAGTACTTCTTCAAGTCCTCAAATGCCTTGTCTGCCTCTGGAGTCCACTTGAAGGTGCCGGACTTCTTCATGATCTTGAAAAATGGCAGGGCCCTCTCGCCAAACTTGGAGATGAAGCGGCCCAAGCTGGCCATGCACCCAGCTAGGCGCTGCATGTCCTTGAGGCGGCGGGTGGCTGCATTTCTTCTATGGCCTTGATCTTGTCAGGGTTTGCTTCTATGCCGCGATGGGACACGAGGAACCCGAGGAGTTTGCCTGAAGGTACCCCGAAGACGCACTTGGCGGGGTTTAGCTTGATGTTCACCTTGCGCAGGCTGGCGAAGGTCTCCTCGAGGTCCTTCAAGAGAGTGTCTCCCTCGCGAGACTTGACTACGATGTCGTCAACATATGCCTCTGCATTTCTTCCCATCTGAGCCCCCAGGGCGATCCTCATGAGCCTCTGGAAGGTGGCGCCGGCGTTCTTCAACCCGAAGGGCATGCAAGTGTAGCAATACACGCCACAGGGGGTGAGGAACGCTGTTTTCTCCTCGTCCTCTTTAGCCATTTTGATCTGGTGGTAGCCTGAGAAGGCGTCCAGAAAACAGAGGAGATCACAGCCGGCTGTGGAGTCCACGATCTGATCAATCCTTGGCATGGGGTATGGGTCCTTGGGGCAGGCTTTATTTACATCAGTGTAATCGATGCAGAGCCGGCCTCCCCCATTGGGTTTTGGGACAACCACGCCATTAGAGACCCAGGTGGGGTGGGCAACTTCTCGAATAATGTCTGCTGCTTTTAGCTTTTCTACTTCTTTGATGATGAAGGCTTGCTTCTCAGGGGCTTGTTTCCGTGCCTTCTGCTTGACGGGGCGTGCGTTTGGACACACAGCTAAGTGGTGCTCGATCACCTCCCTTGGTACGCCGGACATTTCTGACGGAGTCCATGCGAACATGTCAGAATTTGCCCGAAGGAAGGCGACGAGCGCGCTTTCCTATTTGGGAGGTAAGCCAGCGCCTATGGTGACGCTAGCCCCCGAGCCCTCAGCCCCCGAATCGCTGGTGCTCAGCGACACCTTCTTTGTAGCGCCTGCTCCTGAGAGAACAGCTGCTTCTTCTTCTTGGGCCTCGCGAGGGGCTCCAGGTCTTCGTCAGCAGGGAACGCCATGGCAGCAGCTTTGTAGGCGAGCTCGACAGCGCGTGTAGCGTCCTGTACGTGACCATGGATGGTGATGGTGCCGCCGCTGCCAGGGATCTTGACCATGTTGTAGGCGTGATGCGTGACGGCCATGAACTTCGCGAGGGCGGGGTAGCCGAGGATGGCGTTGTAGGGCAGGCCAATGTGCGCACGTCGAAGTCGATGAGCTCGGTGCGATAGTTTTGCTGCGTGCCAAAGGTGACTGCAAGCCTCACTTGCCCCAGAGGCGAGATTGAGCCGCTGGTGACCCCTGTGAAGGGCCTGGAGGGCATAAGCCACTCGTAGGGCACTTGAAGCGTCTCAAAGGTCTCGACAGAGATGACGTTCAGGCCTGCACCCCCATCAATGAGCGTTTTGCCGACGGCGATATTGTTGATGGTGGGGGTGCACACCAGCGGGAGGGTGCCTACAGTCTTGGTGACTTGGGGTGGTCCTTGGCGTCGAAGGCGATGGTGTACTGAGACCACTTGAGGGGACGCGATGTCTCCACCCCGGCAGCGCTGCGTTGAGCTCGCGGGCGAACTGCTTGAACTGATTGTTGGACTTGGGCGCCTGAGCCCCGCCGAGGATGCACGCCATGGCGCCTCTAGGGGCCTGGTAGCCCCCAGGCTCCTCGTCAGGGAGATTGTTGTTCTTCTCAGCGGCGTTGGCCTGAGTCCCTTGAGGCTTCTGGTAGCCACCTTTGCGTCCGCCCTTGCGGTAGTTACGGCCTCTGCCGCGACCACCGCTGCCTTCTTCCTGCTCGCGCTTCTTGCTCAGTTGCTTGAGGTCGTAACAGTTCTCTGTCGCGTGGCCGCGCCTGTTGTGGTAGATGCAGAAGGGACGGTTGTCGATCTTCTTCTCGCCATCCTCTGCAGAGTCCTCTCGAGCGTGCTTAGCGCCGGGCTCAGCAGCCAGCACAGCAGTAGGCTTGCGCTTGGTCTCGTCACGCTTCTTGTGGGCCTTGGATCCCTCTGGGGGTCATCTGCAGAGGCCACCTTGGTGAAGAGGAGACCCTCTTCAGCCTTGGCACACTTGTCTGCGATGTCGAAGAGCTTCACGACAGAGGAGAGGGTATCGTGAATGCCGAGCTTCTCAAGCATCCTGCGGTTGGTGACGCCCTCTCTGAAGGCAGCAATGACGTGCGAGTCAGGGATGTTGGGGATTTTGTTGCGGACTTGGCTGAAGCGCTGGATGTACTTGCGGAGAGTCTCGCCAGACTTCTGGCGTACGGCGCGCAGGTCGTTGTAGGTGAGGGCGCGCTCGTACGTGCCCTTGAAGTTCGCAACGAACTGCTTGCAGAGGTCCTCCCAGGAGTCGATGGAGTCCTCAGGGAGGTTCAGGAGCCACGACAGGGCAGAGTCCCTGAGGGCGTGCGAGAACCAGTTCGCCATGACCTTGTCGTCTCCTCCCGCAGCTGGATGGAGGTGGTGTAGAGCTGCAGGAACTCGATGGGGTTGTTCGTGCCATCGTAGCCCTTGGGGAGGTCTGGCCTGAACTTCTGCGGCCAGACGACGCGGCGCAGGTTGCGGGTGAAGGCCGTGCAGCCAGTGGCGTACGTGGCCACACCGCCCTGGAGAGCTCTGCGGTTTTGGCGCCCGGCCTGGCCAATTTCCTCGACGATGCGCTTCTGGAGGTCCCGCTGGCGCTCCATCTCCACCCGCGCGTCCGGCGGCGTCCGCTGCACGATTTGACAATCATGCGGCGAGGACGCGTGAGAGGCGGCTTTGTTTGCCGCAGCCGGAGGTGGTCCTGGCGGAGGCGGAGGCGCTCCATGCGCGGCGGTGCCTGCGCGCCCGGAGTTGTGGTGCACCAGGGAGCGCGAAGGTGCTGGAACCGCGCGCGGCGCAGCCGCGATGTCGACGAGGTGCTGGAGACGGCCAAGCCAGTTGTCGTGCGCCTCGGCGGTGGGGCGGTAGCGGAAGAGCTCTGCTGCCATGAGCAGCGCAGTGTTTGGGCTGGGCGCCGGGCGTCCAAGCGTGGACGCGCTTTGGCGCCGAGATGGATGCGAGGACTCAGCGTCCTCGCTGTGCTCGTGGTCGACGTCTTCGTCGTAGCGGTCGTCCTCATCCTCGGGGTGCTCCACGCGTGGCTCCGCAGTAGTGCGCCCCGAAGCGCGGTTGGTGCGCGGACGGCCGCGTGGCCTGGCGGCGTGGACGACGGGCTCGGTCTCAGCTCGGCCTGACGCGCGCCGGTTGGCGCGAGCAGCGCGAGTGTCCGCCATGGCGTTGAGGTCGATGGAGGTTGAATGCGCGCCTCAGCCCCCTACCTGGCGCGCCAATTGTCGGAGAATGACTCCCACGAAACAGGGGCAGTCACACTCGCGAAGAGAGTTCGTGTAAGGGGCTGAACACGACGTCAATCAACCCTCATCCGGCGCGGCGACGCTGCTCGTCGTGCCTGAGGAGGGACATCACGGCAGAGAGAGACACGGCGCGTACCCAGGTTCACGGCCCTCTTGTGGAGGTAAAACCGCTACGTCCTGCCTGTCTGTATTGCTGCTTGTAGAGGTTACAGTACAGCGTGCTTGCCGAGGCACAGTTGTGGCAATGGCGCGTACAAGGGGAGGGAAACTACTGTCTTCTTCTCCCTTGCGCGCAAGTAGCTAGACTAGGAGTAAAATGTGTTCGATCCCCCTCTTAGGGTGGTGCACCAGCTCCTTTTATAGCGCCCCGGGCCTCCTCCCTGTCCTTGTGCAGCGGAGGGCTACCACATGGCGACAACGGTCGGGAGCACGGTGCACCGCTGCTTGGGCGTCCATGAGCGCGGTCCATGGGCACAAAAGCTGAGGCCGCAGCAGAGAGGCCGCCGTCCATCCAGGACGGCCAGCTGCCGCCGCAGAGGAGCGGGAGAAGTCCCCACGGTGACGTCGCGTTTGGCGCGTAGCGCCGGCCTGCTCCCTTATCACCAAAGAGGAAAGCTTGGTGGTCTGCGCCGTTGCCCCTGCTTTGTTGACTCCTTTATCACCAAAGTGGGACTGTAGCTCCGTCGTCACTCTGCGCAGAGGCGCGGTCACTCTGCGGCCGCTGCGGAAGCCATGTGCGCTCCGCAGAGCTTGCTTTACAGTGAAGGAACCCTCGCGTGGGCGGGAACGCCCTGTGGAGGATTCTGCGTTGACTTCCCTTCAGGGAAAACTTCCTTGGAGAGGAGGCAGCGGAGTAGAGGCTCCACAGGCCCTAGCTGCCTCCTCAGGCCTCCGCGAGGCGATTCTGCCCCGCGGGCACCCCAGGCTTGCAGGCCTGGTCCTTAGCGAGATTCACTCGCCGAGTGTTGAGGGTTATAGAGGCCTGGCCCAGTACACCCTGGTTCTTACTGGGCTGACATTATCCAAGCCTTGTCCTTTATTTTTAGTACAGAAAAGATGAACTGGTCCTAGAGCTGGTGTGAACTGAACCAAAAGTCCTTACCTCATGAGCAAGGCTTCGGCTGGTTGCTCTTATCCTTGCTTGGCTTTTATTTTTAATGCTGCCAAGTGGCATTTGCATGGCACTAAATGTGTTGGGATGGTTTGGCTTCTCTCTTATGTGGGCTTTGTTGCTGGATGTGATCCTTTGATCAATTTGGATTAAACTCAAATGGGTGTGTGTAGGAGTATAAAAGTGACCCCTTCTAATCTCCTAGATTTATTCTAGTTGAAGGTTATTTGGATCAGGTTGCTTAGTACCTTCTTATGCCATTTCATTTGTTTTCTTCCACACTTGGTTAAGTTATTGATAAGAACAGATACTACAGCCTATGATGCAAAAGTCTGAGGCAATTTTCCTTGATAAGAACAGATACATGCATTTGGCTTTTAAATTCTCGGGGATGATTTTGCATAGCACCTCTATGCAATACTGAGAGAAATCCATCTCCAAATTTCCAATTTGCTGCATTCTTTCCTTCTTTGTTCTTTTCTTTCTTTCTTTTGTTGTTTATATTGCAGGAAAGAAGAATAAGAAGATTGAGATGATGAGATGATCAAGATAAGATGAAGATTTAGTTTAAGCTTCTTTTATTCCTTTGTAATTTTATTTTCATTTAGATGAGATATGTACTTATTCGATTAAACTTGTAATATTAATTATTCTTTCATTTTGATCCTGTAAAGTTTGATCTAATAGAATATTTCCATTTTATGTACCTTATTGAACTATGGACTATCAAGTCCTTTGTATTTGGGATAAGTGTAAAATTGAAAGATACAATGTGTGTAAGGTAAGATGATGAATTGAGATGATGATTTGGTTCTTATGTGATGATATTTGTATGAATGGTGTAATCAGATGATCCTAGATATGAATTGGATTGAGATTGAATAGTTGTATGATGAAATGTTCAATTGATTTGAATTATAACTTGTCATTTTATTCAATTGTGTTTGAAGTGTTGAGGATTAAGAATAGGTTATGTCCAAATTTTGATTGCCTCGACTAAAGATTCTAGTGGATAAATGCTAGTCGTATAGATCATGTCGAAGTTTATAGCACTCAACAGATGATCTAACCCTAATTCATCGTGTCGAGAGAAATATCGATCACTTTGCATCGCTTAATTTAACGCGCCAAAATTTCCCGCATTTTCAGATGAATGCTATGCAAATGCACAAATTATTTTTCTACCCTTCTGACTCTCTAAACTGTGGGGTATTACATCCTCTCCCCCTTAAACTAAACTTCGTCCCGAAGTTTCGACTGCTCTCGCGTAGAATAGGAAAGAAAGAACTTTCACAGATATTGATCCTCTCAAATTCCTTTCTGACGTGGTCGTAGATCAAGTTGATACCTTGTCCAAAATCCTTATGTCCATCCTCCATGGATCCATACTATCCATTTGTCGATTTTCGTCGCTTCTCCACTGGATTCCAATGATTTTACTACCTTTTCACGTCTCTTGGATTATCCATTTCAGACATCCTTGCATTACTCCGGCTTTATACCCCTCTGTCGAAGATCCTTTCTACATCCTTATATGATCTCCAGGTGGTACCCTTCCTTATAATCATGATCCTAATAAGACCTCACTTCTGATGGTAAAGCGCATCTCCTTTTGCGCCGAGAATATGAGGTAACTATTCTTAACATGTCTTATAGAACATAATTTGCTCTTTGTAATTTGCTTCCTCCAACTGTAGTAGACACCTTTGTCTATTCAACTTTGAATTCTCTAACTTCTTTTCAATCAATTGTAATCAGGGTACAAACCTTCTGGCATCAATCTCCTCGGATCCTGGTCTCAATCAGATTCAACGAATAGGTATCTAGATTTCCCCATCCATGAATTCTGGTCTCTTTTGTTTGCTCTCCATTAGATCATTTAGTCATAGCTTCTATGACCACTAAATCCCTTAAAATTTTCATCCTTCAAATCTCCACTTTCTATTTGGCTTCAAAATTTAGTAAAGATTTCCCGTACCAAAGAACTTTTTAGAGCACTGATAACCAATTCAGTCTTGTCTCAATCAAAGTCTTCCTTTTGAATTTTCATGTCATCTTCTGCCAAGTACTTTCCAATACACTTGTTCACTCTCCCCCTTGGAATTCCCTAAGTCTTCCTCCGTTCTGACCCTCTGTCAGTTGAGCTTAATTTCGTTGGCTCCATTCAGTCAAGCTTCGTGATCCTTCTTGGTGCTTAAACTTCCAGTATATGTGCCTCATGGTCTCGCAAAGAACACGTGGTATATCCACCATGCTGTGAATACCCAGTATCGTTCTCTGATAAATAGATATTAACTATTCCTATATATCCAATAGTTTCCCGAAGAATACGTGGTATGTCCACCATATGGTGACCAACCAGAGTAATCTCCGATAAATTGGATTCCTACTATGGCTAGAATTCCAGTTGGCTTATCCGATGGCCTCAAGGAAAGAATTGCACACCTTAACTGGTGCACTGGATGCTATCTTAACTTCAAACTTGAATAGGATGTTGGTCATCACAATAAAATTCAGTGGATGTATCATTTCCTTCAGGTCTGGTACTGCAGGCTTATTTCTTCCAGTGGTGACTTGTTTAACTTTGTAACTCAGCAATCTCGCCTCGATGTGTCCTCCATCTGAGTGGTTAGCTCTAAGATATCAGTCCTCTTGATAATCCACCACTCTCAACAGTGGCTCCTACTGTAGACTATGACTTTGATACTTGGAAACATGTCTTGGTCTCCTTCATCCAAGATAGTTCCCCCTCTTGGGTTGTTGTCACTCCACGACAAATTAAACCCCTCTCCCAAGGTTTTGGTATTCTCTTGAACATTAGACTATGTAATTGTACTTCTTGACATGGTTGATATGTCATCTCTGAAATCTCCATGTGCTTTCATCCAAGTACTTTACTTCTTTCATCCCTTTCTGACTTATCATCATTTGTCGGATGACTTTCTCATCCACTCTTTCCTGTAATATGTTTGTGTATCCAACACAAATTCTCCTTGTATATATATCCAAGTTCTAATCATGAACTCTTGTTTGGCGGTTAATTTTACCGCTTCCATCTCTAGTAATGCCTCTCAATAGACGATCACCTTCTCTTTTATTACATTAAAACTGGAAATATCCATGTTCTTCCAGTCTTCATACTCCTTTATTGTCAACCTTATAGTACTCTTAGACACATAAGTTCTGCTAATCTCATTCTCAAACTCCATTTAACTAGTATCAATACCTCTTTATTGCTCTAACAATAACCTCTTCCACCGAGTTACGACAAATCCATATGTATTCTGCACATTGTCCTTCTTCATCCCTTGGTTTTGGACTTCCGTTGAAGGACTTCATGACTTAATATGCAAAAACTTCATAACTTTCCTCCTTGGACATATCTCCTCATGTGATTTTTCTGGCATCATCCTCGATATATCTTTGTCCAACTTGTGGTGATAATCTTTACTGAACTTACTTCGTTCCTCCTCCCTTCCATGGACTGGTGAAGTTTATCACCTAAATCCTATTATATGATGTGATACTCTCTACATTCCACATCAGTAGCTTTATTGACTTCTGTCTTCTGGACTTCCTTCTCTTCATGAGCTTGCTTTGCTGACTCATTGTTGTCTCAAACTTCTGGGAACACGTCTCTCCCTCACATGAATACTATCTACCTCTAGATCGGTAACATCAAGAAAAGAACTTAATGTGACAATCATGCCATTGTACATCAAATCCTAACTTCATGTACCAACCTAGTCAATCAAAAATCCAATAAGATCCAATAAATCCGAATGCAGTTATATAGCAAACATGCAACATAAGCCCGTAAAGTAAATAGTACTTTGAGTAAAAACATCTCAAAAGTACCCAGGCTTAGATGCTATACACTACAAGATAGGTTTATATCACCTTATAGTCCTATTCTAACAACTCTTTGACTCAGTAGTTACCCCAACTGCACATTTGCAACGGGATAATGCTAAGACAAAGTACTCAGAGAGTAGTTGTGGTCTAGTTTGGTTACGTACAAAACTAAACTCCATGTAAATTGAATCCTCCGTCTAGCTTGAAGAAACATCTCTTGACATCTTCGGATCCTTCATGTAGTTGCCAATTGTACGTTAGACGTAGTACTGTAGCTTCCTTCATTGTTTATGCCATCTCCTAATTTCTTAAAAATCTATACTATACTAAGGTGAATCTCCTTTGAAATGAAACTTTAGGGTATTGCCATCCTCTCCATAGTTACCATACTTGTTTATCTCTGGTTCTTCACCATCATCAGACTTCTCCTATCTTCCTGCCTTCACAAACTTACGATAGGGTTCTACTTCATCACATGTTTTTATAGGATGGTGTTATTAACGATACCTCATAGGTAACACTGACTTGGATGTAATCTATTTGGGATACTAGTCGGTAGAAGATAGCTTCACACTTGTCATAACAAGTTGAAAAGAAATGAGATAGATAAGTATTGTACCTATAGAAGAATAGTCAAGGAGATTTACTATAGTCAAGTAAGAAAAATCTATACAAGTATAACAGTAGTATTCTCAAGTGAATAACCATCATAATTGTAGGAAGATTTGGTTTAGATAAGATAACTTCCTATAGTCTTACCAACCTACAAGTCTCCTGAAAGGGTTTTAATCCCAAGGTCGTTTTGCTCTGATACCATCTGCGGTGACCCAGCACACCACTGCATGTTGTAGTGTACAAGTCGTTGATGTAACACGCACGGAAGGACCTCTCCGCAAATATTACATCCCTCAGAGTAGTACAACAGAAACATAGCCGGTCCAAGGTAACACTATAGGATTACAACACTATTCAATACAAAATCTCGAGAACCTTCTTTACAGATAGAAGTAGGTCTCGTGCAAATGAAACATCAAAAAGATCCAATTCGTATCACTAAGCTGGATATCAGCTCTATCTCTAACTCCTAATCCACTACTGCTGTTGTCACAGCCCTAATCTATTCCATCTGGAATATCTTTATCCAAGTTGTACTCCTTCTTCCAAAATGATGTCTCCTCCATCGGTAGTGTTGTCGTTATATACACCTGGGCAAGGTGGTCGTCATCCTTCTGTCGGTGAAGTAGTTGTTGACTCCTTCAAGGTTCACCAGGTAGACTTGACTCCTCGTGGAAGATCTCCTCGACGTCTTGATGGGTAACTGTCAACTCCTTTGCTGGCTCCAAAAATCTAAGCAGGGGGTCAACGGGGAAAAGGGTGAGCAACACGAGCGTTACTCAGCAAGTTCAAATAATATAGGAAAGAGTTTTTGTTTTGAATGCACTAGCTACTGCCATGACCAACGGTCATAAGCATAATGCAAGTTTTGGAAAAGATTTCTTCAAAAGGTCAGGTTTTATTTCAGAAAACTATGCTCACAGTCTCCACGGGTTCATAGTCATCACTTGGGATGCCTTTCCCGCTGCGGTCTGTAGTTCCTTCCGGGAACACGGATGTGACAGCCACAATTTCTTGTTGTTGACTCTGCAGAGCTGCGTAACTTTACCCATGAGAGAAACCCAGCCTTGTTGCCTTTCCGGGCGAATCTTTCCCGTCTGCCAGGTGTGAGTCCAAAGCCAATCACCGCCCTCTCCGCACAACACATATCCGCCCAATTGTGGCGCGGCCGGTAACAAAGACCGCTATCCCGCCACCCCTCCCGAGCTTCTATTCCAGTCACCCCGTCAGGTGGGAAGGTCACGCGCTTCCACGCTGTTGGCCGCCGCAACGGACACAACCAGGTAATAGCCTGCCGAGGATATGTGAACGAGAGAAGATACGGCTGACTTTTACCGTCCATAGCAGATCTCATGGTAAACGCTTCAATACGGCGCAAGGATCACTGTGACATTGGTAATTAATCCTAGGTATATACTTTCCCGTACAATGGAACCTCCACCACAACATCAATCCGTGGTTCCATTGCCAGCCAAACAATATATATAGCAATTCACATCATTCGAAAATAGTTTTTCTTTTTCAATGCAATGATAATAATACGTTTTTGAAAATAGTTTTTATAAAATAGTTCAATAAGGATATGCAAGAATGAACTTGCCTGTGGTAGAAGTGACAGTTCAGGCCCTTCGGGGTTCTAGGGTTTGCGGTAAAACCCCGAGTTCTGAAAATAGCAAAGTAATCCTGATAAGGACTGCTGAAAAATCTAGTAGCATGCTATTATGCATAATCATGAAATGCATTGTCACCCCAAAATTCCCAAGTTGTGAATTTTAAGATTTTTATAGTGTTTGGGAGTTTTAAATTGTCTAAAGAATTTGACAACAATTTTCATGAGGAATAAATTTAAAGTGATTAAATTCAAATAGTTCATTATAATTGAATTTCAAAACTTTATTTTCCCATATTATTTTCTTTTAAGAAAATAGTTTTTGAAAAAGAATTTCAAGTCATTTCCACTTAAGGATCCTTGAATTTTTCATCCATTTAAAACTTGTTAAATTCATTAATAAAACTTATAGAAAAATTCCTCATAATTTATAGAGTGTGTTGAATATTTTTAGCTGATTTTTGTTCATTTTGTTTGGGAGTTAAAATTCATTTAAGTTTGGGTAATTTAATTTGGTGAATTACCAAAATGCCCTTGGGCCTAATGGGTTGGACCCAACCCATTCAAGACCTGGCTCGGTCGGTCAAACCGACCGGCCCACTCTCTCTCTCCCCCTCGCTGCTCTCTCTCTCTCCCGAGCTCGCTCGATCCCCTTCTCTACTCTCTCCCCCATGCGCATCGCCGCCGTCTCCACCCTCGGCTCCGGCCGTTGCCGCCCGGCTCCGGCGCCGCCACGCCCTGGCGCTGCTCCGCCGTGGTCTCCGCCCCGGTTTCTTGCTGCATCGCCTCCTTTCTCTCGCCCGCACACTGATGGCTAACCCTAGCCTCCATGGCTCGGGTCGCCGGCGCTGCCCCCTGGCTCCCGCGCCTCCGGCTACCGCTCCTCGAGTCCCTGCTCGACCTCCGGCTCGAGCTTGCCTCCGGTTCGCCTACCTCAACCTCAACCACGAGCTTCTTCGCTACCTCGCCTCACATCCGACGTCGGCGGGATGGCAGTGCCGCGTCTGCAACCCTGGCGTCGCCGCTTCTGCTCCTGCTCGTTCTCCTCTGCATCGATTCCGGTTCTGGTGCGATGGTGGTGGTGCGGTGCTGCTGTTCGTGCTGCTATCGCCGACGGGACGGCGGTGTTGCCGTCACCGCAACCACGGGGACTACTACTGCGGCTACTTCCACTCCGATGTCGGCGGGACGGTGCTCTGGCGCAACTCCGGCATCGACACACTCGCCTGCTTCCTCAACTACGCCATGCTCTGCTACGACTACAACTCCATGAGGTGAATTCTCTCCTGTGACCAGCTAGTGAGCTGATGAACTCCTAGTGGTCTGTGATGTTCAGGTGGTGCTGCTCTGATTCATCCAGGTGATGAACTGGTGCATGAATTCGTGTTGTGCTCTGTTCATCAAACGTTGAACTCGTGGTTCTTGTGTGGCTAGCTTAGGAAGAGGATTGGTTTCTGTCTGAGTGTTTAACTGAAGAAAACTTCAGCTTGGTCAGTTAATACTTGCTATAAACTAGCTAATAAATATGGATGTGATAAACTTGTCTGTCTAGTTGTATTAGCTGTTGAAGTATTCAATTTGGGTGCTTTACATTTAGTTATTGCTGTCAGTTAAATTATAGAGAAGAATTCTAAATGATTTATTCAATTAGATGGTGTTGTGGATGCTCCTGTTTGGATGATTAATTCATCCAAGCATCTGTGCTTTTGTGATAACTTAACTTTGATGAAACTGAACCTATTCTAACTGTTAACTGAATAGATTCATTTATACTCCTGTTTAATTTTAAGCTTAGAATTTGTTTATTATGTTCTTAATGGCTTGCTCAATTTGCTTGTAAGCTTTTGGCTTTGATTCATAGATGGCTTATCATGTTCTTAAGTTGTAGAGGATTAGGAAATGTGTTCTTGGACAAATTTGAGTGATTTAGAGGTTTCTGGGCAGCACCAAGTAGCTGTCCAATAATATGTAACTGTGATTTAAAATAGAGAATATCCAGATCATATTTAAAACATGAACTAGGGTGCTTGTGAAGCAAAAGTGATATGCTCCACTCCCTGGACATGATCTAGCTGTGTGAACTATTAAGTGTGGATGTGTTGCCTTGCTCTCCTCTCTTTCTAGCACTGTCCTGTCATTTACAGAACTTGCTAGCACCTCTCCTCTGCCTCACACACATACAAAGAATTAACCTGCTGTTGTTGAGCAGCTTGGTCTTCTGGAAAATGATGATAACCTGCGTCTTGTGGCTAGCCTGCTCCTCCTCGCTGCTTCAATGTTCCTAGGGTGTATTTATCTAGCTGCAAATTATTTCAGTGGATGTTCTTGTGTTCTTGAGCTGTGGAAACAGTTGTATACTGTTGGTAGATGATCTTTGCTGATACATGGAACATTTGGTGTGTTTGAGATGAATTCTTGGTGCTAGAACAGTGGCTAGTATTGCTGTCCTGTTTATATACAGCTATAGGACGGTTTAGGCCGTTGTTGTGGTGGTGACAACACATACCATGCATATGGTGAGTGTGCTGCTTGTGTGTGGCCCCTTGTTGGTGCAAGTTTCTAGGTTTGAGGTGCATTCCCTCTTGTGCAAGCCTTGAGCTGATATGGATAAGCTCCTTTGACTCCTTTTTGGGTTGCCAAGTGAAGTCCTTCACCTCCTTGAGCAAGCTATGGCTGCTCCCTTCTTATCTGTCGGAGAATGACTCCCACGAAACAGGGGCAGTCACACTCGCGAAGAGAGTTCGTGTAAGGGGCTGAACACGACGTCAATCAACCCTCATCCGGCGCGGCGACGCTGCTCGTCGTGCCTGAGGAGGGACATCACGGCAGAGAGAGACACGGCGCGTACCCAGGTTCACGGCCCTCTTGTGGAGGTAAAACCGCTACGTCCTGCCTGTCTGTATTGCTGCTTGTAGAGGTTACAGTACAGCGTGCTTGCCGAAGGCACTGTTGTGGCAATGGCGCGTACAAGGGGAGGGAAACTACTGTCTTCTTCTCCCTTTCGCGCAAGTAGCTAGACCAGGAGTAAAATGTGTTCGATCCCCCTCTTAGGGTGGTGCACCAGTAACTAAAGCTTCGACTTTTGTCGTTCCTGACGAGCTTGTCACTCCAACACCTAGTTCAGCTTCGATCCAAGAGCATGTAAGTGCCTTTTTTTTCTGTGTATGTTGAGTCATTGGGAGCGCGAACAGTGCTCCCGATGGGAGTAGCCCCCGAGGCTATGTGCGACTAGAATAGTTGGGCACAGACTAAGAATTTCTCTGTGTTTCTGCAGCCCTTCTACCGCCAGCAGGTGTCAGCGGCCGAAGCCTACATTCGGCTGGAGAAGGAGAGGAATCAACTCCTTGCTGACCTGAAGCAGGCGAAGCGTAAATGCTCCTCCGATACCTTTTGCGTTGACTTGCTGTTTGTTTTGCTATCTCACTGTCCATCTGCTCGCAGTCGATCAGGAGGATACCACCACTCGGATGAGTATGCTGGAGCAGGAGAACAAGAGTGCCAAGAAAGCACTCGAAGAGGCCAAGAAGCGCGAAGATGACATGCGCGACTTAGAGAAGACTCAGGTGGAGCGTTTGCTCACGCTCGCCGACGTTGTTGATCGTAAGTGCTCGTATCCTTGAACTAACATGCTTTGATCTTTTGGTCGAATGCTGACCCTTTGCTTGGATACAGGTGCTTGCGGTGGCGCTCCTCCTGCTGAGGTTTCCAGCGAAAACCAGACACTGGAACAGGCTGTGGGCTTCCTCGACCGTGTCTACGCTTACGCTTCGGCTGCGCTGGCCAAGTCTACTGGAGCCCTGACGACCGTTCACAAGGGCATCTTTCCCAGCCGGCCAGTGCCAAGCGATGTCGATACTCTTGCCGCGCCATTCGGCTCCGAGTCCACCATAATGACGGACTACACCCGCACCCAGACGGTACGCGGCTCGGAGCTTACTTTCCAACTTCTTCTCGGGCATCAGGTTGCGGGTGACTTTAGCAAGGTCGTCAGCCATTTCCCCAAGAGGCCTGATGGCAAAATGTTGTCGCTGAAGGAAGTGAAGCCTGAAGCGAGTCGCCTGGCTCAGGAGGTTGTATCACTTTTTGAAAAGCGGGTGGCCAAGCAAGCTGAAGTAGCAGCTCGCAAGGGTAGAGCCGTGTCTGAGTCCGTGTCTTAGGCTAATTGATGCCTTAGTCGAACATGACTTTTGTAATGAACCTTTAGCCTTAATATTTTTCCTTCTCTGGGATCTTTTGCTCAGTGACTTGTAAAAACTTGCTTTTGCTTGCATGGAGTCGAAAACTGCTCTGCATCGAGTGTATTTTGGTCCTTCTGTTGGATCAATGTTTTGCTGCTTGACTCGCTTCCTTGTTGAAAACAGGAAGGGTTGCACGTAGACCTTGGAAGGAACGAATGGCCAGAAATCGCTCCAACTCCAGCCACCCCTCGATGGAGGGTTGTACGACGTCTTCATCCCACGCGAAGTCGGAACGACCAGAAGTTGATATTGTGGATGAGGAATCGAATCAGTGACTTGCAGAAGCTTTTGAAGGATAAGCAGAAGGAACTCGACCAATTGAAGGCACGACCTGCTCCGTCGACTGAACGCGAGCAGTATTTGATCGATCAGATGGATTTGATCTGTCGACAGCTGCAGAGGGAGTTTTCTTCGTACTATGCAGCTGTTGCTGTCAGGCCGAAATGCTGGCCTAATGTTGCTTGATGGCGCTGCAGATGTGAATCCCGACTGGAGGGCTGAGCAGCGCCGAGTGGATGAGCGTGTCGAACGAGAAGCGAAGGGAACTGCATCGGGTGCGCAATACTTCTGGTCAGATACGCCCAAGGCTAAGGTGCTGGCGTTGATGTTGGATCGCGTCTGGCGAGCGGCCGTGTTACTCCTTGGTTGCCAGAAGACCTTGTCGAGGATGCATCGTGCGATGTTTCCTCACAATCCGCAGCCGCAAGGAGTTCCCGCGCTGATGGACATGTTCCGGGATGGTGCGGGTGTGAAGCAGGCTGTCCACGCCCAGCTCGTGGGTGGAGCTAACATTGCCCTTGCATACTTCCGCAAGCACCGGCCATATTTCAACCTTGAAAAGGTTATTGGCGGCTTGCCGGATCAAGAGCACTACGCCGAGTCCTTGCCGTTCGCCAGGCGTATGGTCGAAGATGTACAACGCCACACCGAGCGGCTAGTAGGTCCACTGGATGCACCCAAAGATGAACCTGTATGATAGAAAAAGACAGGAAAACGTGTTGTACGCAAACGCGATGTATGTGAATGTATATAATTCTTTCGAGTAGTAGAGTACTCCTTTGTTGATTCTGGGCGGCGCAGCCCCCGACCGGATCGAGTGCGGCCTAGGATTTTGAGAGGCGAACCCGTGCGGCGCAGCCCCCGAGTGCCTCGGGTGCGGCCAAGGTGTTTCGAGTCAGACCTGTGCGGCGCAGCCCCGAGTGCTTCGGGTGGCGACCTAGGTTTCAAGTTGGACTTGTACGGCGCAGCCCCCGAGTGCGTCGGGTGACGGCCTAGGTGTTTCGAGTCAGACCTGTGCGGCGCAGCCCCGAGTGCTTCGGGTGGCGACCAAGGATTTTCGAGTTAGACCTGTATGGCGCAGCCCCCGAGTGCTTCGGGTGGCGACCTAGGTTTGACTTAGACCTGTGCGGCGCAGCCCCCGTGCTTCGGGTGGCGACCAAGGATTTTTCGAGTTAGACCTGTATGGCGCAGCCCCCGAGTGCTTCGGGTGCGGCCTAGGTTTGACTTAGACCTGTGCGGCGCAGCCCCCGAGTGCTTCGGGTGGCGACCAAGCATTTTTCGAGTTAGACCTGTATGGCGCAGCCCCCGAGTGCTTCGGGTGGCGACCTAGGCTTTCGACTTGGACCTGTATGGCGCAGCCCCCGAGTGCGTCGGGTGACGGCCTAGGTTTATGTTGCTTTTTGACTAAAAAAGTAAAGGGGAGAGCTTGTTCCACAAATCACTTCATTGATTTCTGCGAGCAGGCCGCCTCATTAAAACCCTTCCAGTCCCCTCAGGTACCCTGGTAAGGGAAAGAGTGCGTCTGGAACCTGCCGCCTCTTGACATGTATGCTTTGTTACAATAGGGAGTCGACTAGGCGTAGAAGCGGCGCAGTTGCGCAACGTTCCACGGGTTGTGGCAGACTGTCCCTGTCTTCGAGTCCTTCAAGCGGTAGGCTCCGCCGCCGATTGCCTCTGTCACAATGTATGGACCCTCCCACGGGGAGGCGAGTTTGTGCACCTTCTTCTGTTTGAGGCGGAGGACGAGGTCGCCAGGGACGAACGATCTGGGCCGCAGTCACCGCCCGTGGTAGTTGCGCAGGTCTTGTTGGTACACGGCTGTGCGGGTAAGGGCGATGTCGCGTGCTTCGTCCAGGGTATCCATGTCGTCCTCGAGTGCCTCTTCTGCGTCGGACTCGCCGTAGGCCACCACTCGGGGTGCATCAAACTTGATGTCGCATGGCATGATTGCTTCTGCGCCGTAGACAATGAAGAATGGCGTGTACTGAGTGGATCTGTTTGGCGTAGTGCGTAGACTCCACAGCACAGATGGCAGCTCTTCGACCCAGGCGCCTGCAGCGCGCCTCAATGGTACTCGCAGGCGCTTCTTGATGCCCTTGCACACTAGGCCATTGGACTTTTCGACTTGCCCGTTGGACTGCGGGTGCGAGACAGATGCGTAGTTGAGCTTGATGCCTTGCTCAGAGCAGAAGTCCTTGAACTCTTCGGCTGTGAAGTTCGTGCCGTTGTCGGTGATGATGTTGTGCGGCACTCCAAACCTGAAGATGATCGACCTGATGAAGTTAACTGCCGAGGAGGCAGTCGAACTTGTGATAGGCACGGCTTCGATCCACTTCGTGAACTTGTCGACTGCCACCAAGAGATGAGTGTCTCCACCCGGAGAGGACTTCTTGAGTGGACCCACCATGTCGAGCCCCCATTCAGCGAAGGGCCAGGCGAGTGGTATGGTCTTCAGTGCTGATGCCAGTGCGTGCGGCTTGTTGGCGAACTCCTGGCAGCCGAGGCATTTCCTCACGAGTTCTTCTGCGTCTTGCATTGCGGTGGGCCAGTAGAACCCGGCTCATAAGGCTTTGGCCACCAAGGCTCGACTGCTGGCATGATGTCCGCAGATGCCAGCGTGGATCTCGAGCAAGATGGCCTGACCGTCGACTGGGTCGATGCACCTTTGGAGGACTCCCGAGATGCTTCGCTTGTAGAGCTCCCCGTTGATGACGGTGAAGCCCTTGGAGCGGCGGATGACGCGCTTGGCTTCGACTGGGTTCGTTGGCACCCTCTGCCGCAGTATGTAAGCTAGGTATGGGCTCGTCCATGTGGGCTCGATCAGCAGTACCTCCATAGGCTCCTTCTCCGTGTTGGGCGGGTCGGCGGTGCTCGTTGTTGATGTGGAGGATCCTGGCGCGGGCCGGAGCTTGACGGAGCGCTGCGTGATGCATTCGAGGAAGACCCCGGGTGGCACCTGCGCTTTGTTTGAGCCCAGGTTGGCGAGGGCGTCGGCTTCCTCGTTGCTCTCACGGCCGATATGTCGCAGCTCGCAGCCGTCGAAGGTGCCTTCCAGCTGGTTGTACAGGTCCCTGTAGGCGATCATGTTGTCGGCGATGGCGTCACACTGCTTCATGGTTTGCTGCACGACGAGGTAAGTCTCCGTAGATCATGAGGTGAGTGGTGATGACGTGAAACACACGTTCGTTGGGAGACCCCAAGAGGAAGGTATGATGTAGTCAGCAGCAAGTTTTCCCTCAGAAAGAAACCAAGGTTATCGAACCAGTAGGAGCAGCAACTCTTCAGAAGGTTGTCAATGGCGCCAGAAAAATAGCTGTCGCAAGGAGTCTGGACTGTTGACGTGGAATCTGCACACAACACAATCAAACTACTTTGCCCCAACGAAACAGTGAGGTTGTCAATCTCACTGGCTTGCTGAAAACAAAGGATTAAACGTATGGTGTGGAAAATGAGTATTAAATTGCAGAGAATGAAAAAGGAACAGTTTGCAGTTTGTGGTTGTTTAATCAGTGTAAAAGAATGGACCGGGGTCTACAGTTCACTAGTGGTGTCTCTCCATAAAAGATAACTAACATGTTGGGTGAACAAATTACAGCTGGGCAATTGACGAATAGTGAGCGCATGACAATGCATATACATGACATGTTGACTACTATGATATTTAATTGGGCATTACGACATAATACATAGATCGTTATCCAACAGCATCTATGACTAATAATCCACCGCCGGGTTGTCATCCGAGTCCCCCGTTGGTATTAAGTTGCAAGCAACGGATAATTGCATTAAGTAAAGTGCGTAATGTAAACAAACACATATGCCCGTGGACATAGCATCGTTAGGTTATCCCTAGTGGCAACAGCACATCCACAACCTTAGAACTTTCTGTCACTGTCCCAGGTTAAACGGAGACATGAACCCACTATCTAGCATAAATACTCTCTCTTGGAGTTACAAGCATCTACTTGGCCAAAGCATCTACGAGTAACGGAAAGCATGCAAGATCTTAAATAACATATAGGATAGATTGATAATCAACTTGACATAATATTCAATATTCATCGGATCCCAGCAAACACAACATGTAGCATTACAATAATATGATCTTGATCATGTAGGGCAGCTCACAAGATCTAAACATGATGGCACAAAGTGGAGAGACAACCATCTAGCTACTACTATGGACCCGTAGTCCAAGGATGAACTACTCACGCATCACTCCGGAGGCAGGCATGGCGATGTAGAAGCCTCCGGTGATGATTCCCCTCTCCGGCAGGGTGCCGGGAAGAGGTTCTGAACCCTCCCGAGCTAGGGTTGACGACGGCGGCGTCTCTGGAACTTTTTGTGGATATTTGCTCAGGTACTTAGGGTTTTCGCGTCGGGGGGAATAAGTAGGCGAAAGGGCGGCGGCTGCGGACCCCCGAGGGGCCCACACCACCCAGGGCGCGGCAGAGGGGGGAGCCGCGCCCTCCTGGCGTGTGGGGCCCTGGTGGCCCTCCTCTGCTGCTCCTTCGCTCCGTCAGGCGTGTTCTGAAAAAATAGGCACCCCGTGTAGTTTCGTCCAATTCCGAGAATATTTCCAGACTAGCTTTTCTGGAATACAAAAACAGCAGAAAACAGGAACTGGCACTTCGGCATCTTGTTAATAGGTTAGTCCCAAAAAATGTATAAAAGTGATATAAAGTAGATGCAAAACATGTAGCAATTGGTATAAAACAAGCATGGAACATCAAAAATTATAGATACGTTTGAGACGTATCAAGTGGCGCCGCAGTTCTTGGCCATCCACATGCCGTGGATTAGGGCCTCATACTCTGCCTCATTGTTGGAGGGTGTTGGGAAGTTCATCTGCAGCACGTACTTCAGCTTGTCGCCTTTGGGTGAGATGAGGACGACTCCCGCCCCGCTGATCTGAACTTCTTGGAGCCGTCGAAGTACATTGTCCATGCGTTGGACAAGTCGGGTACGTCTGGCAGCTGGGCCTCTATCCACTCGGTGGTGAACTCTGGAAGCACCTGGGCCTTGATTGACTTCGGGTGCGTGTACTTCAGCCCCCAAGGTCCTAGCTCAACAACCCACTTGGCGACTCGTCCTGTCGCGGCTTGGTTGGTGAGGATGTCGGAGAGCCCGGAGGAGCTTACCACCGTGATTGAGTGCTCGGAGAAGTAATGGACGACCTTCCTTGATGTCATGAAGACTCCGTATGCTAGCTTCTGGTAGTGCGGGTACCGCTGCTTGGACAAGGTTAGCACCTCACTGAGGTAGTAGACGGGACGCTGGACGGGTGACTGTGTCCTTCTCTTCTCGTTCGACTACGAGTACTGTGCTGACCACCCTGTTTGTGGCTGACACGTAGAGGTATAGCGGCTCGTTCTCCAGTGGCGCCACCAGTACTGGGGAAGTCGTCAGGGTTTTCTTGAGTTGGTCGAACGCGTCTGCGCTTCTTCTGTCCACTCGAACTTGTCTGTCTTTTTCATCAGTTGGTAGAAAGGCAGGGCCTTCTCTCCCAACTTACTAATGAACCGGCTGAGAGCTGCGACTCGGCCGGCTAGGCGTTGCACCTCATGAAGCTTGGTCGGTGCTGGCATTGCGAGTATGTTTTGCACCTTCTCGGGTTGGCTTCGATTCCTCTTGCAGAGACGAGGTACCCGAGCAGTTCTCCGGCTGGCACGCCGAAGACACACTTGTCCGGGTTCAGCTTGATCTGATACTCGTTGAGGCGGCGAAGACCTTGCGGAGGTCGGCGATGAGAGTGTCCTCCGTTCGAGTGGTGACGACTATGTCGTCGACGTAGACTTGGACGATCTCCGATTAGCCCTTTAGGCAGGCTTGCATTGTGCGCTGGTACGTGGCTCCAGCGTTCTTCAACCCGAAGGGCATCGTCTGGTAGCAGAAGACGCCATGGGTGTGATGAATGCAGTCTTCTCTTCATCGTCGACGTTCATCCTGATCTGCTGGTACCCTGAGTAGGCGTCCAGGAAGGATAGGCGTGCGCAGCCTGCAGTCGAGTCGATGATCTGGTCTATCCGCGGGAGCGGGAAGTGGTCCTTGGGGCAGCATTTGTTGAGGGCGGTGAAGTCGACGCACATGCGGAGTTTCTTCGTCTTCTTCTTCTCCACCAGGACCGGGTTCGCTACCCAGTCCGAGTCCTTGATCTCTCGGATGAATTGGCGTGGAGCAGTCGATCGATTCCTTGCTTATTTCATCTCGTTTGGGTCCTGAAAAGCGTCGCATGGTCTGCTTGACGGGTCTGGCGTCCTTGTGGACGCGTAAAGAGTGCTCGGCGAGGTTCCTGGGTATGCCTGGCATGTCAGAAGGTTGCCAGGCGAAGATCTCCCAGTTCTCACGTAGAAACTCGACGAGCGCGCTTTCCTATGCGATAGGCAGCTCGACGACACTTTGACTGTCTTGTTGGCGTCCGTCGGGTGGACCTGATGAGTTGTTGTGTCGTCAGTCGCGTTGAAGGCGGCGTCCTTGGCTGGCTTCTTGCGTGGCGGGAAGATGGTTTGTCGTTGTCGACTGCCATCGCCTCGAAGTGCTCTTCCATTCCGAAGAACTCGGAGATCTTGCTGAACTCGCGGTCGCAGCTGTTGGAGCGGTCGAAGTCGCCGTGCACCGTGATGACGCCCTTGGGTCCAGGCATCTTGAGCATGAGGTAGGCGTAGTGAGGTACCGCCATGAATCTGGCAAAGGTTGGGCGCCCGAGTATCGCGTGGTACTGCGACTTCCAGTCGACTACCTCGAAGTCGATCGACTCCCTCTTGAAGTTTTCGGGTGTGCCGAAGATGACGTCGAGTGTGATCGTTCCCATGGGCGTGACTGCTTGCCCTGGTACTATGCCATGGAAGGTGGTCTCTGATGCCGTCAAGTTTGTCGTTGGCCTGTTTATCCTTCTGAGGGTGTCGGCAAAGATGATGTTGATGCCGCTGCCTCCGTCCATGAACACCTTTTTCAGGGTGTAATCTCCGATCAGAGCTTCGACTACCAGAGCGGCGTGCCCGGGTCGTGGTACTGCAGGCGGGTGATCTGCTCTGGAGAACGTGATTGGTGTCTCTGACCCTCTCAGGTAGTCGGGTACTGCAGGTGGACAGGTGATGGCCTGGAAACTTGGCGAGTGATGATCTTCTGGGTCCTGTTTGAGGGGCGCCCCTTCTGTATCATGTTGAGTTGTCCGCGTGCCGCTGGATATGCGTCACTGCCGCTGGTGGGCATCTTGCTGCGGCTGCTGCTGCTGCTGTGGAAAGGCTCCCGCCGCCTGTGCTGGATTAGCGACTGCGGGTGCGGGTGCTGCCTGGATGGCCAGCTGCGCGCTGGCTGCGCTGCGGGTGCTGGAGTGACTATCTTCTGCATGGCTTCGTATATTTGCGTGCCTTTCGACAGTCCTTCAACAGGTGGTTGGATCCCCACTTGCCCGTTTCCGGGTTCCTGAACATGTGGTGCCTGCAGGGTTGTTCCAGCTCTTCCGCTGGGCTCAGTGCGTTTCTGCCACTCGCGTTTATGGCCTCCGTCGCTGCGGTAGCTGCTGCCGCCGCTTCGGTTGTATTGCCCTGGCTGTATTGGCGACTCTGGTCACCGCCGCTTCGACTGTACTGTCATGGCTGTATTGGCGACTGCTGTCGCGCGCTTCATCCTCACGGGGGGTTTGGAATCCCGCCGCTACTAACTCGATTGAGTCGTTGCCGTTGTAACGCGGCTTCTTCTTGTGGCGTCCTTCTCGCCAGTTGCTTGGTCCGGCTTCGTCCTTCGGGGAGTAGCGTGAACTATCGCGGACCGAGTCCTCTCCGTCTGCCCACTGGTTGGCTATCTTCATGACTCGATCATGTTCTTCGGCCGGAGCCTACCAAACTCCTCGCGGAGGTCGCGGCGGGAGACGCCGTGCATGAAGGCATCCATCACTCGGTCCTCCGAGGCGGTCTCCATGGTGTTGCGGAGCAGGGTCCAACGCTGGATGTACGACCGGAGCGGCTCGTCTCGTCCTTGCTTGCATGCTTGTAGCTCGACGAAGTCGTCGGTCTCGAGTACGTCCCCAGGAAGCTCTTAACGAAGGCCTCCGCGAACTCGTCCCACGTCCTGAAGGCGTTCTTGGGTTGAGTGTTTAGCCACCCGCGTGCAGAGCCCGTGAGCATCAGCTGGATGTACTGCATGGCCGTAGTCGAAGTACCGCCCTGGCAACTGCAGGCTATGAGGTAGTCTTCTAGCCAGAGTCTCGGGTCCTGCTTCCCGTCGTACTTGACTGCTTCTGCCGTGAGCTTGAAGCCCTTGGGCATTCTTGTGTCGCGGATGTTGAAGCTGAAGCATGCGGCGCCGCATGGCTCGAAGTCGCCGTCATTGCGGTCGTCAGTATTGGGCGTGCTGACCGTCCGCTGGGTGCGGCTGCGGTCCACCGTCCTCTGTGTGATGACGTTGCGGAGGTCTTCGCCTGGCTGCGGTTGTCGCAGTTGTCTTGCCGCCGGGCTGCGAGTGCTGTGGGCTCGCGGTCGCGGCGATCCCGATCTTCTCGCGCCTTTTCTGTCGGCGCCTTGTTCATCAGAGCTTCTTCGACTGCCTTGATAGACATGATCTGCTGCTTGTGGAGGAGAGCGCGCGAGTCGCCCTCGGGCGGCTGCGTCAGCCGCAGGTATGTTTCGACTGCCATGAGCGCGGCTCCGGGCGTTTTGGGGACGGGTATCCCGTCTGCGTCTTCGCTCATGTATGATGACTCGAGGTTGCGGGTGACTCTAGCGCGGTCGGCCTCCGTCATCAGGGGCACGCGTGCTCTGTGGCGCCTTGCTCCTTGTGACCTCTGTTGAGGCAGTGAATGAGTAAGCGGCCCTCCTGGCGCTCGACGCGTCAGCCTCCTCCTTGCGTCGGAGTAGCTCGGCCTTCTCTGCGCGGAGTCGTTCGCCTTCCTTCCGTAGCAGGTATTGGACCGCCATAAGGTCCTCCCGGGGTGCGTCTGGTGGGGGGTACGTGCCGTCCTCGACGTGCTTCAGGGCTCTGATTGCTATGTCTCGGGTGATGGTGAGCCGCGTCACCTGGTCCGGCATGACCACCTCCAGTGGGTATGCGGTTCGTCGCCGTTGCCCTGCGTCGGGCCGATCATGAAGACTTGCGCGGGGTATGTCTGGGGAGTGGGCCGGGCGCTGCCACTGCTGCTTCCTTCGTCCGAGCCGTGCTCGGAGCCGAAAATGGATGCAACGTGGTGGATACCACAGTCGCTGCCGAGGCTCCTTCCCTGGAGTTTCGCGATCTTCGCCGCGGACGTGAGGAGTGATGTCGCTGTCGTCGACGCGGGCGCGATTGGCTTGTTGACGATCTTGTAAGTCGATGGAGACGCGAGTGGCGTGGGTGAGAACGGCGCGACTTTCGTCGCGGTCGACGTAGTCGAAGTGGCGTAGATCTTGGCTTGCCAGCGACGCGATCGAGGTAGTCGAAGTGACTCGATCTGCGGGTGGTCGCGAAGTGGTCGATGTAGTCGTAGCCGATGCGATCTCCTTGACAGCCGGAGACGCGGTGGCGTGGTCGTGGTGGGCGCGATCCTGCCGCAGCGGAGGCGGTTGGGTAGTCGAGGCGGATGCGATCTTCTCAGCAGTCGAAGATGCTTCCCGCAGTCGCAGCAGATGCGATCTCCGCAGCAGGTGGGGGCGTGGTTGGGGCAGCCGCGGCAGATGCGGGTGCTACCGCCGCGCGCGGTGCGATCGCCGTGGATCTGAGTACTCCACAGCTGTCTACGAAGTAGTGCATGGTACCGAAGGTGAGGCACATACCTACGTGCAGATCGGCGTACACCGAGCGGTGGGCCGGCGGGTGGAAGGTGTACTCGAAGGAGCCGAAGCAGATTGGCTCCTTGGTGATGCAGACGTCGGTCTTCAAGTTGATGGAGCCGGTGCGACCATGGTTCCAGCGCTCGTCTTTCCCACAGACGGCGCCAATTGACGAGGGTGGACTCGGCAAATCCCTGGGTCGTGTACCCCGGGTTGATTGAGGGGGAGAGATGAGCGCTGGTGATCACGACGGCTGACAAGCAAGGCGTTTACCCAGGTTCAGGCTCCCGGAGGATAACACCCTACTTCCTGCTTGTCTGGTATTGACTGGCGAGTTGTGGCTACAATGGCGAGATGGCAATCTCGCTAGGGTTTGTGGTGGCGGCTATGAGCTTACCCTAGACGAGGACCCTCCTAGCCTTTATATGTAGGCTAGGTCTCAGGTGAACGGTGCCGATGGCGCTTACAAGCATGGTAGGAGTCGCATGACCTATCTGTCGACTATCTTCGGCCGCACGTCGTCCTCCTTGGGCCTTCCTTGGGCCCTCGTCATAAGGTTGATAGGCTTGGCGTGCCCCAGGTATCCTCACCGTGGGGTAGTCGAAGAGTAACCCCACGACAGACACCGAGGCGTTCTTGCAGCTCGTGCTGGAACTGGAGGTGGGCAGGCTGTCTGCCCCAGTTCTCGTTGTCCAGGTCACGCGACCGGCACCGGTAGGCGGTGATGATTCTGTCGTGGGCGCCGTAGCGGTGGGCGTGTCCATGCACCACATGGTGGCTGACGGGCAGTCGATGTGGCTGTTCATGCGGGCGTTGGCCGCCGCGTCGCGGGATGGCTCGCCGGCGGCAGCGGTGGGGCTCGTGCCGCCGCCAACTCTCGACCAGGCGTCGATTCCTGCAGCACCCAAGGCAGAGGGCGCCAGTTCGCCCGCCTCTACGTGCCGGAACCGCTGAAGGTCAACATGATCCTCGGATCCAAGCTTGACACGGCAGATCAGGAGAAAATACCTGGAAACATGCATGTAGTTCGCATGAACGGCCATCCAGGTCCGAGCGTTTGCGGCGTGCCGGCCGCCTGTTTGGTGTGTTTGGTGCCGCCGAAGTGCAAACGGCCATCCAGGTCCGGGCGTTTGTGGCGTCCCGACGTGCAGGATTCCGGCGATCCGGGTGAACGACTTCGGCATAGCCGCCGCCGCTCGAGAGTCGAGACCTAGCATTGAGGATTTCGATCAGATCGCTAGCTCGTTAGCTCTCACGTGATGCCTATATATCAAGTTTCCGTGCAGTGCACAAATAGAAAAGACATATCTAGCTAGATCGTACGTGCCGTATCCCTGACAGCTTCTATGTATTTGACGGGTTTGCTTCTACCACGTTTTGCTTTCCGCGTTCGTAGGTCTCACGTGTGTGTTGATTAACCTCTCATACGATGGATATCGATCAGGGCAATGATTTCATCATCCAACCGGACTCAGCATTGATCAATTAGACTCCAGCTTGTATACGCCTTCTCCTTTCAAGATTAGGAAAAAATCAATTTGGCAATCTGGCAACGTGCGGTGGTTCTTTTATTTCCTTTCCTTCCTGTACTATCTGGATCGTTGATTGGAAATTGAATGGACAAGATTTAAAGTGTTTGCTGCTCGACATCGGGACAATCTGGATCGTTGATTGAAAATTAAACGGACAAGATTTAAAGTATCCCAACATGTTTGCTCTTTTAATAGTAGTATAGATAGGAGAAGCAAACATGACACGGTCTAAGGGAGCCCTGGACCCTTATCCTCTCCCGCGACCAAGAGGGCGATTTTCTGAACCACCCCGTCAACTCCACCTCGCCGCCGGCGGCTCGCCGGTTTCCCCCTCCTCCGTCGGCCGCTCCAGCGGCGGGAGGTGGGGGGAACCTCGGGCCCCGGCGTGTACATAGTGTAGGCGTTGCTAGGGTCTTCGCCGGCGGCGTCAGGGAGGTGGTGGCGCGGCTGGTGTTGCTGTTCGTTTTGCAGGAGGTGCTCTTCCTCTCCGGCGGCGGTGCTCGTTGGAGCGTCGCGGCGGAGCGCCCCCTTCCGTGTGCTCGCGGCCCCCCGGGGTCGCCGTGTGCGCTCAATCCCCTTCCGGATCTCGTCGCGGCGGATCCGGTCGACACTTTTGAAGCAGCTGGAGGACCATCAAGGCGATGCTGGCGATGGAGCGAGGCGGAGGCTCTCCGGAGTTCGAGGCCCGACGACTTCCCGTCCGCTCGGGGATCTTCTTCCATCCAAGGCGTCTGTGGAGAAGGAGCGGCGGCGCGCCATCGGCACGTCTCTCTCCTCGTCGTCGACATCGATCTACAGGAGGACTGGTCTGTAATTTCTAAGTTTGTGGTGTCCCTTTCTGTATTCCCTTGATGTATTTCGCTGTTTCCTCGCAAAAAAAAAACATAACACGGTCTAAACCAAAAAGGAAAAAGACATACATGGCAGGGCCTACTTAAAGAAAAGTAGCCCCGCGAGTATAAAAGTCCCTATCAATGACGTGTTCCTGTCTTCTAGTACGTCTCCTACTCTCCAGAAACACTAACCTTCGACTAATCCGTTTTTGCCAAGCTGTAGCACCAGTACGTCTCGTGATCAACCTGCTCGATGAGCTAATACCTAACCAACTACGAAGGCGGCGAAAATTACGTGCCGGTTTAGGTTTACGACGACGCAATTACACATCTGCCCTCGGGGAAAACCGGTCGAGGCGCTAGCGCAAGAGGGCAGCCTCGTAAATGCACACCGACTCGTCCCCGGAGAGGTTAGGTTTATATTGGGAAGATTAATCAAAGCGGCGTCGATCTGGCCGGAAAATCGCAAACTGATTTCGATCGATCTGAGAGAGAGAAAAAAAACGAAATCGACGCGACGCGACGCGACGCTAGATAACAAAGGCGCCGACGCCAGCACATCCTCCACGCCTCACCACCACCTCCCGTCTCCTCCTCCCATCCACCGCTCCGCCGCCGCCGCCGCCACGAGGAGGAGGGGAGGCGGAAACGACCCTAGGGCACGGTCGCGAGCTCTCTCGATCGCTCCTTCGGCGGCGTGGGGTTTCCGCGCGCGTCCCGTCCCGTCTAGATCGAACCAGCGGATTCGATTCGGTTGGTTGCGGGGTAGCGATGGGGTCGAGGAGGTCGAGTCGCGTTTCGTGGGCTACCGGACCCAATCTGTGCAAGGTATTGTGATCGACAAACACTTGGAGACGGATTCGCGCCCCGTCCGACGATTTACAGATTTTGGTGCTTTGTTTGTTGGATGGATGATTTGTTAGTCTCTGTAGCCCCCGGACCCGGCGTGCTGTGTGTGCCACGATCTTGTTTGTGTTTGTGTGTTTTGGTGGAGACGCCCAAAGTTTTGAATCCCCACGAGTCGGCTGAGATGTGAAATTCGTTCTGCCAATGAGTCGGTCTCAATGCTGAAGTCACGGCGAATTAAAATCCATTAATCAAACAGCCTCTGCACCGAACAGCACCAGGATACATAATGGTGTGGGAAAACCGAGCAAAGAGGAACCTGGATGCGTGCAAATGAAATTAATCATGAGAGTCGAAGAATCGAACGAAGATGTGAAAATGCATTTAGTAACTGCTGAAAATTTTGGTTACAAGTTTACAACACATATCAACACTATTTTTAGACAAAGTATATCTTGTCTTCCTGATGAGCAAACTTCAGCGCTGAAAATTTTGGTTACAACACTATCCTATAACACCTATTTTTAGACAAAATATAGCTCGTCGTATGAACAAACTTCAGCTCTTTAATGTTCACTGTGTCGCTAGGAAATGATGCATAGGAAGTATCTTTAGTCTCCACATTCGCAGGGCCAAGGATTACATGCTTTAAGTGTCAATACTTCCTATGCACAACATTTGCTTTATCCTGTTTCTATTTCATAAGCACATACCAACATTTTTTCTCTAGCAGTGTTACATTGTAATTCTGAAATTTGCTACAACCAAGCACAACAACATAACATGTGGTATGTGTAAGTATGTATGCGTGCCACTAGTGACAAAGTATAATTCGGCCATATGCAGTTAAAATTTGCTTGCTGAATAATTCCAATTTACAGTGTCAACCATACATCCAACTTCAGTTTACTAATGATCAATCAGGCTGTGCTTTTTTTCATGTGCAATGTAGTGTCACTAACATGTTGCATGTTGGTGCTTTTGTCCTATAATTTCATATTTTACAGTTCATGGCCTGCACCTGTGGCTCAACTCTTGAATAATATCGTAATGTTCAAGTTGAAGAGTTTACTCGTAAAATTTAAAGTAATCTGATACCACAGTACAAAAGATTGCATGATGCATTTTTTATATCACAGGCTTCTGAATTTCAGAATGCAACACAATTTAGATTTACCGAAAAATAAATACAATAGGCCAGTACCAAATCTTTGCCAGGGACAAGTTAATATACTGAGCTTAATGATTGGACTATTATAGGGTAGCTTGCTGAATGAAATTTTATGAGCTATGTAACTCATAGTAAGAAGGTGCACAAAAAAAAAAGCTTGTTCATTGTGACCATTTCCTGTCATCAATGAATGAATGTGTTCATGATTTAATTCAAGTTCATTGTAAATTGTAGTGACATACTGGATTCTCCTTTTTTGGTGGAAAATAATCATATGTGACCTCTTAAGCCTTGTGAAGCTCTTGTCACTTACCAGATTGATCTTTGAGAACCTGACACATTAGATGACCATTAATGTGAGACATATGGTTTGGCAAACTATTTTTTATGCTATATACCAATAGCGAAGTTTACTTTATTAATCTATTCATTAATGATAAAACGTCTATTGACTGATGCCTGGGAGCAACATATACAGTAACTATGCAGAAGCTTGCCTTGTCAGTAACATCCCTAAGTTGATTGCATTTTTTTGCTTTGTGAAACCACAGATGAATGTACCGCACTCATGTCAGTACATGATTTTAGGCTCATAGATCAGCCTTGTCCATGCTTCCTAGGATAAGTCCAGCCATTAATTGGCTCCCTGGATCATGCATGTCTTTTTTGACTCAACACCATGACTGATTTACATCATATACTTGCAATGATGACAGGAAAACGGTGCATCTATGTATTTTTTTGTTCGAACAGTATCATTTCATTTACTGCCGAGTGATGCACAATGTATAAACCGTTGATGTCATATTCATTGTTTGTTGTTGATATCCTAGCATCATTACTTAGCTTCTGCTTTATGTTAAAGAGAAGTCACAAGCTGTATCCTGCCTCTAGAATTGTACTGACATGTCACAGAACTGTTTGTCAAAATCTCCTTTCTTTTCCTTGGGGATTAGAATTCCTTAATTGCGCTTCTATTACGTTTTTTGTAGATCGTATAGAGTCCTGAACATAGATTCTGGCAAGAGGAATGAGAAAACCATGAAGTTTAAACTGCACTAATATGTCACAAAACTGCTCTTTGGAATCTCATTTTCTTTGTTCGAGAGCAGAGTCCGTTGTTTGCGCTACTATTAATTGTCCTGTGGATTGTAGAAATCCTGAATATAATTTCTTGTAGTAGTCAGAAGGCAATCATCTTCTGTAGTACCTGATTCTGGTTAAAGTTTGACGTTCATCCACCTTATAGACACCATTCATGATTCATCACAGCCACGCGGCAAATGAATAGATATTTGATTCTGTAAAATATTGTGAGTACACAGTTAATCAGTACATGCAAATATGAATATTTTGATGGACAGTGCTTAAGCAAGCCCGTTTTGCTATATCATATGTCAGTCCTGAATAAAGAGTTGTAGTCTAATTAGGTTCAGGTGTGCTTTATATCAGTTCACGTATAGTAATGATCTTTTTGCTCACGTACATTGTATCCCAGTTCAATGAGTTGTAGTCTAATGCTTTGCTCCAGGCCGCTTTACCATTGTACATGTAGATATTAGGAGAACCCCATCTCATGCATTTGTTAATCTGCCAGGTAAGGCTTTTTATATCCGAGGATTCCCCTTCTCAAGCTGGATTAAGGCCACAAGACAATCTCCAAGCAAAAGGCTCATGTTTTATGCATGCAGCTGGCCCAAATTCAGATGATTCCCTGCCTCCGGGTTTTGAATCACTGCAGCCAACTGATGACCTCAAAATCGACATATCTCAAATTCCTCTTGTTAGTTGGAAATGCCCACCACATGTAAGACTCGTGATTTAGGCTTCTCTTTTGCACAAAATCCCTAGAGAATTTCGGTATCACCAAATTTCCCAACATCATTCCATTGCAGATAGTATTGGACCCAGATTGGCACGTTACCTCTGGAGAAGAAAGCAAGGAGATTGCTATACAAAATGAGAGAATGTTTGGAGCTCTTGAGGCTATGTATCCACGTGCATCAAACATTCCTCCAAAGTAAGAAGCTTCATATTGGTTTATTGATTCTTCAGATTAGACACTTCCTTGTTACTCATTAACTTTTTCTGCCAATCCAGCCCATTTGTTTCTCCTGATGTGAAAGACTCTCGTTATGATGATTCCCAAACCCTGTCGGTTCCCTTGATCCCTGTTGAAGATGATGATGCTTCAGATCAGTCAGAAGCACCATTGCTTGATATGCCAAACAATCACCATCTGTCAGAAAAGTATGACCCTGCGAGAATCAATTTGCCACAAGTATCAAATACTCTAATTAGTGCTGCACAACAGCAGCCCTATGGATCCAATGGTTCAACAAGCTATGGTCACTCCACGGAGCCTGATGTGTTGGCTGCAGCCTCTGCTGCCTTCACTGCAATAATGCAAAGCAACCAAAAGGGAAGTATGGTCGACAAAGATCTACTTGTCAAAATACTAAGTGATCCTGCACAATTTGAGAGGTTAATGCAAGAATATAGCCAAATTAGACATGAGCAAACTAGAAGTAGTTCTGTTGTTGCCCCAATGCCACCAGGTCCACCACCACAAATGACAGTGAGTGCTCCCGCCTCATTTTCAGATCATATGACAACCTTCCAGAACACAAATTCTACACACCCTCCGCCACCTCGAATGGCACCTCCACCACAAATGGCTCTAGTGCCAATGATGAATAGACTACCTGAAGGATATCCTCCAGTTGCCATGAATCGTCCACTAGGTTCAAGTCCAGCCATGAATCTTCAACATGGTTCTAATCCGGCTATGAATCTTCCACCACGTTCTAATCCGGCTATGAATTCCATGAATTTTCCACCAGGTTCTAGTGCGGCTATGAATTCCATGAATCTTCCACCAGGTTCTAGTGCGGCTATGAATTCCATGAATCTTCCACCAGGTTCAAGTCCATCTCTGAATGCCATGAATCTTCCACCAGGTTCAAATCCAACTATGAATGCTATGAATCTTCAACCAGGATCAAGTCCGGCTATGAACTTTTCAAGTGCCCCAGCAAGGGGTATCCCCTTTTACAAAACGCTTATGCATCAGCATGGAGGGGAGAGACAGGAACCACCTGAACAACAACGGATGCAGTATGGAATGTACCACCGATCTGCTCCTCCACAAACTGATGCTATGAACGGTGCCTCTATGGTTAGCAAAGATACTACCAAATCGAGGCCGATGAAACTATGTGCTTACTTCAACGGCCCGAGGGGGTGCCGCAACGGAGCCAACTGCACTTTTCTACATGATACCTCGGCCCCGTCGAGGCAGGACGACTCAAAAGGTTCAAAAAGGATTAAGTTAGACAGCAGAATAGCTGGTCGAAATTGAGCTGTGGCAGCTCCTACTCAAGTTTTTGACTGTTCTTTGGTTCAATGTCTTTTTCACATGCACGGTTCAGTAAATATTACGCATGCCAGCTCCCCTGCTCGTTTGATTTCCATTAGCCTTGGAGGGAAAAAAAGTTCTGATAGAAAGGAAAATATTTCATGATTGGTTTGGAGCTCAGATTTTTACTGAATCATATACTCAGTTCTCTGTTGAAGCACTTAACCGTGGCTACATTTATGCTACGTGAATGGTGAACGTTACCGTTTTAATTATGTGATGAAAAGTTAAATTAGACAAAGACAAATATATTGATACAATTGCTTACCTCGCAAATTATAATCACTTTATATGCTGAGGTAACTAATGGGTTAAATTAAATGTGCGTGAGTGGCACTAAAGCAGAATGATTATGCATTTCAGGATTATATATTATGCCTTTTTCAGGGTGCTTATTCTTTCTATTTAAGCTAATGCATGATGTTTTTTGTTTGAAAAATGAATAAATCCTAAGTGCTACCCCTTCTGTCTCAAAATATAAGGCGCGCTATTTTTTGTGCCTATCTTTGATGCACGGATTTGACTACTACTTCCTCTGATAGGAAATGGTTGACACAAATTTGTTAAAATACAGACGTATCTACACACTAAAATATGTTTAGATACATCTGTATGAAGACAAATATGTGCCAATCATTTCCAATCGGAGAGAGTAATATATGAAATCATATGGATTGTGAATTTATAAATGGCATCGTTAGATTCGTATTGCAAAATTCTTTCATTTCGTATTGCAAATTATTTATAAATTTATAAATGGCACGGCATTGACCAGCAACGAAATTGAAGGCCACATTTAACTGTATACTTCCTCCGTTTTTTAATATAAGATTTTTTTTTTTTTTGATTTTTCCACTTATATTCATACGAAAAAGAAAGCAGTACAAAGTCGAATACAAGAAGAAAAC
The DNA here is from genome assembly GCA_947311845.1 of Poa pratensis. NCBI lineage: Eukaryota > Viridiplantae > Streptophyta > Magnoliopsida > Poales > Poaceae > Poa > Poa pratensis. Next base: position 8,785,010 of record CAMZMU010000050.1, read on the forward strand.
AAACAGAGAAAGAACAGAGAGCTTCGCTGCTGCAGAACATCATCTTCTTCCTTCAGGACGCCGAACACGCGAGACCTCCACCGCCGGAGACGACGCAGGATCCAGCCGCCGGCCGCCCTCTCCAACGGAACGGGAGGAACTCCAGCCCAAAGGCTTTGACGAGCCGCTACACCCACCAGCTCCACCGAGCTGGATCTGTCGCCTATGAACAACCATCGGCCGGGGGAAGCCCCCGAGCAACCTCCGCTCCAGATCCACGACCACCGCCGCAGATCTTCCACCTGCGAGCCTCTCTTCCGCGCAGCAGCAGCCTCCGAGCTCCTCCGCACGCCTCCAGAACACCAACCGAAACGCCCACCGCAAAGAAACCACCGGCGCCGGAGGAAGCACCGGTGGACCAGGGCAGCACCCACCCGCCGCCATCGAGGACGACGACGGGAGCGAGGGGAGGATGCAAACCTGCAAAAAGACGGCGGAGGCCTCCCCGCCTCGACCTCACCGCCCGAGATCCGCCCTATCCACACCCTATCTACACCGCCAGGGCACAGATCCGGGGATTCCCCCACCTCCCGCCGCCGGAGCGGCCGGCGGAGGGGAGGGAATCCCACGGAAGCGCCGGCGGACGCTGGCCGAGCCGGGGTCGCCCTCGAGTCGCCTCTGGAGAGAAAGGAGAGGAGAGGGGGACGGTTTCCAGAAATATGCGGTCGCATAAGATGTTTTAGGTGGTACACATGTTGTCTATATGCACATTAAAATGAGTGAACATGCACAAAAAAATATGTCTACATATATTTGTATGCATGTGTATGTGGACAAAAGGTAAAACATCTTATATTAAAAAACAAAAAACGGAGGGAATCATGTGGTACTGGTGGTTATATATCGCAGTTCTGTCGATTCGCTGTATCGATCGTACTATATGTACGTCATCGCGATGACGACAGGAGTGTATATATTTATATCGACGACCGTCCGTACATCAGCTACGTACATGCATCATGCCAGTAGACGCACTTTTGTTTGTTCATGATGACTCTAGCTAGCGAACCTAAACTACATACACAAAGTCACAAATAGATACTGATCACTGTCGTCTATTCTGGATCGATGAGCCAACTAACTAATAACTCGTCCGTAGGTGTCTTGTGGTCTAACTGCTCCCAGAGCGACACTTCTGCCTTCGCGGAGTGATCACTCGCGCGCGGTGCGTCTAACCAACAACACATGTACGCGCAAATTAGACGACGCCAAGGTAGCTTCACCGCTATGTACTGTAGTCTGTAGCACACTCGATCTCCACCAGCTCCGGTGGCCAGGTTCTGCTTCTAGTTCTAGCCCTGCCACGGCAAGTGGCGGAGCTAGTGTATAAGCATTGGGTTCATATGAACCCAATAAATTGCATGACATCCTTCACTATTCTGATCTTTGTCATTGCATATTAGTGAAAAATTGCACTGTAGACAAGAGAATGAACCCAATGGAATTATGTGCTAGCTTCGCCACTCCCACGGCCCCTGCTGCCTTCGCGGAGTGAGCTACTGTAGCTGCTAGCTAGACGGCCGAACCATGTATGCATGCATATGACCGAGAGAACCGAACACATGCACAAAATGCACAACCATATGATTGCAATGCAGGTGCACGGGCGATGCTTTCTTTTAGAGACTGCATGGATAAAGCTAAGTATGGCAATTTTTGTCGAGTTTCATGCACATAGCCAATGCATTCAACAGTTCAGACTTCTGACATTTAGTGCATTTATATTTACACGTGGACCCTTCTAACAAATACATATACAGTAACATGGAAAATACATACACCAATACAAGAAATACACATATTAATACCGCTTCGTCCCGCAGCCCACGAGAAAAGCCAGAGCGTTAGGGCTCATGCCTCCCGTCGGCTGTCGCCGATCTGCATCGTCCATGTGGCCTTAGGGGCATGGTGGCGTGGTGGATCCTGCTCCTTGTTGGCGGGAGGGCTCCGCTTTTAGATGATTTTTTTTTGTTTGGCTAGGTTTTGTGTCCTACTCAGGAAGATCAGGCTGCGGCGGCGGCTTCCTGAAGATGGAATAAGGTCTTCCCCGCCTAGCCCCCGTTCCGGCGGTGTGTCTAGCATTGTCGGATGGCGTGTGGAGGTGTGTCTCTGGCGGATCTCGTGGGATTCGGTCGGTCGTTGTCTTCGGTGGATCCGGTCTTCGTTCGTGTCTGCAGGTTCGATTCTTCTGATCTACGCTTTTCTTCATCGACGATGGTTGCAATTTTGGTGCGCTGGCCCCGTTGGAGCTTAGCACGACGACTTCCCGACTGTATACTATAACAAATTTTGCCCGACTCTAAGGATGCAGGGGCGAGCCTTCGGTTCGCGCCAGTGATTGTTGTCGTTGCTAGGTGGTCTGCGGATCTGGATGCAATTTTTTTTACTTCCTGTTGATGAATAAATCGGAAGCTTTCTCGCAAAAAAAGGAAATACACACACTAATACGAAAATTACACATTAAATACACGCGCACATACAAATACACACAAACACCTCCGCCTAATAGTTGCTCTCATGAAAAAAACATAAGAGCATCTCTAGTAGACCCCTCAAAACGCGCGGAACCTCAAAATAACCGCCGGATAAGGTCTCGGAACCTCAAAAACGCAAAGACCAGAAACCTCAAATCGCGCCGATCCGTAAACCATTTTGAGGGGGCCCTTGAATCCGGCCCTCCGAACCGTGAAAGCGCAGTTTTCGCCACCGAACCGAGGGGGCCCTGCATATGGTGAAAACAGTTGGCGGGAGGGAGTATTCACCACGCGACTTTGCCCTCTTCCCCATCTCGCCGCCGCCGCCTCCGCCGCCAGCCCCGCCGCCTTCGATTCGCCCCTTTTCCCGGCCGCATCTGCCCTCCGGCGGCGGATCGGATCAGGTATGGGTGGATGTACTCCAGCACATCGCCGTTGTTGAGTGCGAAGTTTTGGAAGAAGGAGTTTGTTGGGAGCGGCGCGGAGAGGAGATCTGGAGCGAAGAACCGGGCAGGGTCCGGTAGCACTGCTGACGCCGCCGGCGGGAACATCGTGTCAAGCTGCTGTACGCGGGAGGAGAGGGATGCGGCTGGAGAGGGATGTGGCGGGTGCCTTTATGCTAGCATGAGACGGTTTGTTGTAAATGCGAGCACGGCAATCGTTGGCATGCCGGAGCGTCGCCTTGGGTGGTGGAGCCAATAATGGTGACTGCTGTGTTCACAGTCCTCTGGTCTGGTTGGCCACCGTATCGGCTTCCCTCCATTGGCCGTTGCGTGCGGCGACCCGACGACGTGGTGGTATCAAACAGAAAGCCCTCGTCGTCCACGCCGCCCGTTGGTGCGGCTCGCGTGGACATCAGACATCAGTCGTGTGCCGGTGTGCGAGAGGTTTTGAACAAGAACATCTGCAGTGTACATTCAATGAAACACAAACTTTGTTTGGTAAATGCAGGAGTACTCCTCCCTTCCTCCCAAAGTAGGATGCCTAATATTTTGTAAAGTTTGAGCAAATATATAGAAAAATATATCAACATTGACGACACGAAACATATATTATATGAAAATATATTGTAGACTGTCATATTTTTTCTATATAATTGGTCAGACTTTGATTAAAAATCACTGTGGAAGATAACTTCCGATATTCTGATAAATCGGCCGATTTATCGCTTCTAGCTGTCTGACCGATAAAGCGACCGATATGCCGATAAATCTGCCGACATGACGATAAATCGGCCGATTTACCCCTTATATTGGGTCGACCGATAAGTTCCCGATAAGCGATATCCCCAAAAAAATTAAAAATAATGAGCACTATTTGGGGAAGGAGGGAGTATTACTTACATTGCATTCTGAGTTTGTTAAAGTCAAACTTTATGAACATCTATAATACCAAATGCATATAAATATATTTTATGATGATCCTAATGATATTAATTTACATTGTTTTGACGAAAAGCGGCGTTGTTTTCATTCATTAAGAGGAATAAACGAATACAAATGACTCAAAACTGAAATACGAGAAAATAGTGGAGAAGGTAGCATCACAACCTCTCAAGAGACAAGAGGGGAGGGCAACAACAACGACAACACATCACACCCGAGTACATGGAAGACATGGGGGAAAATGTCTAGAAGAAAGGCATATCCTAGTAACTAAGAATTCGTCGACCATGCCAACACGAAGGAGGGCGTCAGCTTCCATCATTAGCTGATCAAGCAAGGCATATGCACTATGAACTTGATCCTCCGGTCGTCACCCAACTTCTAAAGTATGGAGGCTGTTAAAAAGAACGAGGTGATCTGAGGTGGATCGAACTCGCTAAACCGGCTTCAAATGGCACCATCAGCTTCTTCCGCAACTTGGCTGGTCGGCAAGCTCTAAGTTCACAACTTGCCAGGAAACAAAAGCAGAGCAGGAAGCGACAAGGAGTAGTCACCACCAGCGTGGACCTCAACCCGGTGAGCCGCACTCCAAACCGAGACATCAACAACCAGCGAGGGGTCAGTCACTCCAATAAGGTCCCTCCAGGGAGGCTACGATGTCGGAATCGCCATGGTCATCCAATCCAAGAGCTAGATTTGGACTTTCTACTTGAGAATAATGGGCTAGTGAGGTCTAACAAGCATTGAGACGACGCCTCCAAGGAGAAATTCAAGTAGATTCTAGTTTGTACCTGTCACGTAGCGTTGCAAACAAATTTGATAACTGGTTGCGTAGAATAGATAACAATTATAAATTCTCATTAGGGTGGGAGAGATTCCGTAATATGGTCGATTTTGTTATGTAGAAAGTATTTCATTTTCAATGGTAATAATTCTTATATTTTGGATGTCATTTATCGGTGTAGCTATTTGCAATGATTGTGGTTGTCTCTCGAGCGTTTGGAGAACGAATAAATGTTTTCGAAGATCTATATACATTTGGAGAAAATGGTGAGGGAAATTTTTATCCACGTGGATGTCAGTTGTTTCTTTCGTTATGAGTTCTCCATAAATTGTATTGTGTCTTTTGCTTTTCATTTTGTTATGTGGTTGTGTATATCCTAATTATGCAAAGGTCGGGCGTGACCTCGCACTAGTACAGAACGACACATCGGATACCCCTCTATGGAAACGGCACGAGTTAGGCGCGTGTTTCTACCGTTTCCGCTGAGGCCTGGCCGAACTGGGCCGCGACTGGCCCGTCAACATTGGTTACGGAGAAATTATTAACTCCCTCACCCATGTTTTTGGCAACGGTCATATTTTTGGCTCCGTTGCCAATAATGGTCTCTACGGCAACGATTGGGGATGGATATCTGTATGCGATGTGCTTGGGAAATTGCAGTTGCAAACTGGAAGCGCGCATGTTCAATGCGGCTTAATTCACGAGGGATTGGAACCGCCTGCTCGCCGCTAGTAAAATGGGATTGGAACCGCGCGAAGCTAGGCCGTTCTCGCATTCTCCCCTTCGTTCTCTCCCACGCTCTACTAGACTAGCACAACCGCCATGGAGGAACCCTGGTGGCAGAACGAGGAAGTTCCGAGCGACGACGCGAGCGGTGAAGACCGCGGTGACGTCCCATGGTGGGATCAAGACGGGCCGCCGGACTCGGACCCCGATGACTCGGTCGCCTTCTTCGAGCGAAGGAGAAGACGACTCCGACAAGGAGGAGGCGCCGGAGGAAGAGGAGCCGGAGGACCCGCCGGAGCCGTATTCTAGCCAGGAAGAAGACGGCTCCGACGAGGAGGAGGAGCACGCGCCGGAGGAGAAGGCAACCGGCAAGAAGCGATGCCGCGCCGCGGACGACAATGGCGCGGGGGCAGGGCGAAAGAAGAACAAGTAAAGTAGATAGTTAGTTAAATTCTACTGTAAATTGGTATCTGAACATAAATTTATTTCTTCTTCTGCATCGACTCTCCGTAAGTAGGCCCAGTGTGTCAGTGAACGAATAAAAGGATACGGTTGCTTATCACCTCCGTTGCCAATGTTGTTGTACTTGTGCTATAAATGCCCCATTACGACAACCCTAACGCTCTTGCTCTCACTCTCACTCTCACAGTGGCGGCAGCTCCAAGCAGCGACAGATCTAAACCCTATCTCCCAGATCTGAGCGGCGCGGCCGGGCGGGCGTTGAGCCGCCGCGCATCTTCTACTAGCGGCGCGTCGGCGAGCCGCGGCGCATCTTCCCCGAGCGGCGCGTCGGCGAGGCGCCTCGCATCTTCCCCGAGCGGCGCGGCCGGCATCACCGACGCGGATCTTCCACCAACGCGCATCCTATGAGTATGTCCGTCCCACTTGCAACCATTTTTAGTAACTTGCATGCCTTGTATAGTTGTACATCCACTGAAAGTAGCATAGAAATCTTGTCTTGTATTCTGTTGTCTCTGTTTTAGCATATTTAATTTTAACTCTTGTAGTACTACTAGATCTTACTCTCTATTTTAGTTGACAACTTTTTGTCAATGTGCTTATCCTCGTTATGGTTTGTGTAGCTAAGTGTATGAAGTAACGTATGTTTCGGTGACAATGCATAAAATTGGTGAGGCTGTTGAAGAAATCACGGCCTTAAAGTTTTGCCTCCAAATCGTTTAGATCGAGCTGCAAGCACACGGATATTGGCGCTTAAGGTGTAAACTGTTTTCATCTTAACCATGTGGTTATGTCATGTAGCATCAGATTTGGCTCTTTTCTAACTATCTATCCATTTATTTTTATGCAGAAACGCCATGCAGATCCAAACAAGTTTTAAATAAGCTAAATACAAAGTGGGATCATATCCGTGAACCGTCGTTGTTGTGACGTTTCGCTGCACTATACAAAATATTTTTTAATTAAGAGTGTCTTGTACAGTGTGGCCGAAATGTCACAGCGGTGACGTTATTATATTTCGGCGACATCGTCCAAGAAGAAGATCGAATTTATGAACTTGCCAAAGTTGTGAGATAAATATAACAACAAGTCATGAAGATAAGTTTAGTTAGAAATGACAAGGATAAGTTTAAGTTAGTTAGGATGAGCGAACCGAGAAAGAACCTCGGTGGAGGTTGAGAAGAGTGGAATAGATAGGAAGGCATGACAATGATAAGTTTAGTGACGCAAGTGTAACAACAATTTAATGGTGACATACGTTATGAATGAATTTGATACAGCCACCTTAGTCATAGTCGGTATCCGGTGTATTTCAAAATAAAAGTGGGAGTTGAAATGGCGGGTTATACTTGCACCTTAGTCATAGTTTATCACAACATGGAAACTAAAGCTGGTTAATACCCAACATAATCTTGCAGTTGTCCCTACTGTTCTGCTACAGGCTCTATTCACCATTACGATGTACTTCTTCAGATACCCACGAAACTCAACACCATAGCTTAACATCTCTGTCCAAACTGAACTGTTCATTATCCTTGAAACACGCATAATCTTACAGCACAAACTTCAAACATGAACTTCATTCAGCATCAGTAGCAACAAACACAACAGATCATTTCAAATCCACAACACTCTTTCAGACCGCTGGTTGCTCGATACAAGTCAAGTAGGATAATATATATTACACACAAAAGAAATCATCATCACTATCAGTCAAATAGCACAACAAATAAGAAAGAACCAACGAGATGAACATATATGATGGAAGCTGCTGCTCTTCTCCATCAGTATTCCAAGAAAAAAATATTAAGAAACGACTGACGAATTAGAGGGCCTGCGACGAGAAAATAAAAACAAGGGCAGTATCTCAATTCATCTCGAGAGTGCTTCTAGATATATTTGGTGGCACCTCGCTGACATCAAACAATCATATGTTCCACCTCTTGTCTGCACACAAGAAGAAATACATTATGGATGGTACTACAATTTTAGGGTTTAGATAGAAGGTAATGCAAAGTGTAGCTACGACACGGTGTCCATACTGAGCAAGCACAGGATACAGTTACGAAAGCATAGCAAAAGAAGAGAATGTTCAGAAAATTTCTACACTATTAGCAACTACTGTGTCTCAGTGAACGTGAAACTTCTAAACAGAATTGCATATCAGGATAGCACAATGCACGGGATTATAGCACTTACCAGATGGATTGAGAGGAACGGCAACGTTGGTTTTCACCTTTTCCTGAGCTTGGGATGATGATCGTTGCATGCGAGGAGATGTATCTTGTTTGCCGTTTGTTATGGGCAAAGAATGCCTTTTCCTCGGGTTGCTGTCTTGTACATCTGGGCTCATCTTTGGCGATAAAGCAGCCGCCTTTGCTCTTGCAGATTCTGTGAACTGCATATAACTTGGCAATGGAGTGCTGTTGCTCATGCGAGGTTCTTGATCAACATTGTCAGATTTTGTAACCTTCAGTGAGCTCTCTCTCTTTGCATGTTTATAATCCTTTGAAAGATTATCGGTGCTGCTTCGTCCGACTGAATTGCTTGGACTGGTCAGTGATCTTCTGCTTACACGAGACTTGGTTTTTTTGCTCTTGCTCTTGTTGGTATTAACAGACGACACCTCACTTGATGGTGTGCCATGAGATTCGGCAAAGGTGGTTCGGCTCACGGGAGTTCCTTCAGGTGACCTTGCATATGATTCTATAGATTTCTCAATTTGATCATGCAAATCTGGCTTTGCTGGTCCAACATGTGCTTGCTCAAGGGCAGGATCCGAGGCAATGGCAGGGTTAGCAACATCACCATTCAGTTCTTCCTCTTTCTCTAGCTGAACAACTCCTTCGGAAGTGTTCTCAACTTCAGAATGTGAAACATGGGTATCTTCGTCAGCATTCTCAGTGTCGTAGTTCCTACCTCCAAGAGGTCCAATCTCCATTACAATCTCACCACCATCAGCTTCTGATCTATCTGGTGAGTCAAGTGTAGAGGAAATTGAAATCTCAGTCCCACATTCTGAAGCAGCAGGTATGATTTTAGCATCACGACCCACTGTGCTTTCTGGTATGCCTGCATCACTATTTTGCTTGGGTGAGGTGCCGTCCTGTGAATGGGGAGTATGCACCTTCAATTTGCTTGACCCATCCAGATAAGATGAACTGTTGGACCGACTGACTGTCGAATTTGAAGTCAGCTCTTCAAACTTCATCTGTGCAGCAGCAAATGCTGGATTACAGGCCTTTCTTGCTGCGCTTCTAGCTTCCATCTCTGGTGACTGCTCAAGATTATAAGCATCCATAATATCCTCACTGGAAGTTTCGGATTTTTCAGGAAGAGGGCTGGGTTCCCTTGATGGATCAGTTTGGGAAGATTGTTGACCAGAGAACTCCAAAGGTTGCTCAACAACATTCTCTGTAGGTTGCTCAACAACATTCTCTGTCTTTGCATCAGCAAATTGTTCAGCATCATCGTTGATCTTTTCGCTCAACTCTGGTATAGGATCATCGTTGATTTCCAACCCAGAGGCTTCCTCTGGGACACATTCAGGAGCCTCCAATACACTAGAATCAGATGGCCTTAGTGTCTCTTCCACAAAGGTACTTGAATCAGATGACCTTAGTGTCTCTTCCGCATCATCAGGCACTAACTTGGGAAAAGAGATGTCCGAGTCCAAAGGAACAACCTTTTCTTCATGCTGAGCATCTTCTTCCATCTTTTCAACCACCAACCCACTATTTTCAGTATTCTCTAGCAAGTGGCCTCCAGTGACTGGCAGAACCAGAGTTGTCCACCTCTCCATCCATTGCCAGGTAGCATCAGTTTCAGAAGGATCACATCTTATGTTCATGGATTTTGATGTTGACATGCTGTCCATGAGCTGGCAGAAGATAACACAGTGTGAACATGAGGATATCCAAATTAGAGATAGTAAGATAGCAACCTTAGTGGGTAAGAGTTATTTTGTCTCACCTTGAGAGCAAATCCATTCTGAAGCAATTTCTCACTTGAAGAACGGGCCAAAGTGTCCTACAAAAAAAACGAAAGTCCACAGTATTAATAAGCAAAACATGGTTGGGAAACGTCTATGCAAGGGTGCTACTCAACACTATAACACGAAAAATAAGGATCCTCTTACATGTTTGGGAAAGAGAAACAGAATCAACACGAAAAGCAATGACTATGCAAAGCATGGAATTTCGCAAGAGAACAGCAGATGAAAATAACACAACTTGGATGGTAAGTTTAAATTATTCCATGACACCAGTGACAAATAGATGCGTCCTGGTTGCTAGCTAAAGGAACTTGGATAAATTGCACATAAAATCTGAAAGCTTGATTTTTTTATGTCTCAATTAACTGGGTAGTAATCTAAGAAGTCCTATCGATACAGTAGGTGGTCTGATGAAATTAACATGTAAAATAAAATTCTATTGAGCAATGTTGATGCCACAATGTTCGTCCCACAAGCAAGCAATGCAAGTGATAATAAGTATGTCACAAATTGAAAATATATTAACAAGAATCCTTCACTCACCTGTTGTGCTTGATGAGCACGGACAAGCCCTTGCGTTTTAACGATAGCAAGCAAGCATTGTAATGATTCTGCAGCCTGCCTCCTCACTAGATGCCCACGTATCACAGCTTGCAGTTTCACGAGATCCTTATGATTTGACAGTTCTTGCCTTGCCTGCAGTTATGTAAACGCTTAGTATTGTACTTACATTAGACGGGCAAATATCATAGTGAACATAATGATATGTGCAAAAATATCGTAACATACGTTGTATGTTCTGATGCCAGACTGAATGATAACAGCGGCAGACTCCACATGATCTTCCTCAGGGTCTGGATTGCTTCTATCAATAAGTGAGGCAGTTTCATCCTGCTTCACCTCAGTTGATGAAACAGGGATACTTTCATCTGGCTTTTCATCAAGTTCCTCAACAGCCTTTTCAGCTGGCTCTTCAATTGGTTTTTCATATATCTTTTCAGCTGGCTCTTCGCTTGGTGGCTCAGTTATCTTCTCATCTGGCTGTTCAAATGACCTTTCAATTATTTTGTCCGCTTGCTTTTCAGTTGGCTTCTCTGTCGGATTTTCATCGGGCTTCTCTTCTTCTAGAGACTTCTCGTCCCGCTTCTCCTGATGCGGAACCTTCTCATCTACCTTCTCCAGATGTAGGGGCTTCTCCGACGCGTAAGAGTATGTCGAAGAGTAGACATTGTTGCTTGGAGCGATTTCAGCTTTTGCTTTGCTTGAGCTTAGAGTTTCAGGTTCAGAGATATCAGAGTTCTTCAGAACTCGATGCCTTGTAGACCTCCTACGAAAGCTCCATCTGCTCTTATCTGATATGGCTTTGCTCTGGAAAAAATCAAAACGTGGTGTCAGCCATTAGTATGAAATTCTGTAACTGGTATAATGAAGAGGGAATAGACCTATTACTTTCACATGAGAAAAACTAGAGAGAATTACAAAGTAACAAGTGACAATACAAAACTGAGTGTACAGGAAATACAGTTCACGTCTAGTAGCAAAGTAAATTGTCAGACAGTAGGAGGTGAAAAGATAAATACAAAGCATCACTATTCTTCAGTCAACATCACAAATTTGAATCAAACAGCAAATTAATAGCTTTCTATTACACAAATGTTCTTCCGCTGATTAGTTTGTCATTGTCTTTGTAAACTTCTTATCTAATAAAGTTTGGTAGTGGTACCATCTATCTATCAATTTATTTCTGTCCTGAGAATCTTAGCGCCATATCTTCAGTCAATTATGACCACTGGTTTATCCAAATTAATCTAAATGCAATTTTTCAATTAAAAAACTAATTACGCATAATTCAAAAACTACAGCTCCTTTGGGCTGTCATATAAAAAAAATCCAGATCTCATTTCCACCCATGTGGGTGCGGAATCAAGATCCTTCCAGCTGATCGGCATAACAGGACTCACAGTCCAGACTTCAGACCCCAGTCAAAAGTCCTCCCTACTCCATGATTCTCACAGTAGGGGGAAAAGCAGCATAAAAGTGACAACAAGAGATGTCAAATCGAGATGGGACAAACAAGGTGAGCAAAATCCAACCCGGGGGATGAGGAGAACGACAGATGCAACAGGCCAAGAGAAAGTATACACACAGTGGCCGAGTGCAATTGCATATCATGGCGTAGCGCAATAGGGCGGAGCAAACAGGCGGCGCGGCATCAGATCAGATCCCATCCTGCCTGGGATCGAGAGGACACGGACAGCAACCCTCCTAGTAAACCCTATCCCCGCCCAGCGTGCCAAGCTAGAGCCACTAAGTAGAAAATGGAAAGAAAAGGTGGTTAAAAGAGGAAATTCGTAAATTTATCTGCTTGGAAATTAAGCGTGCGCTCGTGCTTACGGGACTTGGAGCAGCTTAGCTCCAGCAGTCCAGCTCCCAGCGCGACGCCAAATTTGAAAACAGAATTCGCACCTACGAGCTGAGCTAGTGGCGGTGGGATCACCGGCGAATCTCCCGAATTGGCGGCCGTTTATGAACCCTAGCCACGAACCAGCCCTGGATCTAGGTAAAGACACCCCCGCCCCGCGCGCTGCACGCGGAGATCTGCCGAAAGCGAAACGAACCAACAACTAGGACCAACCAACAACAAAAAAGCAAGCAGCTTTGACGAACAGCACACCACACACAGTGAGGGGGCAGAGCGGAGGCGCCGCCGCATTGGGTAGGGGCACCCACCTCGTCGGCGTGGGCGTCGGTCTCCGGGTCGGAGCCGGCGGAGGGGTCGGATCCAGCGCCGGCGCAGACGAGGATCTTGAGGCAGCCGTTCTTGGACTTGGTCATCTCGCGGACCGGACCGGATCGCTCCCGCCTGCCTGCCGCCGCCTCGGCCGTTTCCGGCGAGGAAATCAGTGCAGTGATGTGGTGTGGGAGCGTGCGTTTCTGGCTGGAGTGGGACTACTGGATAGGGGGCGGCTCTGCAGCTGCCTGCTGCTGCGGGGACGTTTCTGCGCTGTTTGCTTGCGGCTACACTCTGGCTCTGCCGTTTTTATATTTCCGAGCGTTCGGCTTCGGGCCCTCCCACCTTTCTCTTTCACTCTTCTTTTATCTTTAATCAAGCTGGTATTAGAGTAAATATATACACCAAGCTGGTATTTTGCGAATTGGTATATTGTATACTCTGTCTATAATCTCACTTCAACCTCTGTTCCCTTTATAAAAAGTTTCGGAGGCGGAACAGAGAGAGTACTAGTTTATTAGTACGGCACTACAATCTTATGACACAATTTTGATACCAATATGACTATGATTTATTTTGGTGGATGGTGTACTAACTTGGTTTGGCTGGCTCTATTGATCGAGTTTTGTATTAATCACGATATATGGATTAACTCAGAAATTCATTTTAAATGTGTATCCTATTTTTGCGTAGTGGGATTATGAAAACTCATGAGAAGTATATGGACGAATTGTATGTGCCAATTGCCATTTAACTAGCATGCCCGTGGATATTGAAGTTCTCAAAGCGGTGCTTCCGCTATTGTATTTGAAGGAGTTCCTCAAACATTTTATTTAGGATTAGAAATAGAAGTAATTAGACCCTTTTTTTTTAACTTATCTATCATTGGTCTTGCGTGCGTGGGATGCATGGCACCTAGGCAGTTGACACGGCTGGCCACGTGGAAGGAAATATGGTGGAACGGGACGGCGAAGGATGGATGTGTGTGAATGTGCACGGGTTCCGTAAGTGACCGGTTGATTCTTCTTCCGGCCATCTTGCCCCTTGGGTGTTCTTCCGAGAAAATATTTACACGTGCAAACATATTAGAATCCACAATATTTCTTTATTGTTTATTATTATAAGTTTCATTATCAAGCACAAAGTATAAAGCACAAAGCATGCATACTTTGTTAAATTTGACTTGATAGACAATTCTCACAATGACATTTATTATCGTTGGTTCAGTCTATACTTTACAAGTTTGTATAAAGATGCTTACTTACTCCCACGCTAGAAACTGCTATTAAGACATTTGTTAGATCATACTTATTATACATCTTTACTGTAAATATTTATAAATTATATAGACTATGCATCATAGAAAATCTAGTTATAGAAAAAACTTTGTTAAAAACAACTTACTATCTTTCAATGAACTTAATACAAACAAAAAACACAACAACTAATATTTAACAATATTGTAATTATGTGGTTAAATACGTGAATAAACAAAAAAAATACATACAATACTATAATATGGTAAAAATAAAAGGCACAGGAGTACAAAAATTCAGTATAAATTGTTTTTATTTATATTCGCACTGGGCCCAAATTTTTATCAAACATGTCCTACTAATCGCACTTATACACTAGTATCATAGGAGACTTAGCTGCCTCCAACATTCCACCAGTGCCTGCATACCCATTCTTTCTACAAGAGAGCGGGCGCGTCGTTCGCCTAGCTTTGGGAGCATATTCGATAGAGTGGACTGACATGGTCGAAGGGTTAGTCGAATGTACAACTTCAGAAGAACAGAGCCAAATAGAGTTGCAACATAAAGTTGATATGTCAAGCTAAATAATATGCATACCATAGGATCCAAATGGAGTTGCAACCGGAAGGGATGTAAACGGATCGGATATTGCTCTCTCCGTATCCTTTCTCATATTTTTTTTGTCGGATTCGGAGCGGATCGGATAACGACCGGAAATCGGTAGCGGAGCGGATTCGAACAAGAAGCGGATAAAAAATCGGTTAAATACGTGCAACGAAACACAGTTTAACTATGCAAACAATATGAACAGAAGAAATATTCAAATGTATTACACTAGAGAGTGACCAAACGTTGAAAATATTCTTCTCGCATGCACTTGTTTTTGAACATGCAAATCTTTTCCGATTTATACAAAACAACATATAAGTAACCAATAGTTTTTTACTGGAAGAAATAAATTGGCTTTATTAGTATGTTTTAATTTCCAACAAGCAATACATTAAACATTAATCTCCAACAAGCAATACATTAAACATGATAGAATATGTACAATGTTTTCTCGTCCGGTATCATTTTTGTACATTGCGTGCACAATTGCATTGGCATAGGTCAAATATATGATTGGTCGTACTAGGACAGGGCTAATTATATACAGAGAGAGAGAGAGGCAAACATGTGATTATGTTAATGTGTCAATGAATTATATGGATATTTTGCTATCCTATTAGGCTAATTAATCGGATAATCCTAATTGAGTAGTGCGGATAATCCGCATCCGCCGGATACTAGCAATACCATATCCGTCCGATATTCGCCTGACCAAAATCCTTATCCTTATCTGAATCCATATCCGGCGGATTCCCAAAATTGCATACCATATCCTTAAAACAGATGCGGACGCGGATTCGGGACGGAAATTATCCGCACCGTTTACATCCCTAGCAACCGGAATGGGTTATTTCATGCTAAAGAATATGCATACCGGGTAATATAAATGTTTATTCAATTATGGTTTCATTCAACTAGTGAACACGACACCACCATCTAGATAAAAAGTGCTGATTGGCAAATTGTTTAATAACCGATACATGTTTGTACTGCTGAACAGATAAACAAAGCAGAGAATTTTAGTCGGACCTATGTGATGTCATAACAAACCATATGTGTATATATTTCTAAACTAGAAGTGTTGGCGCGCTTCACTGCGTCGGGCGTCGATGGCATGGGAAAACCTGCAACCCGTAAGTGCACGAGTAGCATAACCACCTCGTCGTTATTGCCAACACCGGCAAGCGGGGCTCGAGCTTGGAGAGGAGGTCGGCCGACTAGTCATCGTGGCCACGCATGTGCATGGTTCATTTGTTGTGTTTGTCTATTTATAGTGGGTTTATGGTGTTTGTTTACCTTACGATGAAGAGGGAAATGTTCAAAATGATCTTCAGTTGTAAGAAACCAGAAGAAACAAAGGCGAAAAATTCTCACTCTTACGATGGTAGCCTTGAGGACACAAACCAACATTGGTTTTGGTCCCTATTACCTTAGGACTACGTCTGGGCATGGGCGGCCCGGGCCTAGCTGGGTCGAGCTTGTGTTCGGGTCGGGCTCAGGCCTGAAATTTTGGTCCGTTGAATATTTCGGGCCAGGCTCGGTGCTGGGTAATCAGACAGTTTACACGGAGGCCTGACCCGGCCCTACCCAAAATTGCTCCTTTTGTGTGTTCGGTCCAGGTCCGTGCTCAAAGTTTTGTATTTTCATTCGGGCCGTGTCCAAGCTCAAAGTTTTGTGTTTTCGTTTGGGCCAGGTCGGGCTCAGGCCTAGGTTTTGCGGGTCGGACTTTTTCAAGCCGAATGCCCAGGCGCACTTAGGACCACAATATAAAAGAGGAGGTTATTCCCCTATGAGAAAATACATAAGAATGGTTTCGAACCCTCTCAACGGGGCTATCCAAAAAAGGTTCTAACATGATCTGCTGGGGATATACCAAGTGGGGGTATCTCTAACATAGATCAATCCGGCTTGTCGAGGGTGGCCCAAATTGGTGGTGAAGGCTTTTGCCTACCGGGCAGCCCAGACAGCTGACGAACAAGGCAGATGGCGGCCGGCAAGAAGGCAACTCAAGACTGAAGCCCACGAAGCCACCAAGCCCATGATAGAAGGCGGTAACTTAGCCGGCTAGGCTTAGGACTCTGTATTCTTGCCGGACACGTAGCTTCCTTGTAAACCCTAGGTATGACCGCCTATATAAGCCAGACCACGGGTAGCCTTTAGGACACACTCAATACTCTCGTACTCATTGTAACATGTAACACGGCTTTGGCCATATAGTGAGTTATAGAAGCACGTAGGGCTACGCCACCGTCGCGGAGCCTGAAGCTGGGTAAACCCTCGCCGTGTTCATCTCGACCCGGACGACAATACCTTCAACCCCGCGGATCTACCGTCGGCTAGAGGACCCCGTCTCCTATCAACTATGCTGATACAACGACGGGATCACAAGGCCAACTACCACTGCCGCCCACTGAAAGGCAGTGTCGGCAACGTACTGCACAAAATACATCATTGACATGCTTTTGTCTACCTCGAAAAGGGCGTGGGCTACCATATTCTTAGTTGGGTACCATATGCACCTCTTGGGGTTTCTATTGAATCGAAAAATTGGATTGTACATCCTTCATCCTTTGATTTTCATACATATAGTGTGCTCTACGTATAATACAAATCGAAGCTATTTTATGCCTCACTTCTCCTCTATACATTGAAATAGTATCTACCAGAAAAACAGATGAGTTGATTTGATACCGCTTACACGAAAGGATGAAGTTTTGCTTACCGTCAGTTCAACTGAGATGTTACTTTTTAAGTCTCTGACTATCTATTTTTTGAATGGTCACCAGGAGAAGTTAATCCCCACCTGAATATATTTCATTCATGGTTGCCTTGAGTCTTTGCAACCTCTACAAGATAGGTTCAAATGAACCAGAGAACACGGGGATTACAAAGGGGAGAAATAAAATAAAACGCACACACAAACCACAATGAAAGGGGAAAGGGAACGACAATAGCCACCTGACAAGACACTATTGAGTAGACAAAACATGAGCCCATCACCTAAGAAAGCTAGCAGTCGGAAGGTCCATCACCATGAGAGGCACAAGTAGATGAGGGGTGTTGTCGATGGATCAGAATACCAAGATTCAGCAAACAGCCTAGCGCGCCGCACAGGCGTGCGTATCGAATCTCACGGCACAACTCAGAAGCATCCACAATCAACGAGTGCCAAAGCCTAGCACCTAGCACGAACCTTGACTGGGAGCTCCGCCATGGGAGGTCGAGACGATTAGCAGGTTGAGGAGGCATCATTGCGTCGTCACTGAGCAAAGATGAACCGAGACGGCACCAAGAGCCCGAAGCTCCCGCAACACAGCGGCCACCATGGCAGGGTCTTAGCAAGCACAGAAAAGAAAAGTAGCACAAGGGCAGCGGCCATCGCCAAAAGACGGAGCCAAACATGCCTTGGCAGTAGTAAAAGTCAAGCGCCGCCACAGAGGCTTTCACAGCAAACCGAGAACAGGAAACATTGCACCATATGGCAGCACTGCGAGGACAAATGCCTCGCCGCCGGATACACCACTAGCCAAGCACGCTGAACAAAGCCAATGGCGAGAACAGGGGTCCCTTGCGACGCCTTCAAGAAGGGAGACCACGTCCACGGACGCCGTCATCGCGGAGCTTTCGCTCGGGCCTCACCTGTAAAACCATTGAGCATTGGAGCAGCTCCAAAACCACGCCTCCAGCGAGGTAAGCAACGCCGGGAGGCGTCGCCGTGGTCTGCTCACGCACAGAGCATCAGCACGGGTTTCCCCAAGAACGTGTAGCAAAACTCGCGCACCACAGGCACCTCAGGCGCCATGACCCCTGGACGGACAACCAACCATGGGATGGGCTGAGCACGCTCCAGAGGGGAGCATCGGCTGGTTCGACGGCCATGGCTACGCGTCGGCGGCGCGGCTCAGGTGGCGGAGCCACGCATCCATGGGACCCGAGCTCCGCGAGACGCGTCGGAGCAGCACCAGCGCGGATGCAAGATCACCCGGGGGCGGGGGGACGAGGTGGAGCGCCGCCGGCGCGGAGGCCATGGCGTGTACGCGACGCGCCCACGGAACACCGAGTCGGAGCAGAGGAGCGGGCAGGATGTAGAGCTTCTCAGAGTGGTCGATTGTGTGTGTGGGGGGGGAGGGATTTTCCGTGGGGATTTGGATTTTCGAGGAGGAAATGGCCCACCAAATTTGTGCGCTGCCGGTCTAGTTGTAGTAGAGCTCGTGATTCCTCTGAACGGCCATTAATAAGCTAGTGTCGGCGATTTTCCACCAAATTTTCCTACTCTGGTCAAACACACTTTTTACTCCCTGGCACACTGCACTGTCGAGATTCCGTGCCCGTGTCGTAAGTGCAGAGTGGGCGGCGAAGACGGACAAATATACTACTGGCGGAGATAAGGTAGATGCAGATGGATGATATCGGAAACGACGACGCTGCAGGCAGATGGGCCGGCTGGTGCCGTGATCCATGGCAACGGAATGGCGCAGCAGATCGATCGATGAGCAGCACGAGAAAGTGTTGGCCGTTTCCGGCCGGGAGGAGAGAGCCGACTCTCTGCAGCGCGGCCACCCCGTGGCCGGTGGCGATTCACGTGAGTAGCCACTGAGACTGAACGATCGCAGAGGAACCAACCGGGTAGAAAAAGCTCTACGCCGGAGGGAAAGCGTGCACCAGCCACTGACCGTGTGTCGGTCACTGCCGGGCTCCACTGGCTCACTGCCGCCGATCTGCTGACTGACACGGTCGTTCCACGACCACTCCGGCACTCCGGAGGGATGGGTTGCTTGTGTTCTTCTTTATCTCCGTCCTACGACCTCGGGTCTCACTCTGCCCCTGACCGGCAGGAGACGTGACGCTCAAGTCTTGCTTTGGAAAAGGTAAATGTAAGGTGCAAGTAGGAGCATATGCTCCCATTCTTCAGAAACATGTTTCGAAATGTGAAGGAAAAGGTAAATTTTTAACATTTTAAAATGTTTTTTCCTAGTGGAGGTACTACTCCTATGAGGCAAAATATCCCTCCGCAAGGTGTATTTTATTTTTTCAATAAAACACGCCACACGCCAATCTTGTCCTATATGGCATGTTGTGACCTTGGATGGTATATCTTGCAAGTTAATCTTGTCGTACAAACCCGAATTTTTAAATTTGACCCACAGCTATGGCCCAAATTGTCCTCCAATTCACTCTTTGCTTTTTACTGACGACCTTCTTATCTGCGGTACAGCATCCATTCAGGAGGCCAACACGATGAAACAAATTCTTGACTCTTTCTGTTTACGATCAGGGCAGACTCCGAATTGGGCCAAGTCTGGGATAATCTTCAGCAAGCATGTTCAAACTAGCAACATAAATGCCGTCAAATCAATTTTTCAAGGCCAAAACATTGATGAATCATTTGTTCATTTAGGACACCCTCTAATCCTGCCAGCAAAGAATAGAGCTTCAGCCTATAATTTTGTCATTGACAAATTTAAATCAAAACTGAGTACCTATAAGGCCGATAAGCTCTCACATGCAGCTCGATTACAACTTATCCAGTCTGTTTTTTCATCGATTCCGGTGTACTACATGTCAAATATCTTGTTCTCTAAGAAATTTATTGCTAAACTGACGGCTATTATTAGAACTTTCTGGTGGACAGGGGTCAGGGAGGAAACCACTCATAGCCTTTGTCTCAGAGCTTGGAGAGATATTTGTGCCCCAAAGAAAGAAGGGGGTCTGGGTATCAGGAATTTGCAAGCAGTTAACCAAAGCCTTATCCTTATGTCTGCATGGCGTATTGCCCAGAACCCAAATGATCATCTTCATCAGGTTCTACGATCTAAAATTTCCCTGACTCTTCTATTTGGAGACCTAAGCCCAATATACCAAAATCAGCCTTCTGGGCCTCGGTTCTAAAAATTCTCCACATTCTTAAGGCTCACTCCTTCTACCAATTGACTCAAGAGAACATCTCAATTTGGAATGCTCCTTTGTGTGCAGCCTGGACTTCGGTTTATAATGACCTCATCATTCAGCCCCCGAACTTTGTATACCCTGCCCTTGTCAAGGATCTTTGGATCCCGAATCAAAGGAAATGGAATGAACAACTCATATATTCTATTTTTAGGCCTGCTACTGCCCATATTATCAAGGACACACCAATTATAGATTCTGATGAACCTGATTTTCTCTGTTGGAAGCTAACTGACAATGGCACATGCCATGCAAAAAGCGCCTATTATGCTTGTGTGCAGGACCTCTATGATTCAGGGGAGGACAAACCACGGCAACCCGCACAACCAACAAAGAACCTCCTCGATCAGGTATGGAAAAACAAGAATCTTCTCCCTCGGATACAAACCTTTGCTTGGCGTTTCCTTCGGAAGGCACTCCCCACAGGCGCTAGAGCTGGACGGTTCTCCAAACACATTAGTAAAACTTGCTGCAGATGTGGTTTAGAAGAGGATGATTTACACTTGTTCTTCACTTGTCCGTTTGCCAAAGCAGCCTGGTTTTTGCAACCGTGGTTCGTACGTACAGACATGATAATCCAAAATTGCACTTCTCTGACCCAAATCATTCAGAGTTTGCTGAATATGAACCACCCCCATGCTTCTTTATCAAATATACTCACTTTCATGTGGTGCTTATGGAAGTCTAGGAATGATACTCTTTTTAACAGAAAAAAGGGAGAGCCCTATCAAATTAGCATCAATGCAAAAGCCCTTACTGCTAATCATGAGATGTTTCAAGTTGGCGATCAGAATTTGCAGGACAAAACAAAGCAGCACAAGAGTGCATCTTCGGAAGGACATGCCCAAGGATCCACCATACCTACTGATAGATTTATTTCTGGTACTGTAATCTTTGTCGACGCCTCTTGGAAATGGAGGAACATTCCAGATGCTTGTGGACTTCATGCTACAGGAATAGGCGTATTCATTAAAACAGAGACTAATGGGCGGAGCTGCTCCGTCATGATTCAGGCTACCTCTCGGAGGACGGCCTCGGTCTTTCAGGCTGAGGCAACTAGCCTTCTCCTTGCTGCAACCTTGGCGCAATTGCTTCAACTTCAAAATCCTACCTTTCTAACTGATAACCAGGTGCTCGCGAAGGTGGCAGCGTCTAGAAGCCTCAAGCACCCGCAGCTAAGATGGGACTCCAGGGATACTATGGCGAGTTTTTTACAGGCTACCTCCAAATCTCCGGTGCAGATATTTCATATCAAAAGAGATCTCAATGGAATTGCTCATGATTGTGCTAAACAGGTCCTTAAGCGAGACCAGGATGGACCTATATTTGAATGCAACAATTCAGCTCATTCTGTGGACTCTTGTCCTATAGTTCTAGCTTTGCAATCTGTTGTTATACAGGACATTGTATTAACTGCTGTACTCTGTTGTTGAGCTGAATGAAATTAGGCGCCCTTGGCGCCCTCTTCTGTTCAAAAAAAAAAAATCACTACTAGTACTAGTCTGTGACCATGTGAGCCCAAACAAAGTGGGCCACGTGCGCAACGAGGGCTGTACGTCTGCCGAGTGGGCCCCATGAGGCACGTGACAGTTTTTCCCACATGGAACGACACGTGGCCGTCCACTTAATTACCTTTCTCCGGGTCTGGCGAGTGGCGATGCACGTTACAGCCACGTGCAGGGCCAACGACATTATCGTTTGCTTTGTACCACTAGTACAAGAGAGCTGTTAAGCATCTTCTCCTTCCTCTCTGATCTCCCACATAGATAAACTAAGCTAGCAAGCTAATTACTTCTAATTTACCTTGGTCATAGCGACGTTGTCAGTGACCTTTTTTTGTTTTTTAGGGAAGCCAGTGACCTAATTAACCAGACATCGGATGCATTCAGACACCAGGGTGCTTTTTGGCATGCAGACACGATAATCAATATGCTTAATCTAAAGGCATGAGCGAAAGATCATGAAAAATAAAGAGAACGGCGACCAGCAGCACCAGGTGTAGATCTAGAGTGGGAGACGACCAAAATCCAAAAGTAGCCATGATTAATTCCAGAGCAGCACAAATTAGTACTAACAACTTTCTTGTTTTCATCATAATATCTAGATATGGATGTATCTGGTACGTAAGTATCATGCGTACTTGCGTGATCCTCCTAATTAGCGAGTCAACATCCGTTATGACTTTTTGAGTAGTAGTAGTAGTAATGACCATGCATGTACCAACTGATAGAACTATCAGCAACACACATAGTATTAAACAGAGATTAGTATTATCTGAAGAAGGTGGTACAAATTACTACTCCCTCCGTTCCAAATTACTTGACTTGGATTTGTCTAAATACGGATGTATCTAGACACTAAACAAGTATAGATACATCCGTATTTGGACAAAACCAAGTCAACTAATTTGGAACGGAGGGAGTAGTAATTAAGAGGTGGAAAGTAATTTGAGTGGATGGGAAACGAATGTTTCTTGTGATCCGGGTCAGATCCGACGCAGATGTTTCACTAGCTAGTGAGCTGTGCAAATAAAGAAGTTAATCAAACTAAAGGTCACTCTCACCTTCTTCTTCCCGGGTTGAGCTTCAGTGACTTTGCGTGGGTGACTTTGTGGTGACATTGTTTCACTGACATGTGGCCCCTACACACGGTGGGCCCCACTGGTCAGTGACTCAAAGTCACACAAAGTCACCCACGCAAAGTCACTGAAGCTCTGTCCCTTCTTCCCTGGCCAGTTGTTAAACATGGCCATTAAAGCAAGCAAGAAGTAAAGCAGCAAGCAGATCTTCCATGGATAACAAAAGTCACCAATATGCTCATGCCCAGCGCAACGGGGCACAGCACCACCTTTCCTTTTTCTCTTTGCAGATCAGTGCAAATGTGCAATGGTTGCTTGTTTCAGAAGCACACAACAGTGATTGGTGCAGGCATGCTCAGTTGCTCTTTGCATGGATGGCCTGCTGGGCCTGATGATGGATAGATGGATGGTCAGGTCCCTTCAGATGGAGCATAATTTGGTTGGGGTTTGTTGTGTGGCTAATGAACTGTTCTAGCTTAATTAATCGGAGGTGGTTAATTGATTGATTAGTGGCCAAGTGGAATGTCACTGTCAGAGGGTTGGGAGGCAGTGACAGGCTACTCCATGTTGCTTCTGGAGGAAAAAGAGCAGGCTTGAGGGGACTGGATCAGAGTGACTGCGCGCCATCTGAGTATTATTAGGCCTGCATGCCCCATCTGGACAGTAGGGCACAAATT
This sequence comes from Poa pratensis, assembly GCA_947311845.1. Taxonomy (NCBI): domain Eukaryota; kingdom Viridiplantae; phylum Streptophyta; class Magnoliopsida; order Poales; family Poaceae; genus Poa; species Poa pratensis. Next base: position 8,808,668 of record CAMZMU010000050.1, read on the forward strand.
ATACTACTATACTTGACCTTGAACAACATATAGTTTCAACAATATTCCCTGGAAATTGCAGGCATAAACAGATGAACACAGACCTTAAAATGCAACTTTGGCCGACAATTTCGATAAAGAATTGTGGTCGACATAAATGGAAGTACAGATGCTTAAGAGTAGGTACATCAGTTCCATATATATGGACATGATTGAGATTAGGAACATGATTAACGATTGGTGGACATGCATGAAAGGTTTTACATTTAGTGCTGGCGTGTGGGCTAAACCCCGCCCTAGTCTGGCAAGATGTACTCTTCGTAGTACAATATGTTGATCTGGATCCTTGGTGGCAGTGATGTGATAGCTAGGTTATCTTAATATGCCAATGAAAAAAGAAAGGAATTAAGAGTACGAATGCAATGCAAGTAACGCAACACAATTATTTGGGGCCTTGCCATTTGTTGGAAGGACAGATGAATGCTATCCGGGATGCCTTCTTGAAGCTGGGGCCGAAAAGGAAAATGCCAATTGATAGGCTACGGCTACGTTATATATGTACTTCATGAATAATTCATAAAAGGTCGTATCATGTCTATTCTTCAAACTTTTTTTTAATAAAACTTCAAATAATGAAGTAATGAAGTCTTAAGAAGAAATTTTCAGCAGAAATGATGGCTTAACAGAAAGGGGAAGGTAGTTAATTAAGCATTATTAGTTAAGGAGATATCAGACTTCCATTTCAAATCAGATTTGCCAGTTCGTCTGCAGGGAGACCTAATTGTAGCGGAACAGCTTTAGCCTTAGGTGGAGAGTTCTATCTGTTAGTTGAGGAAACTGTCTGTCGATGCTATAGCTAATTAACTGTTTCTAGGCAGCTACTGGCATCTTATTTATAACAAACGAAGTAGGAAAACAACTGTTATTCCTGCATTTATGCGAAACTAAATCCTGAGACTCGGCTAATCCAGCACCGACATCTATGTTAACACATGAACAACTGAACTTGTGTGCAGGGTTTAAATTCCTGTATCAATATATGTTTGGGCACCACCAAAACTTAGAAAGTCATTTCAGCAATATACAAAAAATGAACTTATTACATTTTTTATCACATTTTATTTTTGCAAGAATTTAGTTTGAATCTACTCCGAAATCATCCCCGGTACCTCATCCCATGAACTCTCTCTTTAGTCTCTTCAAAACCATGAATGGTAAAATTAATCTGGTACCTAACGCATTAATGATGCTGAACGATGTCTGGTTTAAGGATCAAGGTGATGCACATCAACGGGACAAGTACATGCAATCCCAACATAGGGTCTAAAATCGTTTGCTCCATTGCAAGGCAAGGGTAACACAGGCCGATTATCAGCTGAGCAATGACAAGACAGCTAATTAGCATCTAGGAATCTTAGAGAGATGGGAAAACCCCTGAAAATGACAAGTGTTAGCTGGGTAGCTCTAATCCGGGGAGACTTTTGCCTCAATGACCAGCACGGGGACAAGGAGACTTCACCTCTTCCCTTCATCCTTTTCTCTTGAAGCGACAACGAGACTTCACCTAATTGGTACTACTATGGATGCTATTCCCATTTTTGTTCTTCCTTTCTTTTTCTCTGTTAGCTAGCTAATCTTTCTATGTGGATTTCCTATCTGTGTCACCTAATTGTTTTGACAGCGCATTACAGGATGATGAACCACGCAAACACCACAGCTACAAGATGCTCGTGCTGCCTAGCTAGTGCCGAACTTTCAATGCCCGTAAGCAACGGATGGGTTAAGCATACTGCACTCTGCCTTGACATGACAGTTGAGCCTTGTCTGCCGGAAGACAAGATTGTGAGTCTACGGACAAGTAATGGTGATCAAGACAAGACATCCGAAAATTATGATGATTTATAGAAAAAAAAAGTCTTGCCTTGTGCTGTAGGCTAGTTGATTGTTTATTTACCAGCACCTAGACGAAGCCATGTGCTGCCAGGAACATGAAGAAGCACCCAAAACCGATCACAGCCGAAGAATCCTCCTCGTAAACCCAACCCAACCACATGATCATGACTTTACGCCATGAGCAGACAATTTTTTTCACTAGGAATTAATCTACCGTAGCCCATGGTCAATCGTGTACGCCCCCTTGTCCTCGGGCACCTTGATATGCGGCCACATGTGAAGCCACATCGCCGCCCGCTACAGGTTGCTAGTTTGCTACAGTGGATCGCCGATTCGCCGTAGGCAACGCACATGGACAATGAAACGTTGTTGAGTGCTACTACGCCAAGATATGGATGTGTATTACCTCGCATGTCTCTTGTCGTCGTCCTCGCCAGGAGCATCCAATGGCACATGGATTGGATCGCTCTCGTCGCCATTCAAGGGACACCGCATGTTACTGCTAGTACACTACTCCCATCGTCAAGGGACGAACATAAGATCGGATGCGCCATAACACCAACTGTTGGGTTTCATATGAAGTCCATTTATGAGGTATATCACGAGTAGATTCGAAGACAACTCTTGCAAACCGTATACAATGAGTAGGTATACCGATGTCTTTTGGACACAAGGCACCAAAAATATTGATTTTCCCTGAACACATACGATGTGAAGATGTATCTGCAAAAAAAGTGGCAATCTTTTGACATTTTAAAATGTTTTTATAATACCGGGTGCACAAAGTGGATTTCAGACATATGCACGCTATGATACTACAGTACAAGGACTCAAGGAGGGTATGAATACCTGCTGAAAAGTAATGCAATACTAGAGGGTACGTTTGAGCCAAACTGGGGACTGTAATGCTGTACTGGTTGCAGTGACCCCTGCCCTTATTCTGTCCTTGACGAATAAACTTGGTCTAGGACAACAAGCCTGTCGTGTCCTTCCGCCCATTCAAGCCCAGGATGGTTGGTAGTAATAAAACTGCAACCTTCTCAAGAAGACAGCGCAACCTGCATTAAGAACATTCAGGCCTCAGATCATATGACGGGATATGTCATACGTGCAGCATCAAGAACGTTCATGTCCCAGATCTTTCTGCAGGTGTCTCTGAACCACTGATACCACATACGAACCGGTTGAAATACGCTGCTTGGGAGAGGGGATACCATAGGACTGAACGAAAGAACTCACTCAAAATCACAATGAATAACACAATTGTGCATGTTACAGTTCCAAACTCACAGTCAGAGGGTACTACTACACTCAGAAGAAAATGTTTTGAACCGCAGTTATGACGAGAGCAAGGAAGCACTGCTGGGAAACGAGTGCTCTCGAATGACTGGGCTGGATCACGTCAGGTGTTAGATATCACTTGACCTGATTTCCGCAAAAGGCTCACCACCACGGGTTTTAGGCCTTCCTAGGTCTGCCTCGGCCTCTCTTACCGCCTCGCCCCGAGCTTTCAGCTTTCGCGGGAGGGCTCTCAGTCTTCTTCGGGCGGCCTCTGCCCCTTCCGGATGGCTTGGGCTCCGGGGTGGCCTTTTTGGCTCCCCTGCCTCTCCCTCTACCCGAAGGTTTCCGGCCACCCCTGCCGCCCTTAGCATCTCCGTTTTCGTCGTCTGAACTCTCGTCCTCATCGTCGTCCTCTTCTTCTGATTCGGACAGGTCCTTGGCTTTCTTACGCTTATTGGACTTTGCATTAGCGTTGGCAGGTGCCTTCTTGGTGACCTTCGCCTCCACTTCCTCTTCTACTGAAGTGAACAGTTCAGAACCATCCATGAGTACACAGAAAACAGCAGAATGGTAAGCATTATGGCAAGCATTTAGCAGTAAACACAATTCACATGTAAACAACAGGATTTCGGCTGTATGGATTCAGGCCAGGTGCATTAGAAGATAACCTAAAATCAACTGTCTTAGATGCACATGCACTACAGCTGCAGAGTATTTTCGAAAATAGCATGCAAGAGTACATAGTAAAGATCCATCCTAAACATGGAAGCAATATTCAACACTAGATTCACCTAAAAAGAGGACCTGGATGGACCAAAATAACCAAGAACCTATAAGCTAAACAGAACCTGGTAAAATCAGTATAACAGTGGCTGCTGTTGTCAAACATCATGCCAACACATAGGCAGTTCTGTTTACACTGACCAATGGCATTTGTGTCATTCTTCCCCATGCAAGGGCCAGTTCAACAAGGTTGCAAGTGATGATTTATTCAAGTTAATGAGAGTAAGATCGAGAACTCATGTAGCAGACCGAGTTATTGATACCAAAGCATCGGAAAAATAACTGTTGCTAACTCCAAACATAAAAATTAAGCAGACAATAACCTATTTTACAATATAAAAAATTATCTGTTATGAAAGAAGAATGTAAAAGAAAACGAGGATAAAAATTCCTTTTTTAACAAATCAAGTCAAAACCAGGATCATCTTAACCATTAAATGGTTCAAGCTTGCAGTGTAATCCATGTGTAATAGTGTCACCGTAAAAAAAAAGATCAATGCAAACCTTGAGTGGAGGTATCACCATCATAAATATCCAACTGAGACAAAAAAAAACATGCATACATATATTAGCTGGGTAATGAAACGATTTAATAGCAAAGCCATATTGTGAGGCTTATAAACTAGACACTGATGCTTAACTGTTACAAATTTAAAATATGTTATTCTTAGCCTAAGGACTACACTACGCAGTACAACAATAACAACGCATGAAAGTGGACACAGCCTGTGGCACATTTTGTTTCGCTGCACCCTGCCAGCTCATTTAATCGTATTTAGCATGCCTATGTGACTGATCACCTGGTCTATTACTAATATGCTAATTTAGTTGATGAGGACAATTGTCGCATCATAGTAAGCATAGCTAACTTTACGATTGGATGGCCAGAAGAAAGTCTAGAATCCAAAGTTTGCACATACCAATAGATGATGTAGAATACATGAAACATTTGAGAGTACAGCTATGCTACAACATAAAAGTACAGAAAGTCCAAGTACTTATGAATGATGAATCAAGCCCATTACTTTTGATTAGTTTTAGCATCACAAATAATAGCATAATGTGTTAAATTTTAAACTCGTGGTAGCTTTAAGCAGGCAAATAGTTCATGCATGAAATCACATATAGTTACCTCATCAAGCTTAGCACCAGCTTTTGCTCGGTCTACAACAATCAGGGACAGTCCATATCCACAACCAACACTGCAGAAAGTGTTGTTAGATTAATATTGACCATACTACTAGCACTAAGAACTAAGAGGAGATGCAAAAAGTTACGCGATGGTTTAGTGCAATTACCTTGTAACATGCATCCCGTTAAGACTCTCAACCTTTTTAGGATTTGCCGATGACCTATATTAAATTGTAATGCATACAAATAACATGCAAGAGAAGATTACCGGTTAACAGTTTGCAAGGCTAGCATTTTACGCAATATCAGCATTTTAAATATACGTACTTTTGCCCATTAGGGCCGTAACCAAGCTCTCCAAATTGGGCAGCACCCCAGCTTATGCAAGAATCATCTGCACCAACAATGTGGTGCATGTTACCAGAAGCCATGCAGCGAACATTCCAGCCACTGAAGGAAACAAATCATCAATTAAATAACATGACTAAGGATAATAGATAAATAACAGAAAGTATAAGGGTCTGTTTGGATATTGCCCACAGTACGACAATTTTTTGGCGAAGGATTCGCATGCCCACGCCTTGCCCCGATTTTGGCAACAGAATGAGCTGGGAAAGCATGATGGGCTTGGGCGAGCCAAATATTTGGAACCCATCCAAACAAAAACCAACGTCAACGCCAATTTTTTGGCTGGGCAGCTCGGGGCACTAATCCAAACAGGCCCTTATCCATTGTGATAGCACTGTGTAACTATAGTACTACACAGTTATTTAACAGTTTGAAAAGTACCTTAAATCCATTAGTGGCTTTGGATACATCCAGTCATCGCCATTAATCTTCATCTTTCCCCACATGTACATCTGTCCGCCACCTAATAAGCAAACGAAACGACCAACAGTTGAAAATAGTACTAAATTTGTGACACTTTATTTGGAACGGATGGAGTGCATTTTAGTTCTAATTGTTGCAAAAAAATCATAACCATGCGATATAACAATAATATTTGCTACAAGATGTTAATAGCAGTATGTGATATGAACTCACATCTAACTGGCAGAAAATAAAAAATCTTGAATAACTGCAAAACCAAGCAGATGGAAAATAGAATGATTCAAGAATCATTTCATATGTCTCTTATTGCGATGCACCTAACCCAAGCAGCGACACAATATGGCATAACTTTTCAGGTATGTTCTATGTTTGCAGAATAATATGGTTTTACATGTATATGCATGCGATCACAAAAAATATACCAGCATATGACACACTAACATTGCCCAGGTTTGAGGAAAAGCTTGGGTCTGCAACAGGCCTAGTTCCATAACAAATTCTATTGTTCTAAGCCACTTCACTAAGATACATGAATAATTGCACAATCAGCTCATCCATAAATATAACCAATGTGCTACACAAACAAGGCTGAACAGTGAACACAGGCTTAAATCAAAAAGTAAACATGTATTATACTTGGCAATCTACAAGCTCAAAACTGGTCTTCCTTTTTTTTTTCTTTTATGATAAAGCCCAATAATGAACTCCGATAATTTATACCACAAAAAATGCATTATAAAATAGTTTGTTCACCATAGATTGCTGTATCATACCGGCAGTGCATGCAGAACTTGCAGAACCAGCTGAGACAATTGCATTGGGAGGCAGAACGTTGTGTCTTTGAAATATTTCAACAAGGCGAGGTTTCCACTCATCCTTTTGTTCTCTGTGGCCCAACCTATATAATAAGCAAGTGGTTAGATCAATAATGTTGGGTGTATCATGATTATAGTAAGACACACGACAAGATATCTTACCTTCCATACCCGCCAAATCCCCATCTGGCAAAACAAAAAAGAAAGAAAATAACTGTAAATAACAGGGTCCTGGAGAAATCATATCTATCTAATACAGAAAAGAACTCTGTACAACAGTTTGATACATCAGTAATAAGTCATATTTGGATCTTTAACCGTATCAAACATATGGGGAATAAAGGACATACGTGTACACAAATCCACTTGAATCAACTGCAACTGCAATATAAAAGTAAAGAAAAAGTGTAGAGATTAGTGCTAATCCTGAAAAGTCAAATAAACATGAAAAATATAGTGAGAATGAACCTGTATGATTTGTTCCACATGCAACTTTCACGATAGTTTTCTCAGAGAGCGCAACTATCGCCTTGGGACGGGGCTGGGCTTCATATGATAGCTTTACTGACGAATCTTTGGTATTGTACTACAATAACAGAAGTCAATACACAATTATTGATAATAACCAAATTGATACTTGGTTGTGTTTAGTAGAAATAAACCTCATTGTCAGTTCCATGACCAAGTTGGCCGTACTGGGGAAGACCTGCTGTACTGAACAGAAGAGATGAATAAAACACTGCTTCAGAAAATCTGACAAACAACACCCACTAACTACTGCAAAAGCAGATATCAGTCAAAACAAGATGAAGATCTTGAAGTTTCATAAGACGTACAGTATAGAAGCACCCTCAACTGAAGACAGCCAGACAGTAAAGTCACCACCACAGGCAGCATCAGTTACGTCAGTCACAAGACATGGCACCGGCGAAGTCTCAAATTCTGCAGCAAGTTTAGAACAGGGACAACAAACAACAGCATCGTAAAAACCAAAGACAAAAGCTGTCCATAATATTCTGAAACTTTATCTATCGACCTAAAAAATAAAGCAAAAAACAGTATACTGAAAGATCAAATATATAATACAGATATTATTTTTAGTAACCCAACAGACATGATACTTAAATCAATCAGCATTGTTACAGGGGCAAAACGAAATTCTGAGATGTTCATTTTTTAACACAAATTCTAAATATGTAATAGAATAAGGAAATCTCCAAGCAGATAAATCCATAATTTCCCAAGCATGTATTGATTTTTCCACACAACACTCGAATAGTACCTGATGTCATGTTAACTATAGGAATACAAAAAAGAAGCCTAAGTTACTGACCATTCCTTAGGGATCCTGTCCCCAACTGTCCGTGTTTGTTGTGACCAAATGCGAACGACGTCCCCTCGTCAGTTACAACAACTGTATGATTTTTTCCAACACTTGCTTTAATTATTTTATATCTGCAGAGTTATTAACAACACGTTAGCATCTAAAAAAAAATCAAGGTAATCTTTAACACCTTTAAACCATTCGACTAAACCAGATTACCTGCTCAGATGAATTTAGCAATACCATACAGTACAGAACTAATAACAATTAAAATGCAGGTACAGAATTTAGTATCTTACTTTGATAGTTCAGAAACAACAGTTGGTAGGTTACGCTGAAGAGTATCCCCATGTCCCAACTGCCCCTTCTGCTTGAGAAAAAATAGTGCTAAGTAACAAACCAAATAAAATCGACTATCATCTCATTTATACCTCATTTCGACCCCATGTATAGCAACGACCATCAGCACCCAAAGCAACAGAATGGCAAGCCACTGGCAAAACACAGGAAGACCAATAAGACGGAATTGCAACTATACAGAAAATAAACACAGCATGAGAAAATAACTAACTTGATTATATTTCAATAAGAGGAGGTACCCTATTGTAATGATTCGGAACAACTATCCCTCCCTCACTCACTCGCTCATTCTCAATGACACCAAGCCCCAGATATCATAAAGTTATAACTGCTTAGTGAGCCTTAAACATAACGCCAGCCCACGCTCACTCAGAACACTTATGTTTACCAAATTTGGATCAAGAAATGATGAGTTCAATTCCCATTTGTGGGCTTCTTCATAGATAATCCTACTATGCATCCTTTTGGTTGGTCTCCACCACCACATCAAATCACTAGTATCAAAGCATTGACAACAGAATTGCCAGTGCCTTGTGTCATCGCAGCATTTGATAGACCTTATTTTAAAACCATTTCACAGCACAGGAAAACCGAAATTTTGAAACCAGAGAACCTTGACAACAATATTTGCATGTACATGACAACTAGCACGATTCAGAACAAAAAAACTATTTTATGGAATAAGATTGAGATAAATAGAGTAATAGAGTTTAAATGTTACAAAATGGAAATCACAATAGCATTCCAGTTTCTGTTTACTTCTATTAAAGCACTTTGTGGTACTTAAAATCCATTTTGTATTGTAGCCTTTTGCAGTTACTTCAATTCACACTGTCTTGCACCACTTTTAGATGAAATTGTGGTATTAATAAAACGCAGAGGTGTTACAGGCTCAGGATTGAGACCATAACCAGCAGAGCAAGGACTGGGGGCTGAATAGCCATGAGCTTGTCAGGCGGTGGTACCAGTGAGTTGACACACGTGAATGACAAGGTGAACGGAAGATACAAGTTGTTAGAGAATAGAGTCAATCCTTTATTCCACTTTACTGATGATCCAATGCAGTTATACAGAGGGGTTGCAAACTTGCGACCAGAGATAGACCAGACTAACTTCTTTCCTAACTTATTTCAAACTGCTAACAGAAAATTATCGTAGCGCTACAGCGGGTACGTCAAATAAGAGAACTCAATACCGTCTCAAATGTACCTCGGCGCCAACTGCCATCCCAAACACTCAAAATCATTGAAAGAAAATACTATCACAATTAGGGTTTCGGTCAGTTTGTAAGTGTTGAGATAACTTCTCAAGATACCAAGTTCGCCATAACACCTACGCTGCACGGATACCTTGCTCGGAGCTCGTGTCCGTGTCGGATACCGTATCTGATACCAATTCGGACACGATACCTTTTCGATACCTATTGGCAACATATCGGTAAATAAAGCATTTAAAAGAATTGGTGATACCCCTTGCAAGTCACAGGCAGCCAGCAGCACACTGCTTTCTCAGCCTCCTCTCTAATGCTCTCACCAAATGCAAATATAATTTATGTGATCACGTTGGCACCTCTGGCTACTACATGCATTTATTTATTTTAAAGACTATGAAAACGTATCCTCGTATCGACGCTTTTTCAAAATGTCGTATCTTCGTATCCGTATCGGCCCGATACCGATACACGTATCCGTATCGGTGCTGCATAGCATAACACACAGGGCTGACATAGAACACTGTGGCGACACTGTATAGGCACTTAGGCAGGCACTAGCATCACAACATCTCGGTCACAGTAATAGGCTAATAGCAAGGTGCGAAGTGACACAGAGCATAAACCAAACATTTCGCAGCCCAATGAAAGTTAAAAACATGAAAGGCAAAATGGACAGACATGGTATTTTCCACAATTGCCAGTATGTGGAGTGGAAGTTCTTTGATTTGCATCACCACAGTGGCACTGACCTAATTCTCTCTCAACTTCTAAGAGATCTCACTTATTTGCCCTTGGATAGAGTCCTAATCGACCGGAGTTTTGTATCCATAGCCACAACTAACTCATGTATCTTGTTATCTCTAATCCTAGGCATGGACGAATTTTTACTGTGTTTTTTTCCTCTTGAGAAGTTCCATATAAACAGTCTTCATGAAAAAGGCAATAACATATTCTTCTATCAGCTATGGACAATCTATAACAAAATACAATCGTCCATATTTGACAATGATTTGGGTACTGACGGCCAGATGACTTATTATGAGGAAGCATTCGTTTGGGGCATGTGCCTAACATAACGAATTTCAATTAGGTTCACTGAAGGTGTCATATATAACAGGGTACAGACTACAAAGAAGTTTTTATGATACAATTTACAGCAATAGATTGTTAAACCGTAACACGATGGCAGCATTCGAGAATAAGCTCCTCCGCCCGCGAACCTTATACTAAGACCAGCGACCGATTTTACTGCCCCTCATCTCACACTCGCCCGGTTTACAGCTCTAAGCATCAACCAGTTCAAACGTTTCAATGCGCCATTTCCCAACCCTGAGCCGCCATCACACCCCACACGCGTACCAGAGAGAGGGGGCGAAGGAGCACTCACTGCAGCCGGTGGCGACGGAGCGGATGTCAACGCCGAGGAGCGAGCGCAGGCGCGTCGGGGACACGAGGTTGCCCTGCATCGCGCCCGGCAGCTTCCGGTTCATGGCGTCGAAGTTGGTCCCGCCGCAGTACAGCAGCTCCCCGCCGGAGCCGGCCTCCGCCTTTGCCTCCTCGCCGGATCTGGCCGACATTCTCGCCGCCGCCGGCCGGAAACCCTAGATTTGGTGGGGAGGAGGCGGAAGGAGCACGATTTGAAATCGAACTATGCTGGTCCAGATTGAAACTCCTTTTTGCGGCGGGATATTTATCTGCAGGCTGCAGCCCACAGTACAGTGGGGCTGGCTTGCCGAGAATGCTCGGAGATATTTGTGTACAGTCAACTGTGAGGATGACTTGTGGGGTCCGGTTAGTTTTCGGGCCACTTGTCAGTGAACGAGAGGAAATTGTGTGTAGACGTGCGTGTGATTCGTGCTTAGAGTTGGTAATGACATGTGGCCCCGTGACTGTGGGGTAAACTCGGCAATTTTGACACTGTAGACCCTTAGACGAAACTTTAGCACAAAATGAACCTCGGCCGAAACTATTTCACGGCATTGACCCTTTTGAGTAGCGCCTCACGATCAGGCGCTACCCTACACAGGGTAGCGCCTCGTGATCAGGCGCTACACTAGTTGCCAGCGTGGCGAGCCGGGGCCACGGGGGGCCCAGTCCAGGGGGATAGCGCCTCGTGATCAGGCGCTATTGTGCGATTAGGTAGCGCCTGATCACAAGGCGCTACCCTTCTGTTAACAGGCATCGCGCCCACGGCCGTCCCCAACCCTAGCCACAACTTCCAAATCGACCAGAAAGAACAGAGACAGAGGAGGATGGCAGCGGCGGCGGTTCTCTCTCTCCCCTTCTAATCCTCCACCGTTTCCTCTCCGATTTGAAGAGAAAAGCGAGGGGATTCCGTCCCCAACTACTTCCCGCAGGTATTCTCCTCCGATCCCCCAATTTTTGTCCAATAAAATGACCCCATTTGGCCTCATTATGCATGTTTCGGTTCAACCCTAATTGGTAGTTGATTTGGATTTTGTTGTTGACCCATGGCATGCTTGTACGATCTTTAGGTTAATGCTAGTGCTTGTTAGGTTAATGCTAGTGCTTATTAGGTTAATGCTATGATTTAATTTGTCTTTTGTTGTCATTATGTTAGGGATGCCTACAATTGTTCATGTTCATCATGTGGATAAAGAGGCCTTTTTGAAAGGCAATATGGAACCGGATCCGGATGAGGTAGCCTTGGTGTTCGAGCAAAGTCCTACCTACGCCGAGGTTTTGAAACAAGTTAGGATTGATTTGAATTTGATGAACCAAGATGAGTTTGTAGAGTTGGAGGGAAGACATAATGCCGGTCATGGAGTGCATCTCCGTTGGAAGTTTTTGCGTATCACCTCGGAACTTCATTGGGTTGCATACAAGGAAACCGTGGCCGAATCGCTTGACAAGTCTCTTGAGTTATTTGCCACGGTAAAGTTTGATGCGCATGTGAACTTGTCCTCCAACGGACATGCCTCCCCATTTGATGGTAAGAGTCCACCACTCATGAACCAAAGTCCACCACTCATGAACCTAGATGGTAGGAGTTCACCACTCATGAACCAGGATGGTAGGAGTCCACCACTCATCTCAACTGATGAGTACGGGGATGATGAGAACGAGGACAATGAGGATGGGATTGACCTCCACGACAACAATGTTGGAGATTTGGACTTATATATTGAACAAGAGACCATGGAGCATGACATCCCTTATTCTCGATGCTATGCATCGGACTCGGATGACGATGGGCCCGATGAAGATGTGGATGAGGAGGGGTTCACCGTCAAGGAGGCCGAAGCGTTCGAGAAGGTAGTGGGACGGGATCATCGAATTCCGTTGTTTTCTGACCTTACTCTCGCGGATGAAGCGACGGTTGATGGCGGAAAGGGTATCGTGCTCGAATCTAGGCCAACTTCTTACCGGGATATGAATCATTTGGACAATGGGATAACTCCCGGTTTGAGGTTCGCAACCTTGTTGGAATTTCAGATATGGATCAAGGAGTACTCAGTTAAGTACCATCGTCCGTTTAAGGTGGCTCACTCCGATAAAAAGAAGCGTTACACGGTGAGATGCTTACAGGAAGGATGTCCGTGGGAGGTGCGAGCAAGACCTTTGAAGAAAGGTCCCGATTGGCACATAACTAGTTGTGTTGCAACACACATGTGCCGAGGCAAGAAGGTGGATGGCAAGGATGTGAAACCAGACCACCGTCAACTCACCTCCGAGTTCCTCGGTTATAAGGTTTCCAACTCCATCTCGACACTACCAACAATGAGTATTAAGAGTGTCATTGAAATTGTGGAGAACATATTTCACTACACGATCAAGTACGGGAAGGCATGGAAGGCAAAGCAAGCTGCTTTCAGAATGTTGTATGGTGACTGGGAAGAAGCATACAACCGAATCCCTAGGTTGTTGGGAGCCATGGCCGCGACTAACCCGGGGATGGTCCATGTGGTTGAGCCGTTTGGGCAAAAAACAAGGAGTGTGGACGGCAAGACTGTCCGAGTATTTGGCCGTGCATTTTGGGCATTCGAACAATGTGTCCGTGCTTTTGAACATTGTAGGCCGGTCATCGCAGTCGATGGCACCTTTTTGACCGGTCCATACAAGGGCACTCTATTGGTTGCAATAGGAAATGATGCGGGAAATCGTCTGGTTCCATTGGCTTTTGCTTTAGTTGAGGCGGAAAACAATGATAGTTGGGAGTGGTTCTTTCACTATTTGAGAACCAAGATAATTCCACCTCAAAGGGAAGTTTGTGTCATCTCGGATCGCCATCAAGGAATTCTCAACGCGGTGCAGATCGAGATCCCCGGGCATGCTCGTTTACACCACCGATGGTGCATGAGGCATTTTTGCTCAAACTTCTATAGGGCTTGTGGGAGCAAGGAGTTTTCCGATGATCTTCAAGATTGTTGTCTCGCCTTCTCTGATCGTCGTTTCGCAAACTTGTACAACAGATTGCTCGCTAACAGATCTTTGAACGCCGGGGGGCAAGAGTTTCTCCATAGGCACATTGAACTTAGATCGAAGTGGGCAAGAGCTTACGATGAAGATGGCCGGAGGTACGGTCAAATGACAAGCAACATGGCAGAATGCTTCAATAAGGTGCTCAAGGGTGTGCGTGCATTGCCCGTGACTGCAATAGTTGAATACACATTCACCAAGTTGAATGAATATTTTCTGAATTACTCACTCCAGACGGACCAACAGATTGTGGGAGACAACAAGCACAATCACAAGTACAAATTCCCACCAAAGGTTGATAATTTCGTGGAATTCGAGTCAAGGAAGGCGGACTCCCAAGTTGCAACACTATTTGATAATGAGGAGTTGATCTACCAAGTAAACGAACCGGGAGGAACCACGGCCGATGGTGTCCAACATGGTGGCCGGGCATTCAAGGTATCACTCAAGGATTGTGAGTGCACATGCGGGAGGCCACAATTGCTTCATCTTGCTTGCTCGCACTTGCTAACGGCGGCTCGTACTAGACATGTGGATGTTAATCACCCGCGCACCGTGAGAGAGTCCGAGTTCTCTATCGAGACCACGAAAAACACATGGGCTCCTAGGTTTCACCCATTCCTAGACCGATCACAATGGCCGGAGTATCATGGAGTTCAACTATGGCCCGATCCGGCTTCGAAGGTGGACAAAAAGGGAAGACGCAAAACAAAACGTCTAAGGGGCGACATGGATGGTTGGGGCAGTGGTGGGAGGGAATGTCGGAATGACCAATTCCAAGAGCCTCGTGTGCGCTCTCGTTGTGGCAAGTGCAATGTGGAGGGGCACAACATAAGGAAATGCCCCCAAAGGAAGAAAGCCAAGGGAAATGAAGCAAGCACAAGCCAACAAGGTGGGCCTAGCCAACAAGGTAGTACCCAAGCAAGAAATAGCCAACAACAAGGTCCAAGCCAACATGGTGGGCCTAGCCAACAAGGTAGTACCCAAGCAAGAAATAGCCAACAACAAGGTCCAAGCCAACATGGTGGGCCTAGCCAACAAGGTGACAATAGCCAACAAGCTCCAACTCCTCGAAGAAGAGGTAGCCAACAAGCTCCAACGCAACAAAGAGGGAGGCAACATGCTCCTATGCAACAAGCTCCTACCCAACAAGCTCCTACCCAACAAGCTACAAGGCAACAAAGAGTGAGCCAACAAGCTCCAAGGCAACAAAGAGGGAGGCAACTTGGGCTTACAAGAGGCCATGTTGGTTATAGAGGTCATGGTGGTGGTGTAGGCCGTGGCGGTGGTAGGACCGTGAGTATGATAGGATATCTAGCTGGGCCGTATCCGTATGTATCTCCATTTAATCCTTACTTTTATATTGTTTCTATCCATTATTGTAATTTTTTATCGCATATTGTATTCATATTGCACACTTTCTAACTTTCAGTTTATAATGTTTCTAGGTATGGCAGCGTCTCAACCCAACAAAGCAACAACCAAGCTCGTCAATGACTCGGGCTCATCATGTTGTGAGAGGCCGGGTTGGTTGGAGGTGGGTTTGAGAAAGGTGAGAGAACAAGAGGCTCGTCTTGCAACGGAGAGGGAGAGTAAAATCTTCCGGAAAAGAAAAAGGAAGGAGGAGGAAGAGGAGTGCACTTCCAAAAGGAAGGACAAGGGAAAGGGACATAGCTCGACACAATAGAGCTATGTCGTGCTCATCATGTTGTGAACTATGTGCCTTTTATTTTGAACCTTCTTCACATTTCGACTTTGCTATGTAGTGGTGAACTTTGTTATGTAGTGGTGAACTTTGCTATGTATGAACTTGTTGTTATTATGCACATGCTGTGAACTTTGCTATGTATGACTTTGCTATGTAATACTTGCTGAAATGTTGTATATTCCATCAGTTTGCTGGCACTTTTCTGCATGTGCCCAGTTTGGATGCATAGCGCCTCAAGACAAGGCGCTACCCTCATTGGTAGCATAGCGCCTCGTGGCAAGGCGCGACACATTGACTTAGGAATTTTTCCCCACGTTCCCTTGCTGGGCTCTCTGTTAGTTTCTGGAACAGAAGGGTAGCGCCTTGTGATCAGGCGCTACCTAATCGCACAATAGCGCCTGATCACGAGGCGCTATCCCCCTGGACTGGGCCCCCCGTGGCCCCGGCTCGCCACGCTGGCAACTAGTGTAGCGCCTGATCACGAGGCGCTACCCTGTGTAGGGTAGCGCCTGATCGTGAGGCGCTACTCAAAAGGGTCAATGCCGTGAAATAGTTTCGGCCGAGGTTCATTTTGTGCTAAAGTTTCGTCTAAGGGTCTACAGTGTCAAAATTGCCGGTAAACTCCTCGTCAGCTTAAGTTATCTCCAACGGCTCTCCGCAAACGGACAGGATCCGTCCGTTTCTGTCTACGCGAAAAAAAAGGCTTACTCTAACGGTCAATCGCAAATGGACAGGCGAGAGGGACATGTTCGTTTCGCTCCAAATCTGGACTTTTTTTTTTTGAACATAAAATCTGGACATGTTTGGTCAGGGTTTGGGCCGAAACGGGTGGTCGCGTTTTGGGTGATCAATCGTCTTCTTCCTCCTCCCTGAAGTGCATCGCCTCCAGAAATTGGCGTTGTAAGCCACTACCCGGGTGATTGTCGGCGATGGAAAGTTAACTTCCTTCTAGTAGGATAATTGTGCTCCCTAAGAAGGCCTTGGCATCTCAACCTCTTGCCCTTTTTCTCACATTGTACCCCGTGGGAGCGCTTATGTGGCCCCGTTGTTCATCGACGACATGCATTTGTAGCTTTGATCCAGATTGACGATGGTGGCGACTTGTGAACTCTTCTCCCAACAGGTTCTTCTTGACGGTGTGAGCGTCACTAGCGACGTTCACTCTCATTCCATGTCATGGGGAAAGGCTCTCGAGATTTCTTTGTGTGCCTTCCACTTTGCAACAATGATGCTCGGAGTGCCGTTTAGATGGGACCCTGACACACGAGTCTCGTCGTTGCATAACAAGAGTAAAATCTTCATCTTCTAGTGCTGACGATGAATTGACTTAGAAGCAGAAAAAATATTCCCAAGGAAAATTGCTCGCCTACTGATGGGTGCGAGGGTGCGATAGATGCGCCTTGGTCAAGGATGGAAATCACATGTGAAAGGATCGTATGACACCTAGAGGGGGGGTGAATAGGTGCTACTTCAATTTTAGTACTTTTTTAAATTAGGCTTGACACAAAAGGTAAAAACTCTAGATATGCAACTACAGAGAATTTACCTATATGACAAGCTAGCAACTAAGCAAGATACACGAAGTAAAGACGGTAAACAACCGAAGGTGAAAGCACGTGGAGACACGGATGTAATCCCGAGTTCCTCCTTTTTAGGGGAGTACGTCTCTGTAATACCCCACAGTTTAGAGAGTCGGAAGGGTAGAATTAAGATTTGTGCATTTGCATAGCATTCATCTGAAAATGCGGGAAATTTTGGCGCGTTAAATAAAACAATGCAAAGTGATCGATGTTTCTCTGGACTCGATGAGTTAGGGTTTAGATCATCGTGTGGAGTGCGATAAACCTCGACATGATCTTTATAGCTAACTAGAAACTAAGATCTTTTGTCGAGTCATTCCAGAATTGGACATGACCTTTATTAATTATCGACACTTCTGAACACAATAAGATAATATGGCAAGTATAATTCAAGTAGAACATCAATACAATTATACAACAATATTTAATATCTATCATCATCTCAATCATCATCTTATATAAATCATCTGATTATCTCATTTTACACATCTCAAATACAAATGAGAATTTGTATGTCCAAAATACAATAAGATACAACTATTACAAATGGGACATTTATACAAACTTGACAATTTGAAGTTGAAATGATAAATAATGTTACAACATTTATGGCATATGTACATATCTCATCCAAAAGAAAAATGGAATTACAAAGATGGAAAAATAGAAGCCTAAACGAAATCTTAAGCTTGATCTTCTCATCTGATCTTGATCTTCTTATCTCCCAATTTTCTTATTCTTGTTTTGCTGCAAGACAAAGACCACAAGAAGAAAGGAATGCAATCAGATGAGTTGGGAGAAGGATTTCTCTCAGATTTGTGTAGAAGTAATACGCAAGATCAGCTTTGAGAATTTGGAAGCTGCATATCAAGAATCTGATCTTATCAATTTCTCTAGAAACAACTTGTGTGAAATTCAAAGGATTTGTGTTCTATAAAAGTAGTTTGATAACAAGCCTTGCAACCTTGTTAACAGATTTCTTTTGTATGCATAAATCAATTGAATGTCATATAATGAAGAACATACACACTTTCATTTATATTCAACCAAAATAAAGGATCTGATAATCACATCCAGCAATAAAGGCACACATTTTAAATGCAAGGCCATTTTTATCTACCCCATCCTTATTTCGAAAGCCCACAAATTGGCAAAGGCATTTATCAAACAACCAACTGATTAAAGCCCACTCGAATTAATTCACAGGCTCAAGAATTGAGCAAAGCCCACATAAAAGAATCAGCCCACAAGTCCATCTAGTGACAAAAGCCACTTGGCTATACCAAAAATAAAGCCAACTAGGAGATAAGACCAATGACTACTCATCTCTATCCACAAGCAAAATATCTACTTCAACTTGATCCTCAAGAAATGCTCATACATGAGGGCTTGACAACCAAGCACCTTACTCACCCATGCAAATGAGGAGTCACCTAGTTGTGTGTCACTACCACAACAACCAGCCAGCAGCTTATAAACAGCACATCACCCATTCTAGCAAATTCATTTGCTCACAAACACATTTCCAGCAAACACCAGCCGTACTACAAGTTCTAGACAGCAGTCAAATTATCTATAAACCGCACCATGTGTTCTCTACATTAGCACCAATATACCAGCAACGAATCGAGCAACTAATCATCTTCCTAGATCAGCCAGAACAGCCAAAAACACCTAGAACACGACCAGATCTTGTCCAATCTTTAGATCAACTAGGAAATAGGTCAAGCAGCGAGGAGGAGCAGGCTATCAATACGAGGAGGAGCAGGCTATCCACAAAAGGAGGAGCAGGCTACCCACAGGAGGAGGAGCAAGCTAGCCACAAGATGCAAGTTTCCATCATATTCTGGAAACCAAGCTTCTCTTCAGCAGCAGGTTGAACACTAGGAACCAAATCTTGTGTCACATCTATTTGCATCTTTAGATGAGAGGGAAAGAGAGGAGAGCAGGGAATCAGATCTGTTTTGTCAGTTCATAGGAATAGTGGGAGAGAGGAAAAATAAACTTGTAAGCAATACTAAGCAAATCTGGACAGCAGCTGTGCTCTGTCCAGAAACACATCTTCAACTCATTTAAACACATTTAAAACACTAAGAAATCGACAAGCCTAGTTTATATTGCTGGACAGCTGCTTGGTGCTGTCCAGAAACCATTAAATTATCCAAGTATGCAAGTATAACACATCTATCTAATTCTTGTTCATCTACAGCTTGAGAGCAAGCAAGAAAATCATCTATATCACTTAAAACAGCAAGTAAACATGCTAATCCAAGCTATTTTATCAAGTACCAGATCTGGAATACCCAGGACAGCAAGTAAATCTACCAAAACTATTTTTATAACATGATCTGTTTCTCACTAGCAGTAGCCAGGAACTAAGCACCTATAAACAGCAAATACAAGCTTATAGTGTATCTAATTTATTTAAAATGCACACACGTTATGCCTGCAAGTAATATTGCAGCAACTCATCAACTAGCACAATTCTGCACAGCACCTACACATGTCCAAATCGAATCTAACAGGATGTAATCGAATTTTCAGTTAACAACTTTGGACACATTCAGTTTCGTAACAGCTACACATGCCAGTGATGATTGAAACATCCAAAAAGAGGCATCACTGCACTACAGAACTATAGGAACACGATCACCACAGTTCATCGGCTTGGCCGGTCACAGAAGTTTGCTCACCTAGAATATTCTGTAGCCGAGGTAGAGCTTGGAGGAGGTGATGTTGAGGGAGTAGTCGAGGGAGGCGACGCCGGGGTTGCAATCGCGGCACTGCCATCCCGTAGGTGTCGGAGTCGTCGTAGCCACAGCAGCAGCAGCAGCCACACCACCATGGTCAGGTCACACCGGACCAGACCGCGGGAGCAGCCGGAGGCGCGGTCGAGCAGGGGCTCGAGGGTGTCGGGGCAGAGGGCCAGGAGCTCGAGGGAGAGTTGGAGGAGGCGTGGCCGGTGCGTGACAGCAAGGGCGGCGCTGGAAGCCGGCGGAGGAGGTCGAGCCGGAGGCGAGCGGCACGGCTAGGGTTAGCCGCGGCATCGCGCTCGGGAGCGGAGCGGCTTATCGGCGGCCAGGAATCGGTGGAGAAGGAGGCGGCGGAGCAGCGACAGAGAGTGGCGGCGCCGGAGCCGGCCGGCAGCGGCCGGAGCAGAGGGTGGAGGCGGCGGCGACGTGCACGGGAGAAAGAGAACGAGGAAGGGGATCGAGCTGTGCTCGTGCGTGCGTCGTGTGCGTGCCTGTGTTGTGCACGTAGATGGGTTTGGCCCAAACCATTTAGGATAGTGTACGTGTATTCTTCTATTAGCCCAATAATCCATTCAGCCCAATTAATTAATCAACTAATTTATTTCCTTTTAAAAATGACTCACAAATAATTCCTTAGGGAATTTAAATCCAAACTGAAACTATTTATAAGTTTATAAAAACGAGATAAAAATAACCTTAGAATGGGATTTTATGTAATAAGTACAAATATGATTTTTGAGGTATTTATGTTACTCAAATACATCTTTCTAAAATTTAAGTAAAATGCATGGAATAATTACTTCATGATTTTAATAAAAATGTTTTCTTAAAGGCATTCAAATTAATTATTTAAATTGAAAATATTATTTAATAATAATCCTTGAAAGTATTTTATAAAATAAAATTATTGATATTTTCTTTAAAGGGTAATTATAAATGTTTTAAAGTGATTATAAAACATCTTTAAGCATTATTATGTGATTAAGTTAAATAATTGAAATATTAAATTTCACTTAAATATTGTTCTTAACTATGATAATACCTTATCCTTAAATAAAAAAGAACATCTAAGTCTAAAAGTTATAACAATTCAAAGTGATCAAAAGCAAATAAATCAGAAATAATCCTAAAATCCCAAGTCAAGTAAATTACCAAAGTATCGCATAAGACGGAGCTTACACTTGTGAGCTTGTGGTATTTTTTTTGGGGTAAAGACGATGCATCTCATGACTATGCATAATAGCATGCTGCTAGAGTTTTCAGTAGTCCTTATCAGGATTACTTTGCTATTTTCAGAACTCGGGGTTTTACCGCAAACCCTAGAACCCGAAGGGCCTGAACTGTCACTTCTACCACAGGCAAGTTCATTCTTGCATATCCTTATTGAACTATTTTATAAAAACTATTTTCAAAAACGTATTATTATCATTGCATTAAAAAAAACTATTTTCGAATGCTGTGAATTGCTATATATATTGTTTGGCTGGCAATGGAACCACGGATTGATGTTGTGGTGGAGGTTCCATTGTACGGGAAAGTATATACCTAGGATTAATTACCAATGTCACAGTGATCCTTGCGCCGTATTGAAGCGTTTACCATGAGATCTGCTATGGACGGTAAAAGTCAGCCGTATCTTCTCTCGTTCACATATCCTCGGCAGGCTATTACCTGGTTGTGTCCGTTGCGGCGGCCAACAGCGTGGAAGCGCGTGACCTTCCCACCTGACGGGGTGACTGGAATAGAAGCTCGGGAGGGGTGGTGGGATATCGGTCTTTGTTACCGGCCGCGCCACAAATGGGCGGATATGTGTTGTGCGGAGAGGGCGGTGATTGGCTTTGAACTCACACCTGGCCCCATACCATGGAAGTATGGACGAGTTTGGCCGCTCGGAAAGGCAACAAGGCTGGGTTTCTCTCATGGGTAAAGTTACGCAGCTCTGCAGAGTCAACAACAAGAAATTGTGACTGTCACATCCGTGTTCCCGGAAGGAACTACAGACCGCAGCGGGAAAGGCATCCCAAGTGATGACTATGAACCCGCGGAGACTGTGAGCATAGTTTTCTGAAATAAAACCTGACCTTTTGAAGAAATCTTTTCCAAAACTTGCATTATGCCTACGACCGTTGGTCATGGCAGTAGCTAGTGCATCCAAAACAAAAACTCTTTCCTATATTATTGAACTTGCTAAGTAACGCTCGAGTTGCTTACCCTTTCCTCGTTGACCCCCTGCTTAGATTTTGGAGCCATCAACGGAGTTGCCAGTTAGCCATCACGACGTCAAGGAAGTATCCAACAAGGAGTCAAGTCTACTGATGGAGCTTGAAGGAATCAACTGCTACTTCATCAACAGAAGAACGACGACAACAGTGACAATGGTGGAGCAACAACAATATTGTCAATGGCATACATGACGACCACTTTGCCAATGAAGGAGACAACATCATTTTGGAAAAGGAGTACAGCCTGGATAAAGACATACCAGATGGAATAGACTAGGGCTGTGACAACAGCAGTAGTGGAATAGGAATTAGAGATAGAGCTGATATCCAGCTTAGTGCTACGAATTGGATCTTCTCGTGTTTCATTTGCAAGAGACTTCTTCCATGTAAAAGAAGGGTCTCCAGATTTTGTATTGAATAGTGTTGTAATCCTATAGTGTTACCTTGGACCGGCTATGTTTCTGTTGTACTACTCTGAGGGATGTAATATTTGCGGAGAGGTCCTTCCGTGCGTGTTACATCAACGACTTGTACACTACAACATGCAGTGGTGTGCTGGGTCACCGCAGTCTCGTTGGAGGGATGTGAGGCACCACAAAGGTCGATCTCAACGCCACAAAGGCTCACCCTATTCTCCGATGAACCGCACCACAAAGGTTTGATTCACCTTCCACTATCGGAAACCTTCAAGGCGGATTCCGGGGCCTTTACAACAACGATCCGGGGCACAACCCACAAAAGGATTGGGGCTCCCGAACAGCTACAATCTGTCACAAAGACAATCAAGTAAGTACAACAATAAGCTAGGTTTTCCAATGGAAATCCTAGCAAAGGGTCCCTCAAGTGAATGAGGGGGAAATGAAAAACGGCTCAGTGAAGATGTAGATCTGGGCCTTCTCCTTCAATCCTCCAAAGATCAACAAGTTTGGGTGGAGGGATTGGGAGATCTAGCAAATCTTGAGCTTGCAACAATGGAGTCTTCAAGTTTGACCAAGCTACTTGTCCAAAGGTAGGTGGAGAGGATTAAATACCCCCTCCAGACAAGTGGCCGTTGGCAGCAGAAAACTTCCCACGTCGGTAGTACCGGGCCTCACCGGTAGTACCGACGGGGGTTGACCGGAGGCACTAAAGACGACCAGTCAACACGACTTCTCAGGCGCGCAACGGTAGTACCAGACCACCTGGCCCGGTAGTGCTCCCTTCCCGGTAGTACCGCGCCACTACCGAGGCTACTACCGGGTAAAAACTTCGAGAGGCAGAGAGCCATCCGGAGATGCGGTACTGGACCCGGTACTGGCCGCGGTAGATCCGCATGGCAAAAAGCTGGGGTCACCCGGTAGTACCGGGACGGACCCGGTAGTACCGGCTGAAGCAGAAAAAGCAGCTTCTCTTCCTTTTTGAGACAAAATCTGTGTAACTATAAGAGATATAAGCCTGCACACTTTGGGGTAAGGATATATGCTCTTTCAACATGTTCATGTCATGGTCTCTTAAATCTTAATGCAGATTTTTTGGGGCATGATCGACTTAGTGGATGTCGCACCCTCGATCGCTGGACTAATGCAAGATGTGCCTACTTTCCCTTCCCCCACCCAATCTAATATTCAAGGCGTGGCATCTTTGAAAGGAAAGTAATAGTTTGATGTTCAATTCAATCTATAACTTGTCCTGTTGTTTATGAGATTTATCGCTCTATTCACGATTGTTACCTATGGAGTTTCCAAATCGAAACACTGACCGTGGGAGCCTATCTAGTAACTGTGCGCACGACAAATAGGGGGGAAATTGGTCGGGCCCAAAATTTGTGGAGTTTCTTTTTTTCCTCTTGTGTTTTTAATTATTCAGAGATTCAAACTCCCACCAAAATTCCAAAAAAAACAACTTACAAACATGCACGCTAAACGTGACGGATCAATGGACGTATGCCGCAACCGATTTGTATTTCTTCAATCACACTTGGGATTAAAGATCACACAAGATTTATTTGCTTTTATCCTGATCTCACGTGTGAAGGAATCAGAGGTATTAAGCTTATTTTCACCATTAAGCTGTCCAAAAGAACTGGACTTTAAGTCGTTTCCTGGGACAGCCAGCTTAAAGATCTATTTGCTTTTAAGCCAAAAAGACTAAGACTAACCACAATGGGGTATCATAGGTGGTATCATCATGTTGGCAAAAAGCTGACGTGTCACTGTAATTAATGATGAGAGAGATAATAGTGGTATCACAGGTAGATATCGTAACATAACGGATTCCAATGAAATATGAGTATACAACCAAATTAATGTTGTATTATATGATACCACACATATGTTACTACTCATTGTAGAGTTAATAACATAGACTAGTATCATATGCATGATACTACTATATGATACTCCCATTGTGACTAGTCTAGACTAATATAAAAAGACCCAGAGGGCGGAGATTCAGACGATCTCGACCGTACAACACGATTATCCTACGGTCCACGACGCTCTAATGTTTAACGCTAAACACGTTTAGCGCAAAGCAAGTCCACAGAGGAGAAAACCGTGCCTCCCCATGAAGTGACACGCGTAAAACACCCTACCATTACCAAAGGAGAAAACCGCCGTCCTCGATCTTCTCTGATAGCTGCCCGGCGATCTCCGCGCTCTTCGCCGGACGGATTCCTGGAGCGCTGCCGCTGCCGGGGAACGCGACGCTCACTCCCCTCGGAATGCGATGCCGCCTTCGGGCACGCCGCCGCCACGGAGTGCCGCCGCGTCTCCCTCACACACCCCTGGGCGCCCCGCCGCGTCAACGCCAACGCCTCCCTACGAGATTCTCCACGCGCAGAGGCAGGATTCGCCTTCGCCGCCTCCAATTGACGCAGCGCCCTTGGTCAGGGGAGCGCCCAGACCGAACTCTCCCTCGGCTCCCCGCGCGCCAGCATCCATCTCCCTTAGTCTGTGCATCCATTACGGGCGCTGGAGTCGTTGCAAGTTGCAACCACACATCTCCGCCTACCACATGTCGCGCCGCCGGCCACTTCAATGATCTAATAGCTAAGAAGGTACCCATCACCCACCACATGTTAGTCCTCGCTCCAATCTCCGCCTCTGTCTCTTGAACATGCTGATGCGCACTACATGTTCGACGGTATGCTTGTGGTACCGTACATGTGAGGCCTTGGGACCAGAATTTGTCATCTACTCATCTGTGTCATGTCATCTATGTGAGCGGTGTGTGGCTCAGTGTCGGCAGCACAGTTTCTTTTTTGATTCCCGGATTCCTCTCGCACATACACCAACATCTGGGGCGCGTTTGGTAGCCAGCAGCCCTTTCTCACCTGCGACGGGGCAGGCTGGGGAGGGCAGTGCTGGGCTAAAACGGACTCTGGGCCATGTTGGGCTAGTTGTTTGGTAGCCTGCAGCAAAGAACGCCGCATGGGTTTAGCCACTCTGACTGCGTGTTTGGTTACGTCGACTGCATGCTCAAATGCAACCAGGCATGTGTTTGGTTGTATGCAATGCTGCTGCTACAGTAACCTCTTGCAGCCTATGGTGAGGTTACCAGACTATGAAATGCACACAAATGAACATGATCAACATAGCATAGAAGTACGATAGTTTTAACCAAGTACCATAATCGACATACAGAAGTAGCCTCGCAGAAACTTAGTCTGATCTACCTAGGACGAACATTCAATAGTCTTCGTCTTTCTTGAAGTTCAGTGGGTGCTCAGGGCACTGTCTCACCACCTCATAGCCAGAGTTGTCGAAGATGATCACCTTGTACTCCATCCGACCGAGCTTTTTGAACATGACCAGATAACCAAGATCTAAGCTGTGTGCTATGGTAAATGCTGACCAACCTTTGACGAGGCAAGCTCTTCCATTGACATCAGCAACGTTGATAGTCCAGATGCACCCAGTGTTCGTCTTGACAGTGATATCACCAGGCACCTCACCCAAGTAGGGCCTGAAGGCGGCAGGAACTGGGAGGAGGTCAAGTCCGGGTGCTAGCACCACTTTGCAGAAATGGTTAGGGGAGGCTGTGTCCTTGATCCATCCATAAGTTGCCTTCCTTCTTTTGAATACGGTGTCAATGTCATCCGTGGTCATTGTCATGTTCGAAGCCTGCTACAAAGATAATGGTATGGGTTATAACACTTTGTGTAATCCCCAGTTTTATCATTGTAATGGAGATTGTACTGGGTGGCCTCAGTTTGAAGAGATGGTTGAGACAAATTTGCCACCAGACTAGCCAACAAAAGCAAGTATGAAGAACACCCCAAAATGACCAGAACACACCAAAATGAAGAACACACCAAATAAAATGGAACCTGCTTTCAGTGCAAGCACAGATCTGTAATGAACCCTAAAACATCGTAGATCTACGGTGCATGTCATAATACCGGAGTAAATCAAGCCGGATCTACTGATCTATGCTGCGAAAGATAGATAGAAGGAGTCCAAATCATTATACCGCCATTGACGAAGAACTCGACGAACTCGAGAGGACTCGGGGCTGGCGATGGGACAACGAAGCTCCGCTTTGGCCACGGACGAGTCGACGATGGTCTGCCTTCTTCTCCCGCCGAAAATGGCCGCCGATGTGCCGCCGGTGAATCAACCGCCGTCGAAGAGAGAGAGGTGAGAGGAGAGCGAGTGCAGTTGGGAGTGGGAGAGTGGGCGGTGAGGGGAATAAATGGCGCGTGTCCCCAAAGGGACGCGGCGTCTCCCCGTGTGCGACCTGCTGCCACCGCTTGCGCTCCACTCGGCATGGCCCCAAGAAAACGGCCGATTCGGCCGTTCCCGCAGGGCCTGGCCCGAGGGTGCTTTGAGGACCGTGCTATGCAGGACCAAGAGGAAAAACGGATAACCAAACGCCAGGACCTCGCATCTGGCGGGCCGGGCCACCCTATCTGCAGGCTACCAAACGCGCCCCTGTAGACACGGAGGAATTGCACGCCGGAGACGCCGTACTGCCGACGCCAGACTTCGCCCGCTGCCTTCATCGCCAGCCGCTGACTTCACTGCTTTCCGCCATTGCCCTATCCGAAGCAGTCTCCTCCTCATCGCGCGGTTCAGTCGGAAGCGCTTCCTTCACGCGTCGGGGGCTTGATGCGATCATGGTCATCTGGTGCCATCGACCAGCAGTCCAGCACCACAGGTCGGCAGCCTGGCGCTGGACGTGGTGTCCACCACAATAGGGATCGTGATGCTCAAGCTCAACACGGTGGCCCACGATCCATGGGGTTTTTCACTTGTTTGGACAGGTAACTGATTGAATGCTTGTAACCTTGCTAGCTGCCTAGCTAGATCAATTTGTGTACGTCATGTTGGCAATGGTTTGAAATATGGCTATTTTCTTATACATATAAAATTTCTTAATTTTAATAACATTATATAAACGTGTCTCCCTTGTAGGAACGAATTTGATGAGCACAATAGTCGGTACAACCTATTGTACACTGACATAATTTTATTATGTTGATGATGAAGATTGTAGGACTTGGTAATCCATGGTTTACTACTGGCATATGCGCGGAAGCTATACTCACATTCGGGTAAGAACTTTAGGATAGATTTTGATTCGACATGGTTTTGTGTACCACATTATAGTAATTCATTTAAACAAATACCGAGATTATCCGCGAACTACTATTGCTATCGATCAGAGGTGCAATTTTCTTCTTGTGTGCATTTTGCTTTCCTTCAGGAGCCAATACTGATAGAATGAAAGTTAAAGTTTTTGTGGTGACTTATTGATTGTCAAATTGGTCTTGCAAACAATCACATTTCAGGTCTTCTCTATCTATTGCTCCTCATTCGTGGCACAATTTATTACAAAACAAATACGAAATGCCATTGCTACTAGCTTGAAGGCGCTTGACAAAATGTCAATGACCTTATGTTATAACAGATGATCGGACTCTCTCCTATGTATTAACGTACACGCGCCTTGATACTATAATCTCACGCGTGGCTTTCTTATGCAAAATGTTTAGAAATTCAACTATACAGTCTACATTGATGGATTTTGACCGGCATATGCAGGGCCGGTCCTGATATTTTGGGGGCCCTGGGCAAAACTAAAACTCGGGGCCCTTAATATAGACATCATATAAATAATAATGAATATATGTGTAAAAGATATGTTTCCAATAACACTTAAATGCATTGAAAAGAAGTACATGTATCAAATAAAATTACACAAAACTTCTAGCATTTTTCTCGATGAAAATTCACTTATGATGGTGTTGATCTCAAAGTCGTCCAATAATTTCTTCTCAATGCATAATGTTGCCAAATCATTTAACCTCTCTTGAGTCATTGTTGGGCTCCTGGGGGGTGAGTGGGAGAAAAGATTGCGCCGACTGAAAAAAAGGGCCTTGGGGAGGGCGCTCAGGGGCGCGGCTGGAGATGCCCTAAACAATAGAGATATTAGGATAACAATCAACTTCTCTAAGATGCTAATATATCTCCATAGTAGACATTACATCTTCCGGCAATGTGAAAATCAGTGCGGCGTATTCTCGCGGTCGAGGGACCCGGAATTGAAATCGACGAGATGATTTTGGGGGCCCGTATAATCTCTATAGTACAACGTACCTAGGGCGGGGCCCTAGATTTTGGGGGCCAGGGCGGCCGCCCACACTGCCACCCTCCAGGGCCAGCCCTGGGCATATGTTCTCCTTTTCATTGCAAGGGCGTGCATGTGTTCTCCTTATATTTCCTTTTTGTTACAAGGATATCAGTGTTGAAAATGTCAACGTTGCAACTTTGCATAAATGCAAGAATGTAAGCCTTGGATTCATTTATCTATCCTACTATTTTTGAAACATCATTTCTAACAACGATTTTAGAGTTTCGATTCAGTTTCTATGACCAAAAAGATTTGACTTGCAGAGGCACATGTTTTTCCCATTATTCTTTGTAATTACTTCGATCACAACGGATGCAAAAATTATTGGTATTTTATCCTTTTTTTTTTCCATCTTTCGTTCCTTGACAAGGCTAAAATCATCACCCCATCCAAATCATGTAAATAGTTGGCTCCCTATGATTTATTCACATCTTACTCCACGAGGGACCTAAAATATGTGAGTTTATATCTACATCATTTAATTATTATTGAATTTTCTTATAGATTGTTAATCATATTTTTTGTTAAATCTTTATAAGACAAAACGTGCATGGCATGTGCGTGATTACTAGTCTAAGAAATGTGACGAGGTATCGAGGCAAATTTTTTTTGGCTCCCGGGTGCATATGCACCCTTTATTTAAAATACATTTTGCACATATTTTGAAATGTCAAAAAATTGAAAACAAATGTTCGCGCATAGATCTTAACATGTTATGTGTTCACAAAGTTGTTCCACGAAAAATCGACATTTTTGTTGCTTGTATAAAAAGACAAAATTTGGTGCTAAAATAAGGCTTTTCACGACATGTTTTTTTGTCTTTTTTATACAAGGCACAAAATATATTGGTTTTTGGTGAAACGACTTTGTGAACACATAGAATATAATGATGTATCCGCGAAATTTTATTTCAGATTTTTTTGACATTTTCAAATATGTTTTTCAATACCGGGTGCATATGCACGGGGTGCCAAAGTGAATTTCCGGCAAAAAAAATTTGTTCACATGTTAGAACAGGCCGTCAGGCCAAAGTGAATTTCCGGCAAAAAAATTGTTCAAATGTTAGAACAGGCCGTCAGGCCCTCAACCGCTCAGTCCTCGTTCCCCACTCATCCCCATTTCCCCATGGATCTTCACGTCGGCGGCGAGCGGCGAACCAAGCGCTCCTCCACCGGCGGCTGCGAGGAAGATCGCCACAGCTCGCTCCCCGACGACCTCCTCCGCCGCATCCTCCGCGGCCTCCCCTCCACCGCCGATGCCGCCAAGACCAGCCTGCTCTCCAGCCGATGGGAACGCCTCTGGGCCGGCATCCCCGAGATCTGGTTCCCCAGCCCGTCGTTCCAGGCCGAGTCCACGCCGCCCTCGCCGCGTACACCGCGCACGCCGGCGCGCCAATCCACGGCATCCTCGTCAGGACCCTCGGCTCGCACGCCGACTCCACCGCGGCGTGGCTCCGCCTGGCTGCGCCTCACCTGTCCGGCGCTCTCTCGGTCGTCAATGAAGCACCGTTGGACGATGAAGCTGTGGCTCTCGGCGTCGTCGAGCTGCCGTGCTTGGAGAACGCGACCAAGATCGACATGCTCCTGGGACGTCTTGGCCTCGCGCTGCCAGAGTCCGGAGTCTTCGCCAAGCTCGAAACGTTGTCCCTGAAAGGCGTTCGGTTCCATGGTCCGTGCGAGCTCGGCGATGCAGTCTCGTCGGCGCGCTGTCCGTCCTTGCGACGGCTCAATGTCTCCGGCGCTCAGGGTGTTCGTAACCTGGCGATCAGCTCGCAATCTTTGGTGGCAGTGAGGCTGGGGCATCTGCAGGGTCTGCGGCAGCTGATGCTGGAAGCGCCTATGCTTGAGAATTTGTATCTATCTCCCTACTTCAGAAAGGAGAAGCTTTCTACTGTCAACATCAGTGCCCCGAGGTTGGAGAAGCTTACGTGGGTAGGCCGATTTGAGACGAGCTTCCTCCAGAGAGCACGTCTCCAGGAACTTTTTTTTAGAGAACCCGCAGGAGATCTGCGCGTTTCTTTATTAAGCTTACGGGAGAAGAGTATCAATACATTGCAAGTTACAACCTGGGCAAGAGCCAGGCAACAGCAACGCCACACGGCCGGACACCTAAGGCGCGGCTCCTACAGGCACAAAACAACTACTCTCGCGACGCCCCACGTCTACAGGTTGCCCACAATCTCCACTCCTCCACAATGGCATCGAGGACTCTCCCGGCCGGCATTGCCTTGTTTTCAAACACCCGCGCGTTGCGCTCCAACCAAATAGCCCGCATCGTCAGCATGATCAGCGAGTTGGCAGTCCTCTGGTCGGTGTTGCTCAGATTCTGCACTGCCGTCGGCCACCACACCGCGAGGGAACTCTGTGCATCCGGGGTGGGTAGCGCCACACCCAGTCTCGTGTTTAATCCAGCCCAGACTACTGCGGCAAAGCTGCACCGTACTGTCAAGTGCTCCATCGTCTCGTCTTCAGTTAAGCATAAAGGGCACAAAGTGTGTGAAACCAAACCTCGCCGCAGAGCAAACCAGGCATGGAGTCTCACGTCTCCAGGAACTGGGCACCTGCTTCAAAGCTTACGGACATAGCAGTTCTCTCATTCAGCATTATTTAAGGCTCTTTCGGCACTTTGAGGCCGGCTCGCTTCACCTCATATTGGCTTACCCTTCTAATGTGAGTGCACTATCCTTCTCAGTGCGAAATCACACTGTCAGTATGGTAGCTGTAACAACAATTGACTTTACTTTCATCGGCCAATAGAATACAATGCAAGCGCTAAATAATGATAAAATGAGTTTAAGGGGTCATTCCCATGTCCATTTGGTCGAAATAGAGAGATCTAGAATGCTTATTTTAGTTAGCGGGTCTTGATTATAGAAACACAAAATAATCAACCATAGGCACTCTACTGTATGCTTGATGCAACGACTACATTTTCATTTAAAGGAACTAAAATCGTATAAAAAATTCCATACCCTTTTATGTACTGAAGATACACCGCAGCAATCAGTGCTTAGTCATTTACATTGAAACAATGGCTACCCGTTATGAAGTAGAGACCTAAGAGGGGTCCAGTGTTAAAATGGCTTGCACAGACTTAGACATTTGTTTGGAAATCAAGATTATTCTGGTTTCGCTCCATATTCTGATATACAATCTTTTTTCTTAGACTAACTAAAAGTTCAATATGGCAGAGCATTAATTCTTACAAGTACTTGATGGATGACATAACTTTCCTTCCTGACGTGAAGAACTTGGTGCTGTCCTTGTTATCTGGAGACCATGCTTTTGGAGCTAGCATGTTCCATTTGTTAAGGTTGTGTGCTGGTATACAAAAACTGAAACTGCAGTTAGTACGCCGGGAGGTAAAATTGACACCCTTTCGATTCAGTACGGTATGTACGCGGGTGAACTGATGTGAAATCTGAAATATGCGCCTCTGAATTTCAGGGGCCACCTGAATGCCCAACGGATTGCACTTGTGATCAGCAAAATGGCTGGAAATCAGAGTATATCTTGTTGAATCTTCTTGGAGAAGCAGAAATCCATGGCATCAGAGGAGTGGGACATGAAGTTGTGTTTCTTAAGCAGCTATTCAGATGGGCGCCGTCTCTAGAAAAGATGACTGTAAGTTTTGATCCTTTGGTTGCTGTGAGTGACGACTTGTGCGAGGAGATAGCTGGCTTCTCTCGTGCCGAAACCTGCGTGGAGATCTACCTATATCGCCATGGGAAAAGGGTGTTGTTTGCGCCACTAGTTTAAGATAGCAAATGTAGGTCTGACTATAATTTGCCCTGCTAGTTCTGCGGTTTTAAGAAACCCTGCAACTCGTAGAAACCGCAGCTACTAAATCAAACCCCTACTTCTCCATTCCTTAGGAACTTGGATAACTGGATAAATAGTGATGTTTGGTTGCCTGTTTGGCTAACTCCTTGTTTATGAAGTACTCTTTATGATGAACAGATGGTTATGTAACGTTTGCAGCTGCACTGATATCGGTCTGGACAGTTTGTTTTCTTTTCTTGATCTCTTTGCCGTATCAGCAGTTGCTGACATGTGCGAATCAACCTGTCACGTGAAATTTCATTTCTTCTGAGTCCTATGTTCAGTGGGTGTTAGGTTCCAGATTTTCTTACTACGGGCTGTTAAAAATATCACCCCATTATCTCTTACTAGGGATATTAGCGCGGCAATGCCGCGCGTGTGTTTGATGAATTTTAAGTATGTCTGTAAAAGAATTGTTGGAATGTGAATATTATTTGAATTTGGAAAAGTTTGTGCTTAGAGGAATGGTTGGATTTCGAGTATGATTCGTATTGAAATGTATTTGAATTTGTATTCTTTTGATGTGTACAAAATGATTAGATTTGGAAGGTACTTGAAATTCTGAAATTTGTAAATGTGAATTTTGAGTTGAAATGTTCAAATAGATTATAGAAAATGAGCAATTTGGAATTTATTCAAATTTGAATTCTTTTATTGTTTACTAAATGAGCAGGTTTGATAGTTATATGACATTTTGGAATATTCGAATTTGTAATTTGAGTAGGAATGCTCAAATAGGAATGGTCTTTCCATATAGTTAACATTTGAGTTGTTCGAACTTATTTGTTTTTTTTGGGGGAAATAGTTAACAGTTTTGTTTCTTTAGCATTTTAGTATATTTCTTATATTTTGTTGATTATATACATATATAATTAGTAACTGATTCGAATTGAAATAATATGTTTGTGGTTTGTTGTAAATCTTTAAATGAAATTCAATAATCAGAGAAAATACATTATATGAGTATTTATTAATTTCAATTATAAAGAGGGATGTAAGGTATGTTAGCTCCAAATATGGTAATTAAATTGAAATGTAGATTATGGTTCCATTTTGTTGTAATTTTCTTATTTAGCATTATAATTAGAGGAAATATATTATGGTTATCTCCAAATAGTTTCCATTTTCAGCATTTATTATATTTGTTTGCATATTTATTATTATTTATTAAATTGGAATCTTTAGATATATTTGTAGTGTATCATAAAAATTTGTGTTAACTTTATAATTAGGGATAGTGTAATATGTGAGTTATACTTTATAGTATCTTCAATTTTATAGTAAATTGTAATGTTCAAGTGTGTTGCATTTATGTTTTCCATGAGCATTTTGAAATATCTTATTGTTTTTCTAAATTTCTAGCAAATTGAAATGTGAGGGTGTTGATATGTTTTTTTTTTATAAGTGAGGCATCCATTATTTATGTGGGATAATATGCGGGCGACCCGTACGTGGCGGCGGCGCCGCTGCTAGGTCACCGGAGCGTCGCCGGCGGCGGCCGGATGCGGCGGTGGGCCGCGGGCGCGGCGGCGGCGATTACGGCACGTGTGCGCCGTCCCGGCAAGCGGCGACCGGCGAGGAGGGAGAGCGGCTGACGGCGCAGCTCGCCGTGCCCGTGGATCTGCCCGAGGAGGGCCATGGTGGCGGCGGCGTCGCCGGCGGCACCACGGACGCGCGGGAGAGAGAGGGGAGGGGGGGGGGGGGGGGGTCTGCGGACTCTTGTGCAGAAAAGCCCCTCGCTTTTCCGAAAATTACGGCCAGGTCCTTTGCGGGGGGTTTCCGCAAAAGCTGTCTGCATTTGGATGTGTATCCTAGTCGGAAAAACTAAAGGCAAATGCAACTTCCTGAGAATTTTCCATCACCTGAGCGACCGATCACTGAATGAGGCCACGAGTTTGGAAACAATTTTGTTGAAGAACATGGAAGCAACCTGTGATAAAAGCTTGATGAGTGACTGGAGCAATAGCAGTCAGTGGCAAAAAAAAAAGGTAAACATGGGATACAACAGAACTGACATATTAGTGATAAAACTGAAAGTGAAATAAATACTCTAGATTGACTGCAACCTAAGATTATCCAGGTTGATAAAAAGAACTTCATTATGTATCGACCATACATTGTATTTATTAAAACAACTAAACACAATAAAAAATCTTCCATACTCACTCCGGAAGGCTAGAAACTCCCACATTCAATAGAAAACAAAGAAAAATAACTGCACTGCTTATTAGGGTGCTTGCAGATTGTAGCAATGTCGATCAATCATGTAACAAATACGTACTGTAGCTGCCACAACTGTATAAGAAATATTATGTAATACATCAACAACATTATAGATGTATAGATATATATGTTCTATTTATTGTAATATCTAGCTATGCAAATGCAACATGATGCAGCTACTTGGTTCACATCTTACGTATTCGTGTCATCCAGCACATTAGATGGGATGAACACACAATTGACTGCGCCCATGAATTCTGGGGCGAAATACCCCGCTGGTACTAATTAAAGAAACATATCCGTAGAAAACACTCGTACTTGCAGAAACAATCAAAATTTCAGAAAAAAAGATGATCACGAGAACCCAAACTCAACCAATGCCCATATTAAAGTCTTAAGAAAGTCAGAGAAAGGAGTATAGAAAGAACTTTCTAGGTTCATAAAACCAGACTCTCATTAGTCCTACATTTCTAATCATCTTTGGTGCATGACACGTTGTCATGGTTGATTTTAAATGGATGATAGGGTTTGATGTTTTTAACACTTTGGCATGAGTGATAATGGCAGAATGGAGAGAATATCTACAGTTGACGCCTTGAACTGAAATGGATTTCTTCATCATCCTGATTCCACCTAAAAACGAAACCGAAAGATGAGGTGTTAGCTTATGTATGACAGTAAAAATATGGTGTACTAAATCTGAAAATTGCTACACCTTTTAATGAGCCCTAAGATCATTTATCTTAGGCACCGTAACTGAAGTGCAGTTTTTTGTCATCCAGATTCAACCTTAACACCGAAACTGAATACATTTTAACAAATCAATTACCTTTGTCAATACTCGACATTATTTATATTAAGTTAAACACAATAAGAGTCTACAGATGGAACGTCTCTAACTTGAGAATATACATGAGCTCTAAACAAAATAGTAAATGCTCTTCTATTACTATGTCAAGACAGTTCCCTAAGACAACAGGTTGATGCACTTCAACTTCAGAGTTCAACACAAAAAACTTAATCTGGTTTTCTACAAACTGTAAACCGAAGGATACAGGCATGCAATAAGTAGTAACATTTAGTATTTGTTGAACAATAGAGGGAGAGGAGTCCATAAAAAAACAAAGAAACCATAGCTAATGATATTCAGATTCTTATATGCTTGTTAAACTTGATGTGATAAGTTATAATATAGGGAACTGGAATTGCATACAGAAGACACAACAATTAACAACAAAATTAGATGAGTATGCTAGGTATGAACCATCAATTTTATCCAGGAAGAAATTATTACTTGCACCCATATGACCAGGAACATGAAGAGGCTACATAACCTTAGATATCGTACCTATGTTGCTATCAGCAAGAGCGTCACCTGCGACGGAGATAATGTGTATTCATCTACATATTTTTAACCAGTCGTAGAGATAAATACAGAGTATCTCACGGATTGGTACTGATCACCAACTTACGCGATTCTTGCAGCCATACTCCTCTCCGTCTCTGTAGCCCGGCTTAGCTCTCCTCCTCCTCGAACTGTGGCTCCTCGAACTCAAACTTGGATTGGATGGTAAAGGGAAGGTCATTGTACACAATAAATTGAAATCCGGGAAGGTCTGCAGAAAAAAATCTCCGGACCACCAACGTTCCTGCACTACAATTTTAGATTGAATCAAAATATGAACAATATAAGAAAGAGAATATCACATTGCTTACCCCTAGCTGAAGCAGATTCCGGCCAACGCTTTGGAATAACACTGCACAATCCTGACGTGTATAGCGTAATTAAACTTCCTGTGTCGTTGCCATCGAGCCACGGAGAAGCAAAATAGGTATGATTCTGTTGAACAAAACAGCGATGACAACAGGTTAGGCTGCTGCTACTATTTCTCACGCAAGAGGGAATCAGTGCTGGCGTCAACAATGGCCACAGCAGGTATTGTGCCCACGGGCTAGACGAACCAGTGCGTCTAGGAGAGCGCGACCGAGCAAGTTGGCCGCGCGGCACCGCGGACGACCTTTTGGTGGCCGCCCCGCTCAGTTTCAGTCACCGGAGAAGATCCGCCGACGGGCGTCTACCGATGATTGGCAGCCATCTGCGCGCGAGCAAGAATTAGAGGGAGGGAGATAGAGAGAAAAAGAAGAGCACAAGGAGAAGCAGAGGCTCACCAGGAACCT
Organism: Poa pratensis; assembly: GCA_947311845.1. NCBI lineage: Eukaryota > Viridiplantae > Streptophyta > Magnoliopsida > Poales > Poaceae > Poa > Poa pratensis. Next base: position 8,845,818 of record CAMZMU010000050.1, read on the forward strand.
GATGGTGTGAACAGCGAGATCGGGGGAGGTCGAACGGCAGAGCGACACCTGCAGCGGTTGCCGGAGCGGACGAAGACCGACTCGATCCGATCGATTGCGAGCTTCCCAGGACACGAAAATCGCGCAGGAGGAAGAGGAGGTGGAGGCGATCCTTGCTCCATCCTTCGATCTGTTCGGAGTGGGCAGGGACGGCAGCGCGGCGAGCAGACAGCAGGACGGGCAGGGGTCGAATGCGGAGCGGGAGAGAAACGGGGTGGCCGGTAGTCGGCGGCCCTCCTCGCGACGGCCGACAGCACCATTCGGCCGAGCCCGCGGTGGCGCCATGGCGCGCGCACGAAGATGTACTCCGCGTAGAGCCCGGGCTTGGCGAGGAAGGTGGAATAGTTGGGGAAGCAGATCACGAACCGGCCGTCACGCGCCCGCCGCCGCGCGGGGACGGGAAGGCGACCGCCTTCGAGTCGGCGACCGGGGACGTGGAGAGGTCGAGGATGAGGGAGACGATGGTGCCGGCGGATGCGAGGCGGCGACGTTGACGAAGGGGAGGAGGAGGCGAGCGGCGGCGCCGCCACGTACGGGTCGCCCGCGATTACGGCGCGTGTGCGCCGTCCCGGCAAGCGGCGACCGGCGAGGAGGGAGAGAGCCTGACGGCGCAGCTCGCCGTGCCCGTGGATCTGGCCGGGGAGGGCCGTGGCGGCGGCGGAGCGCGGCAGCGTCGTCGCCGGCGGCGCCACGGACGCGCGGGAGAGAGGGGAGTGGGGGTCTGCGGACTCTTGTGCAGAAAAGCCCCTCGCTTTTCCGAACATTACGGCCAGGTCCTTTGCGGGGGGGTTTTCGCAAAAGCGTGCGCCAAATTTCGTGCGGGGCTACGTGGCGACACGAGATTGGCAGAAATTCCTCTGCTACAGTACTACTGTAGCAGCGCGAATTCTGAAGCGATCTGGGCCGTCCGTCCGCGCGATCAAATGGCCAAGGTTCATCGGGCGACGTGGACAGCTAAACTGGAGGCGATTCTGACGAACTTTTATATATAGGGGAATATGGGTGGTTTTGTAATTCATGAGAATTACCATCAGCACTTGAGATTTGCATGAACATCCTAGGTAAAAAAAAATATATTTTTTTGTGGAAAAAACTTCCAATCTATTCATCAATTGTCAAGGTAGTACAAAGAATGTAAGAAGTAACAAAAATTACATCTAGATTCGTAGATCACCTAGCGACGACTACAAGCACTGGAACGAACCGAAGGCGCGCCACTGTCATCGCCCCTCCCTCACTGGAGCTGGGCAAACCTTGTTGTAGTAGAGAGTTGGGAAGTCGTCGTGCTAAGACCCCACAGGACCAGCGCACCAGACGAGCAACCGTCGCCGATGAAGAGAAGCGTAGATCGGAAGGATCCAGCCTGTAGACACACAAACACAGACGAACGACGACCAGATCCAATCGGATCTGCCGAAGACAAACGCCGACCGAATCCCGCGAGATTCGACGGAGACACATCTCCACACGCTTTGGATAGCTAATAGTAAAAATGTTATTCTGAATTTTTTTTTGTTGCTGCAACACTTTGGAGCCTATCGGAAATCAGTCACAACATGATGTTTGATGGTTTTTTTTTTTAATTTTTAACCACTTTATAACAGGTCAGCAAGCCGCCTCATTAAAAACCTTCCAGTCCCCTAAGGTACCCTGGAAGGAAAAGAGTGCGTCTGATACTTGCTGCCTCAACCAAACAAAGATACATCGTTTATTACATCCGCTACGATAAACCCCGGGGGTTCATCATCCCATGAAATACTAGAATTTGAATCATATGCTACTCTAGCTAACTTATGAGCTACATCATTTGCCTCTCGCTTGCAATGTTGGACAGAAACATCTCCAATTCTTCTAGCTATTTGAAAACAATCCGATAATATGGCAGCATATGGACTCCAGATTTCAATCACACCATTGAACGCCTGAACAAGTTCCAAGGAATCCGATTCAACAATGACCGGCCGACATCCAAGGTCTTCAATGAAAAGGAGCCTTCTCTGTAGACCAATAGCTTCGGCTGTAGTTGCATTCAAAATATGATGCATAATGCTACTTGATCCCGCGACAGCTTCTCCTCTATCGTTGCGTAAAACTGCTGCTGTAGCTCCTGTACCATTTGAAAAGAAACAAGCATCAATGTTTAACTTATATGTATTAAAAGGTGGCTTTACCCAAGAGATGTCTTGTGGCGTTGCTAGTTTCTCAGCTCTTGTGTAATTGGTCGCCAGCGCTAATATTGAGAAGGCCGATCGCTGTGGAGGAGCGAAGGCCGGTCGCTGTGGAGGAGCGACTTTTTCTCCTTTGACACTTTCTCTCCTTTGCCACCATATGTACCAGGCTGCCACAAGAATAGCTTCATTCAATCCAATATGCCGCAGATGCGCAGGCGTAATCATATTACTACGAAGAATTTCCTCCAGAACCACCGAACCAGAGCGATCCGAGCTCATAAACTGCTCAATTATACTCCCCAGGCCTAGAGAATTCCATACTTCTTTTGCTCTCAAACATCCAAACATCAGATGGTGAATTGTCTCCGGACCTCGCAAACAAACAGGGCATTGGCCCGAGACAGGAACATGTCTGTCAGCTAGCACAGCCATCCCAGGAACAGTACCGTGGAGAGCCTTCCATCCAAAAATCTTCACTTTAGCTGGTACTTTGAGCTTCCACAGGATATCCCAGACCGGGTTAGGAGCCGAAGAACCCTGTCCGTCAGAGCGAGTTAATCTATTGCCATTCAAGTGGTTCCACTCGACGTAATACGCCGATTTTACCGAGAACATGTGAGTCTTGGTAAAGTGCCACGCCACAAAATCCTCTTCTAGGTTCTCATTTAAAGGATCCGAAGAATTCTCTCAATATCCAAGGGGTGGAAATTATCAGTAAGCAAGCCATTGTTCCAAGTCATAGTCGAATGGTTTATCAGCTCATTCACAGTATTTAGGAGCACCTGTCCTCTAGGAGTTTGGATCATGCGATCCTGGCTGCCTGGGATCCAATGATCCGTCCAAATATTTATCAAGTTTCCTGAACCGACTCTCCAAATGTGGCCTCTCTTAAAAGTATTCAACCCAGCTACAATGCTTTGCCAAGTAAAAGATGATCCGCTCTTCGGACCTGCTTTAAGAAGATCACCATGTGGATAGTATTTTGCTCTCAATACTTGTGCACATAAACTATCAGGGTTAGAGATGAGCCTCCAGCATTGTTTTGCCAACATCGCCAAGTTGAAAGCATGTAAATCACGAAAGCCCATGCCCCCAATTTTTTGGGAACACATAATTTCCACCATGCCATCCAGTGCATTTTCTTCTGCTCTTCCGAATCACCCCACCAGAATGCCGCCATTGCATCAGTTATTAGCTTACACAGGTTCTTGGGAATATTAAAAACTGACATGGCGTACACAGGAATTGATTGGATTATAGCCTTCAATAGTATCTCCTTGCCGCCCATAGAAAGGAATTTTTCCTTCCAGCCTTCAAGTCTTTTGATGATTCTTTCAACCAAGTAAATAAAGCTATCACTTCGGTCCACTCCAACCATAGCCGGCAGCCCCAAGTATTTCTCTGAAATTGCTTCGGTCATGATATTTAGTTCGGTACAGACATTCGCTCTCATATTGACATCCACATTGGGACTAAAGAAAATGTTGCATTTGGGTTCACTTACCAATTGTCCTGAACTCGCACAGTATTGATCAAGTACCTGTCTCAATGAGGTTGCATTAGTCATATCTGCCTTCATAAGGATTAGGGAATCATCAGCAAAGAGTAAATGAGAAACTGATGGTGCATTTCTGCAGACCCTGACACCTTCTATACCACGAACCTCTCTCTATGAGCCAGTAAACTTGACAGTCCTTCTGCACATAGTAAGAACAAATAGGGAGACAAGGGATCGCCCTGCCTTAAACCCCTACTGGGAATAAATGAATTTGTTTCTTGGTTATTGAATCTGATTTTGTACTTAACTGATTGAACACAAGTCATAAGGAGGGACACAAACTCCTCCTGAAAACCAAGCTGCAGCATCATCCGCTCCAAGAATCTCCATTCAACACGATCATAGGCTTTGTGCATGTCCAATTTCACAGCACAATAGCCCCACTTCCCCTTCTTCTTATTTTTAATCGTATGCATACTTTCATAAGCCAATAGAACATTATCCGTAATTAATCTACCAGGAACAAAAGCACTTTGGACAGGGGAGATTACCTCATCAAGGATTTGCTTCAGCCGCATAGCAATCATCTTTGAAATAACCTTGTATAATACATTACATAGACTGATTGGCCTGTATTGTGTAATCTGCTCCGGGCTCTCAACTTTCGGTATAAGAACTATAACCGTATCATTCCACCCCTCCGGGATGATTTGTAAATTAATAGCTTGGAGAACCTCATGAGTAAGCGCATCCCCTAAAATGTTCCAGCACTTCTTAAAAAATATCGCATGCAAACCATCAACCCCAGGAGCCTTCATGTCTCCTATAGAAAAGAGAGCTTTCTTTACTTCTTCAGCAGAATAGGGCTTTAAAAGCTGCTCATTCATTTGGTCAGTAACCTTTGGGACAACCTTATTTAGAAGATCCGGGTCAGGCTCATCTATCTCAGTTGTGAACAAACCCGCAAAATATTGAGAAATAAGCGGGTTCAGAGAAGCACACCCTTCCACCCACGAACCATTATTATCTTTCAGCCGCTTTATCATATTTTTCCTACGACGCTCACTTGCAAAATTGTGGAAATATGCTGTATTCTTGTCTCCATTTTGAAGCCAATTAATTCTGCTACGCTGTGCCCAATGAATCTCCTCCTGTTCTAGCAATTTTTCAATCTCATTAGCGAGCTCTCTTTGTTGAGCGATAGATTCGTCAGTTAGAGGGCCCGAAGCAACTCTTTCCATGTTTTTCTGAGCCGCACGGATGTGTTTCTTTGATCTCTGCAAATTGTTTTGTCCCATTTATGTAGATGATCATGGACGAAAGATAATTTTCCCGCCAGCGACGAATTTTGACTCCCAACACCGGCCTGCTCCCAGGCCTCTTCGACCACTTGTCGAAAATGGGCTTCTTTCAACCATTTAGCTTCGAAACGGAGGACTTGCGGCCCATTAGTGACATCTGCTTCATCAATATCAAAACTCATCATTATTGGACGATGGTCAGAGTCTGTATATTCCATATTTTCCAAAACCGCATCCTCAAATTTTGCACTCCAGGACTCACTAACAAGAGCTCGATCAAGTCTCTCTCGAATCCTTCCCCTATGCCACGTAAACTTATGCCCAGTATAGCCAAAATCAGATAGGTTACAATCAGCAGCTGCATCTCTGAAATTCTGCATATAGATTTCAGGCCTTGGGTTACCTCCTTCCTTTTCAAAAGAGTACATGATCTCATTAAAATCTCCCATAACAAGCCAAGGCATACTCGAAAGTGCATGCAGATCCCGTAAAAGCTGCCAAGTCATATGTTTGTCTTGCCATCTAGGTTCTCCATAGATTCCAGTAAACCTCCAAATATTTTCCAGCCCAATACCAACATCGACATCAATGTAATTCCTAGTTTTAAAGCGTAAAGAAATATTCACCTCCTTCTTCCACAGCAAGAGAAGACCACCACTTCTGCCATCACTCCGAACCACCTCCTTACGGTCCATCTTCACACGACGACGCAAACACTCAGCCGAATTTTCATCCAGATGAGTTTCAGAAAGAAAGACAACATCCGGGCAACTCCGCTTTAACAGATTTAGCAGAGCCCGGGTCGCCGTGGCCTTTTGGAAGCCACGGCCGTTGAGACCTAATATCTTCATTGCGCCCGGACAGGCCCCTCGAAAGAGCCCGCCGATCCTGGTGAAGGGGAGACAGCTCCGGCCTTCGTTGATTGCATTTCCTGATCAACCTCACTTATCATATCATCTGATTCCCTCGCTCCCCACTCTCCTTAGCATCAATCGCTATACCACTATTCGCTTTCAGTTTCTTTTTGTTCACACTTTTCTGAGGAGTAGACTTCGGATCGTTCTCCGAATTCAGATTTGCTTCCTGTTCTTCGTCCGAATCTGACGCAGGGGTTTCTTTCTCAGTCAACAATAAAGATTTAGTAGGGTCCGTGATGTGCCCCGTTTTGCACGAAGTTTCCATAGCCAGGCGTTTCTTGGCCGACGGAGCAAGATCAGTCATAATCGAATCAGAAGCTCCTGTTCTGTCCTCTTTGTTTAGAGTATTAATGCCTTCTGTCGCTTCATTCTGATGATACGTACTATTCCATCTCCAGCTTTGTGGAGGGATTTTGCCGCCTTCTGTACTATCTCCATCACAGCCATTATACTTACCAACCTGTCTAGGATCAAAGCCAGGATCCATGCCGTGGTTTTGAGAACCAAATCTTCCACGACCTCTCCCCATATAGGGCATTCTTCCCTCGCCCGAGCCACGGCCAAAACCAGCGTTTCCCCGACCACGACCTCTGGCAGTTTCAACCAAAATAAAATCTCCCCATTGCAGGTTCGAAGCATCATGCTCACCTGTTCCACACTCTTGATACCAGTGCCCCATAAGCCCACAATGTCCACAGAAATTGGGCAACCTTTCGTACTGCACTTGATAAAACTCTTTCTTCTGATTTTTTGTAATGGAAACAAAACGTGAGAGCTGTTTATTCACATCAATACGAACCTTGATCCTCACATATTCCCCTGCAAAACCCGCAGGCAGTGTTGTATGGACCTCTAGCACATGACCTACAGTCCTGCACATCCCCTTAATAATATTTTCCTTCAAGTAGTTGTCAGGTAACTTCAGAATGTGTGCCCAGACCACAAGTCTATCAAGAACTACCAGTCTAGGATTCGTAAAACCATCATACTCCTCCATTAGAAGAGCTTGGTTGCGGAACAGCCAGGGGCCCTGATGCATGGCCTTATTCCAATCACCCAAGCATCCGAATTGCACAGTAAATAGGTTATCTTCAATCTTCCTCCATCTAACCTCCTTTGCCGGATTCCAAGCCGAGCGCATGTCCCCGTAGAGAGCACTAGGGCTAAAACCCTTAGATGTATGTACCTTTGCTATTGCTAGCCACTTAGCCGCGTCGGGTGGATCCCCAACCTCTTCTTCCCAGATGAACTCATCTTGTTCGTCCTCCAACAGATCCAATCTACCCAGCAGATCCTCCACTGGCTCCTTCTTCCCTTTGGATGAACCACTTGACTCGCCATTACTCGCCATGGAGAACAGAGCGAGGTCTCCTCCTGCCCTAGATCGCCCGCCCCCAAACAAACCGGGGGAGAAGTGAACAAGCCACCTCCCGAACCAGTCTGATCGGCGAGAAGAGACTTGGGAACAAATTCCGACATCGATCGGTAGGGAAAAGCTCCGGGAGCGTTGCCGCCGCCGGAGGACAGAGAAACCCTAACTTCGCGTTAGGGGACAGAGTGCTTTCGTGTGGGCCGTAACCTTTTTGTTTGAAATAAGGCCAATGATGTTTGATGGTTAATTTGGTTGGTACCTGCATATACCAATGTGTTTTGTCCATGCGTGAATTTTTCTAGGCAAAAATAGTTTTTTTCTGGGCAAATGTGACGAGGTAGCCTGGCAAAAAAGTTGTGCAAAACTGCAATTGTTGGCATCAGTCCGTGTGTCCTCGCTCAGACCTCACTCCCGACGTCTCCCTCAGTCCCTCGGTCCCTCCCCACTCATCTCTATGGATCTCCCCAGCGGCGGCGAGCGGCGAACCAAGCGCTCCTCCACCGGCGGCTGCGAGGAAGACCGCCTCAGCTCGCTCCCCGACGACCTCCTCCGCCGCATCCTCCGCGGCCTCCCTCCACCGCCGACGCCGCCCAGACCAGCCTTCTCTCCCGCCGCTGGGAACGCCTCTGGGCCGGCATCCCCGAGATCTGGTACCCCAGCCCCGTCGTTCCAGGCCGAGTCCACGCCGCCCTCGCCGCGTACGCCGCGCACGCCGGCGCGCCAATCCACGGCATCCACGTCAGGACCCTCGGCTCGCACGCCGACTCCACCGCGGCGTGGCTCCGCCTGGCTGCGCGCCACCTGTCCGGCGAGCTCTCGGTCGTCAATGAAGCACCGTTGGACGATGAATCTGTGGCTCTCGGCGTCGTCGAGCTGCCGTGCTTGGAGAACGCGACCCAGATCGAGATGCTCCTGGGGCGTCTTGGCCTCGCGCTGCCAGAATCCGGAGTCTTCGCCAAGCTCGAAACGTTGTCTCTGAAAGGCGTTCGGTTCCACGGTCCGTGCGAGCTCGGCGATGCAGTCTCGTCGGCGCGCTGCCCGTCCTTGCGACGGCTCACTGTCTGTGCCGCTCGGGGTGTGCTTAACCTGGCCATCAGCTCGCAATCTTTGGTGGCAGTGAGGCTGGGGCAGCTGCAGGGTCTGCGGCAGCTGATGCTGGAAGCGCCTATGCTTGAGAATTTGTATCTATCCCCCTACTTCATAAAGGAGAAGCTTTCTACTGTCAACATCAGTGCCCCGAGGTTGGAGAAACTTACGTGGGTAGGCAGATTTGAGACGAGCTTCCTTCACAGAGCACGTCTCCAGGAACTGGGCACCACCTTCAAAGCTTACGGACATAGCAGTTCTCTCAATCAGCATTATTTAAGGCTCTTTCGGCACTTCGAGGCCAGCTCGCTTCACCTCCTACTGGCTTACCCTTCTAATGTGAGTGCACTATTCCCCTTGTGCAAAATCAAGTTGTCGCTATGGTAGTTGTAGCAACATTGGCAAGCACCCTGGGCTATGCAACTTTTACTTTCATCGGCCAATAGAATAGAATGCGCACGCTAAATTCTGATAAAATGAGTTTCAATGTTCGCTATGTGGGCTGGTCTCCCCATATTCATTTGGTGCAAATGAGTGATCTACAATGCTTATTTTAGTTAGTGTGTCTAGATTATAGTAAACGCACAAAATAATCAACCATAGGTACTCTACTGTATTCTTGATGCAACGACTACAGTTCCATTTAAAGGAACTAAAATCGTATAAAAAGTTCCATACCCTTTTTATGTATTGAAGATACACCGACCAGTCAGTGCTTAGACACCTAAGAGGGGTCGAGTGTTAAACAAGGATTGCACAGACTTAGACATTTGTTTTGAAATCAAGATTGTTCTGGTTTCCCTTCATATTCTGATATACGATCTTTTCTTTTGGACTAACTAAAAGCTCAATATGGCAGAGTGTTAATTCTTACAAGTACTTGATGGATGGCATAACTTTCATTCCCGACGTGAAGAACTTGGTACTGTCCTTGTTATCTGGAGAACATGCTTTTGGAGCTAGCATATTCCATTTGCTAAGGTTGTGTGCTGGTATACAAAGACTGAAACTCCAGTTAGTAGGTCGTGAGGTAACATTCGCACCCTTTGGATTCGTTACGGTCTGTACCGCGGGTTAACTGACGTGAAATCTGCCCCTTCGAATTTCAGGGGCCACTTGAATGCCCATCGGATTGCACTTGTGATCAGCAAAATGGCTGGAAATCAGAGGATATCTTGTTGAATCTTCTTGGAGAAGCAGAAATCGATGGCATCAAAGGAGCGGAACATGAAGTTGTGTTTCTCAAGCAGCTGTTCAGATGGGCGACGGCTCTAGAAAAGATGACTATAACTTTTGATCCTTTGGTTGATGTGAGTGACAACTTGTGTGAGGAGATAGCTGGCTTCTCTCGCGCCGAAACCTGCGTGGAGATCTACCTATATCGCAACGGGAGAAGGGTGCTGTTTGCACCAGTAGCCTAAGTTAGCAAATGTAGTTATGACTGTAATCTGCCCAGCTAGTTCTGCGGTTTTAAGATTGTGCCTGAGTGAGTAACCTGCAACTCTCTGAGACCGCAGCTACTAAATCAAACTCTTACTTCTTCATTCCTTTGGAACCTGGATAACTTTGGATTGCCTGGAGTGGGCTGTTACTCATCCGATGTTCGTTTTCATGGGTAATAGTGATGTTTGGTTGCCTGTTTGACTAACTCCTTGTTTATGAAGTATGGTGAACAACTGTTTATGTAGCGTTTGCAGTTGCGCTGATGTTTATGTTTATGTATCACTGTCAATAGTTGAGATTTGCACAAACATCCTAGATAAAAATCCGTGGGGAGTCCCCTCCCCACCCTTTGTTTTCCTCGAAAATAGATGGAATGTATTAACAAGCTCTAGATAGCTAATAGTAAAAGTGTTGTTCTGAATTTTGTGTTGCTGGTACTCTTTCGGGTCCTATGGAAATCGGTAACGACATGATCTTTGTTCTCAAATTTGGATTGATACGTGTATATGCATTACCCATGTGTTTTGTGTATGCGAAAAAATTTCCGGACAAGAAAATGTTTAACATCATGTGTTAAAAGATAAAATTGGTGTCCAGAAAATACCTTTTGGAGTACAAGCATCATTTTTCCACACGGGCAGATATGTCTTGTTTTTCATAAAAATCCGCACACAGATGATACAGACATGTATGTTGTTAAGAAAATATCGTGGACATCCTTACCCATTGCTGTAGTCACCGGTTGCATATGTTACTTGGATATAATTCTATTGGGTTAGTTAACTTGAACAAAGTGCTATGTCTCTGAACTCTGATTGTGTGTAATAATTCAGTTAGTTGGTTGATGCATCTGATAGGGTGATAATAATAGGAGCTCATGAGGTTAATAGTATAGTTTTTGTTGCCTTTTTGTTTATTTTGCAGGACGTAGACGAGAAGCACATGCAGATTGAGTCGTCAGGTTTTATGGAGAAAAATACAGTGAAGTTCATCAAGGAAATGTGAAGCCTCCCCCTTTCCCTTTCGATCTTGTGTTCTTGAGTTGAAGTGCGTGCGTGCTACTCCTAGATCCGACACAGGTCCAACGCTCCTAGATCCAGCCAGAAAACGAACACGGCTTTCTCCTCTCTCACCCGACCCAGCCGATCCGAGCCGTCGGGTCTCCTCATCCGACGGCCACCGACGCACACATCTCCACCCACCCCCACCAAACCGGTCCTCGCAACCGCACCGCACCAAACGCCACCGTCGGACCAAACCCCATCTCGACCGCGCGAGACAGCGACCCGAGCCACCGCACTTTTCCCACAGCCCGACCCGACGGCAACTGCAGCGCGGGCCCGTCCTAGCTATATTATCCGGCGACGCCTTCCCGTTTTCGGGCAAAAGGAAGGAGGAAAAATCCAAGGCCGGAGGCGGAGAGAGGCGGCGGCGCCCGATCCACACACCACACATCCGCTCGTCTCGTGAGTACTTCTCCTCCACCACCACCACCGCAGCTCCTACCCCCCCACTCTCTGTACCTCTCTCCTGCCGCGCCGCCTAATAATAGTGGGTGCGCAGGGCGCGTGCGCCATGGGAGCCCTCGAGGAGGCGCACCTCGCCGCCGTCGCCGCGTGCGGCTGCGACGACGACGACGAGGAGGAGGATCTCGTGGGGCTTGGCGGGGAGGCGCCGCCGGGGGACGCCATGGAGGCGGCGGTGCGCGCGCTGCTGGTCGGGCTCGGCGAGGACCACCGCCGGGAGGGGCTGCGCAGGACGCCCAAGCGCGTCGCCAAGGCCTTCCGCGACGGCACCCGAGGTATAGCCCGACAAACCCACCTCATTCTCCCTCAACCGCCCGGGAGCCCGTGGTTGGATCCGTTCACAATTCATCATGCTTGCCTCGAGACTTTGCGCCCTTTTTTATCTGTGATCTGTAAGCTGCCTTGCCCCAACGCTATCTACAGACCAGTGATTCGTCCAGCGCGCAGGACCCGGTAGACCAGCGGCGGGCCCAGGATTTTGATGTTGTGTATTCAAAATTCCAAAGGACACATTTTTTTTTGACCGTCTAAAGGCTTGGTCTTGGCATGTACAATTGATTACTACATCATGTAGTCCTACTGTATAATGTACGTATAGAAGATATAACACAGTTATATGAGCATAATATCACAGATCGCTAGAACAGATCATACTCTAAATCATTTAAATCATATATGTACCAATTGGTCCACATATAAAAGAAGCAAGGTCTGAATAAGAGACAGAGAATACAAAAAAGATAGGAAAGCTTACAATTATAGGTAAACTTTTCGGTGCTTTAAGGCCTGAAAACTAGTAATGATGTCCTCATCCTTCACTTGCAAGAAGAATTCCCTTTCAACGAATGTAACCAAGCAATTATTCAAATATTTTTGGCCCATCCGGCTTCTGAGCTTGTTTTTAATATAATTCATGGAAGAAAAGATCCTCTCAACACCAGCCGTTGCAACAGGCAGAACTAGCACCAATTTCAGAAGTTTGTAAACAATGTCATACTGAAGAATCTTGTCTGTTTTAACAAGCATCATAGACAACTCAGCTAGACTTCTCAAATTTGCGAAGTTTTCATCTTTACTCACATCATTTATATAGCGGTTCAGTTGAACTGGAAGCTGCATCAATTCTTCTAATTCAAAATCATGAGGATAGAACTCAGCAAGCTTAACCAAGTTCTCAACATTAAAAGCTGAAAATGACTTGGCTGGACTGAATGATGCCATGCATCTAAGAAGGCTTGTGTTTACCTCATCAAATCTGTTGTTAAGCTCTTGAAGTTGCCTATCAATCACACCCAAAAACATATCAGCATGAAACCGGTGGTAATTAATGGCATCTTTGTAGAACCTCTTTGCTCTTTGTATAGGCTTGTACTTCCCATCCATGTCAACAACTTTAAGATGGTACTTCACACAAAAAGAAGTGACCTTATCAAGAAATATTGTCCATCCATCATCGTCTCTCAGAACCTCCAGTTCATCCTTTGTGAATGCAAGAAGATCCATTGCATTCACAATGTCTTGATCCCTCCTTTGCAAAGCATTGCAAAAACTATTTGTGAGTCCAAATATTTCATTCATCAAGTGCAGCAAGAAAACAAACTCGAATGACTCAAATACTTCCAACATAGTTTGAGCTCCTAAAGCCTCAGCTCCTTTACTTTCTTTCCCAACCCTGAAAAGAACTTTCTTGATTGAAGGATACAAGGACATAACATGCATTACGGTTCTGTGATGAGACCCCCACCGTGTATCACCGGGCCTTGATATGCCCATCTCTTGATTCAATCCCTGGCCACTTTCAATTTCACCAAGTTTCAATGCTTGAATCATATACTCTGCTTGAGCTATGCGAAGCATGCGGATCTTTTTACAAGACATACCAAGAACATTCAACAGATATGCTAGTTGCCCAAAGAACCATTGGCAATCAATATTCTCCTTAGAAACAGCTACAAGGGTTAGTTGCAATTGATGTGCAAAGCAATGAACATAATAAGCAGATGGGGAATCTTCCATAATCAGTTTCTTCAGACCATTCACATGACCCTTCATGTTGCTAGCTCCATCATACCCTTGCCCACGGATCTTGGATAAGGGCAATTGATGACTAAGAAGTAAGGACTGAATAGCAACTTTAAGTGTCAATGATGCAGTATCTTCAACTTGAACGAGACCAAGAAACCGCTCAACCGGCTCTCCTAATTTGTTAACAAAACGCAAGCAAACAGCCAATTGTTCTTGCTGATATGCATCAGCAGATTCATCGGCAAGAATAGCAAAACACTCATCACCGACTTCCTCTATGATAAATTTAGTTGTTTCAGAAGCACAACAACCAATGAGTTGTTTCTGAATCTTGTGGTCTATCATTTGACAATTATGCGGAGCATTGTCTAGAACCACCTTATTAACTTCTTCAAAGTTCCCTGCTAGCCATTCCAAAAGTTCCTTGAAATTTCCTTTATTTTTTGAATCTCTTGACTCGTCATGACCACGAAAAGCCAAACCCTGCCGCAAAATATATCTTATGCACTTAAGTGACCATTTCAAACGAGCCAGATACCGAGCCTTGACCAGTGCGGTGCTTGAGGCCATGGACTCATGAATTGATGCTTTAGGTTTTATGAACATATTATATTTCTCTTCAGCTTCAGAGTGTGCACTATTTATTTCACCTGCATGCTTACGAAACCTAGCTTTCATGTTCCAATTTCTGAACCCTCCATTGACGAAACTATCTCCACCAGCAAACTTAGTGCCATCTTTGAATAAATAGCAAACAAAGCAATATGCAGCATCTTTGTGTACACTATACTCAAGCCACTTGAAATCATCAAACCACTTTGGTTGGAAGCGGCGCATACCTCCACAACTATGTTGGGGAAAATCGTCCTTCTTCATCTTTGGTCGACATGGCCCCAATGCGATGTACGCCCTTCTAACTATATCTTGGCCGTTAACCTCATAGCCTGAGATTGGAGTCCTCAGCCCAGGATCAGGCTCAATGTCATAAATACCATCATCATCAAATTCATCACTATCACTTGATTCATCTCCTTCTGATATATCACCAATCTCTGGCTTGTGCTAACAGCTCTCTCCCGTTCTGGTGGTATGCTTGTCCCACTCCCACTGCCTTCCTTCCCTTGGAATAACACTATCTCCTTGCATTGGTTTTCAGTTTGATTTTCAGTATGTTTCTTCTTTGCTGCCGCCCTTTCTAAAAACTCTTTCAGATTAACAACAGGACCGGACTTTCTCTTCATATTTCAGATTTCAAGTGCAACCTACACAATTCAAATATTCAAGACAAGAACAACAATTAAATCTTATGTATTTCGGACTGATTCAGACTTTGAGACCAAGTGCAAGTGCAACCTACAGAACTTAAAAATTCTAGACAAAAACAACAATTAAATCTTATGTATTTCGGACTGATTCAATCTAAATTGCAGGTGGTCTGAATTTTTAGTATACCTCAATGAATGGTTCAGTAAATCTGAGGCGATTCAGTGAAAACAGGCTGCGGCAACGCTTGGTCTTGGGGACGAGCCGGCGAGGTAGCGAGGAGGTGTGGAGAATCTGAGGTCGGAGACTCGGAGGTACGGCTTCCGCGCCGTGGCCAGGGATTCCGTCGGCGTCTTCGGTTGTCGCAGCGCGCTCGTCGTCTAGGGTTCGATCACCGGCCGTATTGGGGAAACAGGGGATCGATCGGGAGCAGACGAACGATCGAATAACTGCACCTCTCTGTCCAACGCTTGGCCTGGGCAAAACCTGCACGTGGGATGCCACTAAATGGGCTAGAGATAGTTGGCCCACTTAGAAAGAGGTGGGCTGGGTTGTATTTGGCCTGAGCGTGACTAACTCTGATGTACATCTGCTATTTTCGGATTTTTTCATACATATAGCTCCTGTACACTATATATACCTAGTTTTTTGTCAAAATTTTTGGGTATGCATTTGAATACCCTTGAATTGAAGTGGGCCCGCCCCTGCGGTAGACGAGAGCGACGCCCTGGGGAATTCGAGTATGTCAACTCGAGAACGATGGTTCTGAAACTCTGAATTAATTGTCCAGGAGTTGCCCGTTCCCCAGATACTCCATTTCGTAATCATAAGTCTGACAACAGGGTTTAAGGTAGAAGTACTTGGCCGTGAATGGTTTGCTCACCAGTCGTGGTCATGGACTCATGGTGTTGGTTGCTCGGCTGGTGAAGTGATCATCACATGCTGCTTTCTGTTGACCGCCCACGCTTTTTGAAAACCCGGTGATTGACAACCTACCGTGTAGGTGTATCAGGGCTTTACAAAGAGGGTTTCGATTGGGTCGGTGACAATAAACCTATGATGTCTGTTGCCAGTATGAGTGCGACAGTTGTATCGTGATTTTGCAATACCATCAGAAGGTTTGTCCACGTTGTCTCAGGGGCAAACACTGGGAACTCTGTAACTAAAAGTTATAACTCAGGATGCAAACACTGGGATATTCAAATTGTACACTTAGCCATTATGGTTGCCGTTTAGTTAGGTATCCATTTTATCCCAGAGGATGAACACAAGGGAATTGTGTAATTTAAATTTGGAATGATGACGCTGGGTGCGTACTGAACAATTGTTGACCACTTATTTGAATACTCCGTTGGATTGTTGCATGCTAACAAGTGGTGATTATTTCTTCTCTGTTTTCTTTAAAGATTTCCTAATTAATGTGTAGTGCCATAAAGTATGTTCTTGTAATGAGCTGTTAGTAATCGACTTGTCGTTTTCTTCGAACACTTGGTGTGTAATCTGCCTAACTCCCTTTTTATTTGTTAGAATGAATCTACTTGTACCTTACGCAACTTACAGTTTATTTTGAACTTACCATATCACGAGTCTTTCAAGGATTTGGAATTGATCATCTCAGTATAATATTTCCTTTACCATATGAAAAATAACCGGGAACCTATAGAACTCCAAAAAAAAAAAAATCTTTGATTGCTTCACTTCAGCATTACTTGTACAGATCTGTGCCAGCTGAAAAATGGGCAAGAATGCAGTTCTGAGTGTTTGGGAATC
Source organism: Poa pratensis (assembly GCA_947311845.1). NCBI lineage: Eukaryota > Viridiplantae > Streptophyta > Magnoliopsida > Poales > Poaceae > Poa > Poa pratensis. Next base: position 8,862,229 of record CAMZMU010000050.1, read on the forward strand.
TAGATAAAAGGTTATGAGCAATTGAAAACTAAGTTTACTTCAGTTTCTTGGCATGTCCTTTTGGCAACAGCAAGGATTAAGTGTCGCTCGACAAGTCAAGATAAGTCGCGCGACTTGTCTACTTGTCGGTACTTGTGTTCCAGCCAAAAACCTCGACTAGTCGCGACAAGTTGCGACTAGTCACGACTAGTCACGCGACTTGCACTGGCGGAACTACTTGAAGCCAGCCGGGTGCACATGCACCCGGGTAGATTTTTTTTTAACACTGCAATTAGCCTAAAAACCAGTCCGTGCACCCCTCTAGACACTGATTTGTGCACCCGTGTAGCTGAAATTCTAGATTAGCCAGGAGTAGTGCACCCTGATTAGTTTTGCTCTAGCTCCGCCACTGGCGACTTGTCTACTTGTCGGTACCCCAGCGACAAGTTGCAACTCATCGACTCGTAATCGATAATAGAGCTAGCGACACCGTTTGAAATATTCGAAAAAAATATTTGTTTCTCGTGGTTATGCAACAGCTTCAGTTAAACAGTAAAAACTATGCTTTTCTACTTTTAGTTACTTGTGAATTGTGATGACAAGTAGGATTGCTGATGATGTTCTATACTAGTGCTATATGGTGACATCCGTTCTTGTCCATAGTACATCACTTGACTATGTTGTTTCTATTGTAATGATTTTCTTACAAAGAAACACCGTTGGTTTTATGACAATTTGAATCATGTTAACCCACAATAGAAGAATTACCCTTGCCCCAGTATCAGTGTAACAATCCATTTTCTATTACACAAATCAAAGGTAGGGCTAGTGAGCTATTGGTTGTGCATAGTTTTTGTTTACACTTGTTATTTCAGTGATTCCACATTTCTTGGTGTTATGCAATTTAATCAAATTGAATGAAGTTACTATTTAATCATCCAGATGTTATTTAGTATCCTCCTTACTTGGAGCAGATGAGATTAATATTGTCTTATTTTTTTTTTATTTCGTGCAACATGCAAGCCATGTGTAAAGGAGCTTGTCATGACTCATGATACCCATATTACTAATAACATTTCAGGAGATATTTTTCTAGTTTAGATCTGTCCATGAGCCTAGCCCACCCCATACACGTGGTAGTTGAACTAAATTCCATGGGCATGAACTGGGATCCGAGTCCATCACAGTCTGTCCAAACAAAGTGTTATTATGCACTGTATTCTTTCCAGTTATATGTTCAAGGTTACTCTTTGTGTTTAGTTTTATATTTGAATTGTGATGCACTTGCTTCTTGAGCCATATTTGACGTATGGCTAAAATACTCTTGCAGGTTACAAACAGAAAGTAAAAGACATTGTGCAGGGTGCTCTGTTTCCCGAGGTTGGTGTTGATAAAAGGACTGGTTCTGCTGGAGGAACTGGAGGACAAGTTGTTGTTCGTGACATCGATCTTTTTTCATACTGCGAGTCATGCTTGCTTCCATTCAGCATACAATGCCATGTTGGGTATGTGCCATCTGGTGGAAGGGTTGTTGGTTTAAGCAAGCTTTCAAGAGTAGCTGATGTCTTCGCCAAGAGGTTTCAAAACCCTCAAAGATTAGCTAATGAAGTCTGCAGTGCATTGCATGCTAGCATACAACCTGCTGGTGTGGCTGTTGCTCTGCAGTGCTGGCACATACCGTTGCCAGAGAACTTGAAATGCAAGAGTTCTCAAGGTTGGATTAGAGCATCACGTTCATCTCGCTCCGGAGTTTTTGAGGGTGAGGACAGCTCTTTTTGGAATGACTTTGTGGCTCTTCTTAAGCTTAGAGGCATAGACACGGAGATGGACAGCCATTCTGCCTTTCTACCTTGGTGCCCCTTAAGGCCTCACGAGGTTCCGCTCTGCAATGGACACGGCAAGAGGATCACAACCAATGGTGCAATTTCACCAAAATCTGGATCCGCTCCCTCTAATATGGTTTCTGCTGTCAGCTCAATGCTCCTATCCCTTGGAGAGGACCCCCTCAGGAAAGAACTTCTGGGCAGTCCTCAGCGTTATGTGCAGTGGCTAATGAGGTTCAGAGCATGTAATCTCGACGTGAAGCTGAATGGTTTCACACTTAACAGTGCCAGTGTATATGAGAGACCAGTTGAAGATGCTACTGATCATCGAGCGATTAGTTCGGAGCTGCATCTGCCATTTTGTGCCCAGTGCGAGCACCACCTCCTACCATTCTATGGAGTAGTGCACATTGGTTATTTTGGCAGCGGAGACGGCGAAGGCATTGATCGCTCCCACTTTCAGGCTCTGGTTCATTTCTACGGGTGCAAGCTTCAAGTTCAGGAAAGGATGACAAGACAGATAGCTGAAGCAGTTTATTCGGTTTCACACCGTGGGGCCATAGTTGTTGTAGAAGCCAACCACATTTGCATGATATCGAGGGGGATAGAGAAAATCAGGAGTAGTACAGCAACAATTGCAGTTTTGGGTCACTTTCTGAACGATTCTTCTGCCAAGGCATCGTTTCTGCAGAACATTATAGATACTGCCGGTCTGGAAGTTTGAAGAATCCCTCACAACATTTAGGTACTGCTGGTCTGGAAGTATGATGAATCCCTTCAATATTTAGATACTGCTGGTCTGGAAGTATACATTTAGAATCTCGGCCAAAAGATACATGAATCTAATTTCAAAAGGCACTGCGACGACAGACCTATATGGGTCTTGAAGTTGTTACCCAGCTATGGCATGGTTGCCATTTTACCAGCCATTGCTCCTGGGGACGACGAGACCTCGTTGTCGTGTGGTGTGGGGTGTTGTGATCTGAAGATGGAACCAGAAGCACCAAATAGAAAGTTTTGGTTCTCCCGTGTTGTACCATTTCATTTTGAACGGCATTTCGAAATTTGTAGCGATCGATATAGGTGCGGCTGTGCTGAGCAAATACAGTGATTGTGTTTTAAGCTGTTCTGGCATGTATTAGCAATTTTGGTGAGATCATTCCTTCCAGCTTGTGTCTTGTGGGCGGCGCTGTTCCCAGATGGCTGGCTTTCTGACGGCTGACGGCTGTTGGGTCTTGCATGTTCAGCTTCCTGTTTTGCGTGTAGATCGGTTGCATGAGCAGTTGGATCTCACCGAGAAGTCGTTCAGCACAGCTACCAGTCTGTTGAACGGTCGTTCCAACGGTGAACTCGTGCGGTTCTGCGTCTTGTCGCCGAGCAAGCAGTTGGATCGTCCCGGTAGGCAAGAAAACAAAATTCTTTCTTTGTAGTAAAGCTATTGGTATAATCTTAATCTCATTATCAGTTCGCTGGAAACGATGATCACGCGTTCCACACGGGGGTGGTTCTCAAGCTTCGTCCAAGTCCAGCCCGAGCGCTGGTGACCGGCCGACTCTGCTTGGACTGGTTGGTGGAACACGCGCGCGATAGTCCTCCCTGGACCCCGGCCAAGCCGGCGCGCGCCCACCAACCGTTCCAAGCGCCAGCTGACTGCCTGCTCGTCACCCCACCGCGCCACGCGCCGGCGGAAAGCAACTGATGCTAGAAGAGCTAGCTCGATCGAGCCGCTCTGCCATCCATGGACGCTCTCAGGCTCTCAGTACGTACGAGCAATGGCGGCGCGCGGCTGCGTGATGATAGCGGTGTGATCCTGACGCTCCGACGGCGACGATCTTTCCGCGATAGAAGATGGATGTGTGGTGCACCCCATCTCTCTCTCAACTCTCGTAATAAGTCACAAGGACACGAGCCCGTTCCCGTTGGTAGCGATGACATGCACTCCAAGGAGTAGAATGGTTGATAAGATTGTCTCATCTTACACATATGTCACGTAATTTAGACATGACAACTGAAGACATGATGTACAATGGGTGTTATTCCTTAATCTTTTCTCTAATCACCAGATTTCCTAAATTTTGGGGTGAGAGAACTGTTGTTAAGAGATGATGATCCTTTAGCTAACAGAAGGCAAGTCTTTCTTTTTTTCATCCAACTCAGTGACATTGTATATGCCTTGATGCACATGCCGTGTGGCCTTGGATGGATGCGGCCGGGTAGTTGCGCAGCTAACAGGAGTGCCCGAAGGCGACTTCTTCGGCAGTAGATGTGAGCGCGCCGTACGCATGCATGGATGGATGGTTAGTTGTGTCTTGGCAGTGTGGCTAGCTAGCAGCTGCAGGTCGCGTCTTCCGCTCAAACTCCCCAACCCGCCAGTATATATACGTACGCGCGTCTTGTACAACACAACGTACCTCCCAGAAACCACATCCCAAACACGACCCGGCCAGCAGCCCTCCACGAAACAAACCAACAGACGTACGACTCGCCGGTGCGTACGAACGAACTCGGCCGATCGGATCGATGGCGCCGGTGAGCAACGCGCCCTTCATGCCGACGGCGGCGTGGGGGGAGGCGACGCTGCGCCCGTCCTTCGTGCGGGACGAGGACGAGCGGCCCAAGGTGGCGCACGACCGCTTCAGCGACGAGGTGCCCGTCATCTCCCTCCACGGCATCGACGGCGCGCGCAGGGCCGAGATCCGGGACACCGTGGCGGCGGCATGCGAGGGCTGGGGCGTCTTCCAGGTCGTCGACCACGGCGTCGACGCCGACCTCGTCGCCGAGATGGCGCGCCTGTCCCGCGACTTCTTCGCGCTGCCGCCCGAGGAGAAGCTCCGCTACGACATGTCCGGCGGCAAGAAGGGCGGCTTCATCGTCTCCAGCCACCTCCAGGTACATGCATGTCACGTAAAATTATATATGCTAGTAGATCACTAGCGAATTAATATCACGAAGTAGAGAATTAAACAAGACGAACGATATGATTGAACGTGCAGGGCGAGACGGTTCAGGACTGGCGGGAGATCGTGACCTACTTCTCGTACCCGGTGAAGGCGCGGGACTACGGGCGGTGGCCGGAGAAGCCGGCGGGGTGGCGGGCGGTGGTGGAGAAGTACAGCGAGCGGCTCATGGGGCTGTCGTGCAAGCTGCTGGGGGTGCTGTCGGAGGCCATGGGCCTGGAGACGGAGGCCCTCTCCAAGGCGTGCGTGGACATGGACCAGAAGGTGGTGGTCAACTTCTACCCCAAGTGCCCGCAGTCCGACCTCACCCTGGGGCTCAAGCGCCACACCGACCCCGGCACCATCACCCTCCTCCTCCAGGACCTCGTCGGCGGCCTCCAGGCCACCCGCGACGGCGGCAAGACATGATCACCGTCCAGCCCATCCCTGGCGCCTTCGTCGTCAACCTCGGCGACCACGGCCACGTACGTCAAGTAACTCGATCATTGTTCCTTCGTGACATATATACTACGAGTATCATCGATCGGTCGGTCAACAATTGTTCATGGTGCAGTACTTGAGCAACGGGAGGTTCAAGAACGCGGACCACCAGGCGGTGGTGAACGGGAATAGCAGCAGGCTGTCCATCGCGACGTTCCAGAACCCGGCGCCGGACGCGAGCGTGTGGCCGCTGGCGGTGAGGGACGGGGAGGACAACATACTGGAGGAGCCCATCACCTTCACCGAGATGTACCGCCGCAAGATGGAGCGCGACCTCGACCTCGCCAAGCGCAAGAAGCAGGCCAAGGCCGAGCAGCTGAAGCAGCAGCTGCAGCAGGAGGCGGTGGTGCCCACCACCAAGTCGCTCAACGAGATTCTTGCCTAGATTCGACGGCCGGCGATTCATTGATGCGTGATAGATATCGTAAATTAAAAAGAGTAATTATACATATATATATTTCCGCGTGTACGTAGCAGGCAGGAACTCGACCTGTAATAACGTGTGTGTGTCGTGCGTGCAACTGAGCTAAGGTCATGGGTTTGCCGTGTGTGCAGAAATTAAGCGTATTTGTACTGGCGACATGGCAATGGCATGCTACGTGGAGTCCATGGCCGCAAGAATCTACGGCGTGCTCTGCTCACTGCTCTGTCGAAGCGCACACATGGCCGTGCCATGCTGCTACCGTCAGCGATCAGACGGCCAGGCGCGTCCTTTCTCGGGCGACGAGACTGTTTGCGGGCGCTGCGAGCGGTCGCCTGATCCATTTTCAGATTAACTTCGAGCTGGATCTCTGAAGATCGACCAGGTGTGCCATCCCTTCTCAGCAAAGCTCGACGGCTCGATGGGGTCCACCCGATCCAATATCTACTCCCTCCGAGTTCGGATTTAATTGACACACATTTTGTTACACATGGATGTATCTAGACATCAAACAAGTATAGATACATCCATATTTGGACAAAATCAAGTCAATTAATTTGGAACGGAGGGAGTAGTTTCTTTGAGAGGATGAAAGCCGACGGTCGTTGCCAGTCGGCGTCATCATTGTCATCCACACCACAAAGTGCAAGTAATTCAAAGTGCACCAGGTGTATTCGACGATCGGTTCCCTACTTGGCTTTACACGCGCTGAGCGAGCTGTGGTTCGCCTCGGTTCCGTAGCAGAGCCGCTCCTATCCGAACCACCCGAAGTCTCCGTAATGCGCGCGCGCGTTTACTTGTTCCTCAGCTCGTGCGGTGAAAATCGTCTGATCTGATTATAATCCAGCCGTGACGGCTACATTCTTTCCGTGCGCACAGGTTCTTCATGTATTCCTACATACACATCTGGATTTTGGACGTGCAGCCTCAGGTCTAAAGTAGTGTACTCACATATAACACAACTAATGCAGGTGATACTTTGGGAAAATATCTAGTGCTACCATCTATATGGGTGCTCCCCGTGCTACCATTGAAAATAATAATTTTAAATGTTACAATTTTTCCAAAAGTATGAGTGTTTATAAGATATGTGTCTACACACTCTAAAATTTTCAGGCGTAAATTCGAAAGGACCATTGAGAAACAAAAAAAGAGAAATCTGGTATGAATAGTGTCACTAGTGTCACAAAAGACAAAAACGGAGAATGACGAATATTTAGCAACAAGAGAGAATGCAGCCTACCCCTGATGCGGTCTCGCGACCCAGGCACCGCTTCTGGGACTGCTCGTCGGAGAGCTCGGATGAGGAACTCGCGTCTCCGATCTCCTCCACGAGATCCCGGTCTTGGGGGTACAGATGTCGGACACCGGAGGAGAGACCAGGTCGGGATCTTCGAAGGGAGAAGAATAAGAAGGCAAACAAGCGAAGGCTAAAGGCTTGGGCGGCGATGGAGCTCACAGTAGCGTCTTATTCACCGGTAAGTGCTAACATACAACCTAAGGTGAACTGTTCTTCAGGTATCCCGGCGATCAAGCTCCCGGTGCTATAGCCCACGACGTTCACGTTGCATGAGGTCCTCGACGCCGCCAACTGGACGGTCGTACAACGCAAGAAGAAGAAGAAGAAAGGGGTGTCAGCAACGGCGAGCGTTTCTTCTTCATCTCGGCCATGTCGGTCACCGGCGTCGAGCGGTGGTGCCGGACCAAAAAAAGCGGATCGTGATCCGATCGGTAAAGTTTTTTCAAATTCAAAAACTCTTTCAGCACTGTCGGTCCCTGGGCACAAGGCCCATGCTGGCCCGAATGGGTGTGTACAATTTGGGTTTGGGCCAAAGGCCCTACCAAGCTCTGTTTCGACTGTACTGACAAAAGGCACAAGGCCCAGATCGACAAATTCATCAGGGGTTTTAGGTTTACGCCGCCTTTACCCTACGAACAATCGATCTCATCGTTTGTCCCCGTCGGCGCCACAGGAACGGCGTAACCTTGCGTCGGACCTCATGGCGGGAATGGGAGCTGCTGGTGGGGGTTACTGTCCTAATGGGGGAGACAACTACGGCAATCAACAATCTGGGAGACAAGGCTTCCAAGGTGGAGGTTTACACGGTGTTCATGATAACCGGGGTTTCAATGCGAGGGATGGAGTGCATGATCGGCAGATGGGTGATACGTCCAAAACGTATCTACTTTCCCGAACACTTTTGCTGTTGTTTTACCTCTAATTTGTGTGTTTTGAATGCAACTAACACGGACTAACGCTGTTTTCAGCAGAATTGCCCTGGTGTCTTGTTTTTGTGCAGAAAGTCAAGTTTCAGGAAAATTCCCGAAAAATATCCCGGAGTTCCTATTTTTCCAGAAGACACACGGAGCCAGAAGATGAGACGGAGGTGGGACACAGGGGCCCCACACCATGGGCCCACGCGGCCAGGGCTGGGCCACGCCGGGGGGTGGTGTGGCCGCCTCGGTCACCACCTCGCGTCCCCCTTTCGACTACTTAATCCTCTTGACCTAAAAACCCGAGGAGGATCGACGCTTTTTTTCAGAAACACTCCAGAGCTCCGCCGCCACCGAAAACCCTATTTCGGGGACCAGAAACTCCGTTCTGGCACCCTGCCGGGACGGGGAATTGGAGGAGATCATCGCCATCATCATCACCGACGCCTCTCCATCAACCATCCATGATTCCCCCATCCATGTGTGAGTAATCTCCGCTGTAGGCTGAAGGGGATGGTAGGGATTGGATGAGATCATTCATGTAATAGATATCAGATTGTTAGGGCATGGTGCCTAGTATCCGTTGTTAGTACTTTATGTCATTTTTGCAACTTGTTATGCTTAATGCTTGACACTTAGGGCCCGAGTGCCATGATTTCAGATCTGAACATGTTATTGAATCATGAGGATAATTATTGCTTTAGATCATATCTGCAAGTTGTTTACACATATAATTGTCCGGAACCCGAGGCCCCAAAGTGACAACAATTGGGATAACCGGAGGGGATGACTGTAATGTGAGGATCACATGTGTTCACGGAGTGTTAATGCTTTGCTCCGGTGCTTTATTAAAATGAGCACCTTAATTACCAGTAGTTTCCCTTCAGGCCCCGCTGCAAATGGGCTGGTAGGACAAAAGATGTTGTGCAAGTTTCTCATTGCGAGCACGTACGACTAAATACGGAACACATGCCTATGATTGATTATTACCTGGATACTTTATTATTATCTACCTGCAATTGCCCTACGCTTGACTATTATATGAATTATCTTATCCATGCATCGCCCGTTCATCTATCCCTATGCCTACAGTATTTTAATCCTGCTGTCTACTTCAATTATTACTGCTGCTTTTATTTTACTGCTGTTATTATTTCACTACTGCTACTGCTATAAAACTGTTGCTACTGATAAACTGTGTCGAGCAAGTCTATTTCCAGGTGCAGCTGAACTGACAATTCATCTGTTAAGACTTATAAATATTATTTGGCTCTCCTTGTGTCGAATCAATAAATTTGGGTTTTACTTCTCTCGAAGACTGTTGCGATCCCCTATACTTGTGGGTCATCAAGACTATTTTCTGGCGCTGTTGCGATCCCCTATACTTGTGGGTCTGGTAATGGTGTTCAGGGTTCACAAGGGTACCCGCAGCAGAATTTCAGGACCTCGGGGCCAAGCAACTTTGAGCGTGGAGAGGGCAGTGGTGCCATGCCTGATCGCAGGACCAACGTTGATCAGCGTGGTATGCAGCAAGGAGAATTCAGAGGTAATTTTGGCACTTATAATGAAGGATTCTACGAGAGAGGAAATAGAAATTTCCAAGGTTACATGAACTACAACAACAATCAGAGATATAGAAATAACCATGGCAACTACGGGAGCTTTGGTCAAGGTCGTGGTGGCGCTCAAGGGAGGGGCCGTGTCAATAGCCAGGGTGGAAGAGTTCTCCCAAATGACAATGAACAAGCCGAGGTAAACAGTAATGCGAGTATGGAACTGGAACCACGGGGGGAGGTGACTGCACAAGTGGCTGTCTATAAGCCAAAAGAGGTGGACAAAACTGATCAACAAAAAAGACACAAGAAGGTGCAAATGTTGTTGTTCCGCAGCAGGCAAAAGCTAAAAATAAACTGGATAAGACCCTTTGTTTCCGATGTGGTTTTACAGGACATATTGGCACTGATTGTACTACAGTTTTATGTGTCTATTGTGATTTGGCTTTCCATGGGCATGATGCCTGTCCTTTGCCGAAAATGAAGAAACCTACAACTACTTTGTATGGGATTGCCAGAGAATGCCTAATGTATTTTAAGGTAGACAAGTCAGATAACCCGCGCCTGAAGAATGAGAGTGGAAAAGTTGGGAGGATTAGAGTGTCGGGTGGAAGTTATCAGCTCCTCAAGTGTTGAAAGAGCTTGACTGGCTTGTTCCTGGAGATCATGCATGGGAGATTTATCCTGCAGGAGATTCAGATTTCAGAGTGGTGTTCCCAACCAAGGCCGATTTATCCAGGTTAAAGAGAATTAAATGTATTGAGGTTGAAGGGATAGAAATTTCTATGCACTTTGAGGACTGGAGTTCTAAGATGTTTGACAAATGGGGCCTATATGATATTTGGGTACGCATCTCTGGCTGCCCTGAAACTCTCTGCCAAGATTACCTCGCCCTTTTTGCAGTAGGCTCGCTGATTGGGGAGGCTAAGGAGATTGATATGAGGGTCACTCGGGAACATAGCATTGTGAGGGCACGAATGGACTGTGCTAACCCGGAAGGGATACCGAGATCGGTTGATTTTTCTTATGATGGGGAAGGTATGGTGTTTTTTTGATATCGAAGCCGAGGACGGCTCCATTGTAGCTGCGGGTGATTTTGTGATGCATGACCCAAATGCAGAGGGTGGAAACAGCGACAAAGATAAGGAGAATCAAGGACAAAAAAAGATGCAGGGAGGGAATTTTGATGATGGCCGTGATACAACCAAGAAAGTAGACGAGAAGGAGAATAAAACACAGGACATGGAGACGGAGGACAAGTCTTCTGAACCCAAGGAACACATTCAGTTTGGGACTGTCACATCTTCATCTCAGCTACCAACACACATGGATTTTGCGTGTCAGTTTGAGCAGCAACCTACGATTCAGTTTGGTTCTATAGATTTCTCACCTTCACCGAATTTGAAGGCTGTTTGCACCTATATGTCAACCCCAAGGCGACTTTGGAGTGACAGAGTGGAGGAGGACGAAGAAAGCTTACCTTCACCCTTAGCTGCTTCTGTTCCTAATCAACATCGGTCAAAATCTCAGCATAACATGGAGACCAGGGGTGTCATCACAGAGAATGCAGCTTTCTCTGCCCCGGAAACAGGAGGCTGGCAAAAGCATTCAGTTGTTAACGTGGCGACGACTACCACACCTGGATCTGTCTCAGTTCTTTCTCCACCTGTGCACATGGTGCGGTCTAAGGAGGAGAAGAGTGGAGAGGTGATGTGCTCGGCTGAGGGTGGCATCGCAGTGTCTTCCCCCTCGTCTCTTCGGTCACCAAGGAAACTAGGAGAGACTGGTTCGGGTTCTTCACCACATACGCCAACTAATAATGCGTACAGTACCTCAGCTTCACCAACTTGTCAAGGGACATGCGTGTTCTTGGGTGGTAGGTTCTCTCAAGAGGAGATCATTGCTTATGGCGGCATATCGGAAGCTCGGGCAAAGGAGGTGCGATCAAGTTCGCGTGTTCGAGCTCAAGCTAATGCTGATGACACACAAATGGCCAGGGCTCAGAAGAGGGCTCAGGACCGTGATGATCTTGGGACACCAGGTACTTCATCCATTTCTAAATTTACAATTGCTTCTTTTTTGGATGACGTAGTTGTTGCCAGAGCTACAAATTTGGGGGTTTCGTTGGGGGCTTCTCCTAATCAAGTTACCGCTTCTATAATTAACATTAAAGAAATTGATTTTAACCGGACTCTTGTAATGCTTAAGAAAAAAGAGGAAGAGACAAAACAACATGATTCATCTTTGGGTAAGAGTGTTCTTCATGAAGCTCTCAAGCTGAGTACTGATTTGGTGGAGAAGGGGCTCTCAGATTCTGAAGGTCACAAGGACCTTGAGGCCCCGGTAGTCAAGAAAAAAATGGTCTATACTAAAAGGAAATATGACCATTCGTCGGTTAGGCATAGCATCCGTTTAAATCTGAAGTCTACATAATGGTGAAAGGAAGTTATTGGAATAGTGGAGGGTTTAGGGATACGGCTAAACACATGGTAGTTTCGGACACAATTAAAGAATTCAAGCTTGACTTCTTTGCCGTTTTGGAAACTGGTAGAGATAATTTCAGTGCACCTTTCCTAAGAAACTTGGCCGGGGGTTTCGATTACATTTGGTACTGTTTACCTCCACAAGGGAGGTCAAGAGGGATTTTAGTTGGTTTTAATGCTCAAACAATTAAGGTCAAAGACATTACTCCTGGGGATAGATGTGTAAAGTTTCATTTAGTTTCTCGTTCTGATAATTTTGAGTGGGTAATGGTGGCCGTTTATGGTGCCGCTCAAGATGCACAAAAGGGTGAATTTTTGGCCGAGCTGGTTCGTATATGTGAAGTTGAAACTCTACCTATTTTGGTGGGAGGAGATTTCAATATAATCAGGAGACAAAGTGAAAAAATAATGATAATTTTAATGACAGATGGCCTTTCATTTTCAATGCAATCATCGAAAGTCTTGACCTAAGAGAAATAGATCTCTCGGGTAGGCAATATACTTGGGCAAACCGCATACCCAATCCTACTTATGAAAAGTTAGATAGAATTTTGACAAGTGTGTCCTGGGAACAGAAATTCCCGTTGGTGAGTGTTAGAGCCTTAACTAGGGCGGGTTCAGATCACACACCGTTGTTTATTGACTCAGGGGAACAAGCTCACTTGGGAAATAAAACACATTTTTCTTTTGAGCTGTCTTGGCTAAAGAAAGAGGGTTTTGCCAAGATGGTGGCTAAAGAGTGGACTTCAGTTTCGGCTGAAAATACGCCAATGGAAATATGGCAAAACAAGATTCGCCATTTATGGGCTTTTCTTCGAGGTTGGGCAAAAAACCTGAGTAGTGTCTATAAGAAAGAGAAAGAAAGACTTCTTAGTCTTATTGATCTACTCGATGTCAAGGCCGAAACTACACCTTTAAATGACAATGAGAGGGAGTCCCTCAAGAGAGCAAATCACGAATTAGCCACTCTAAGAAGAGACGAAGAGGCTAAGTGGGCACAACGAGCAAAAGTTAAACACATTCAGGAAGGGGGCGATAACACCAAATATTTTCATTTAATTGCGAATGGAAAACATAGATGGAAGCGTATCTTTCAGTTAGAGCAAGAGGAAGGAACAATAATAGGGCAAGAAAATATCAAGAATTATATAACAACTTTCTACAAAAAGCTTTTTGGAAATTCGGTTGATCATTCGGTCACACTAGTGGAGACTCGAATTGATGACATTCCCCAAATTTCAAGGGAGGAAAATGAGATTCTTACAGCCGACTTTATAGAAAAGGAGGTGTATGATGCGATCTTGCAAATGGAGAAGAACAAAGCGCCTAGACCAGATGGGTTCCCCGCGGAGTTCTATCAAAAATTCTGGGGTATTATTAAAGTAGACTTGATGAACTTATTTAAAGCTTTTCAGCTTGGTGAGTTGCCGCTTTTCCAACTTAACTATGGTAATATTATTTTACTGCCAAAGAAAGAAAATGCAGTTCAGATTCAACAATACCGACCTATTTGCCTACTCAATGTTAGTTTTAAGATTTTCACTAAGGTGGGAACAAATAGAATCACTGAAGTGGCGCATAAGGTGATTAGACCAACTCAGACTGCTTTTATGCCCGACAGACATATCCTTGAGGGAGTGCTAATTCTTCATGAGACAATCCATGAACTTCATAGGAAGAAAATGGATGGGGTCTTACTAAAAATCGATTTTGAGAAAGCATATGATAAAGTTCAATGGCCTTTTTTACAACAAGTGTTGCGAATGAAGGGGTTTGATCCTAAATGGTGTAAATGGATAGAACATTTTGTCAGCCGAGGGAGTGTGGGTATTAAAGTAAATGATGATCTAGGTCACTATTTTCAAACACAAAAGGGTTTAAGACAGGGTGATCCTTTGTCACCGATTTTGTTCAATATTGTAGCTGATATGCTGGCTATTATGATTGCAAGAGCCAAGGAAGATGGTCAAGTGGATGAACTCATACCTCATTTAGTAGATGGAGGGTATCCATTCTTCAATATGTTGATGACACTATTTTGTTTATGGAACACGACCTTGAAAAGGCGCTTAACATGAAACTTATTCTTTGTATCTTTGAACAATTATCCGGCCTAAAAATAAATTTTCACAAAAGTGAGATCTTTTGTTTTGGCAAAACAAAGGAAGTTGAAGATCAATATAGGTTGCTATTCGGTTGTGAACCTGGGTCCTACCCTTTTAAATATTTGGGTATCCCGATTCATTTCGGCATATTAAAAAATAGTGAGTGGAAAATGATTGAAGATCGTTTTGAGAAGAAGCTCGCAAGTTGGGCTGGCAAATTATTATCTTATGGTGATCGGCTGATTCTGATCAATTCGGTTCTCACAAGCCTACCTATGTTTATGCTATCTTTCTTTGAAGTACCCATAGGGGTTCGGAAAAGACTGGATTATTTTAGGTCTAGATTTTTTTGGCAGAGTGATGGCCATAAACGAAAGTATAGACTAACTAAATGGAATTTAATGTGTAGACCAAAAGATCAAGGAGGCCTTGAGATAGAAGTTCTAGAGATAAAAAATAAAGCTTTACTCAGCAAATGGTTGTTTAAAATTTTGTCTGAAGATGGTGGTGTTTGGCATGAGCTAATTCATAACAAATATTTACATTCAAAATCGTTATCCCAAGTGCAGAGTAAACCAAGTGACTCACCCTTTTGGAAGGGATTAATGAAGGTCAAAGAGGATTTCTTTGAACGGGGTTCTTTTGCGGTAGGGAACGGCGAGACAACTAGGTTCTAGGAGGATACATGGCTCGGGGACAAGCCCCTTGCTACTCAATATCCCTCCCTTTATAACATTGTCTATCGGAAACAAGTTACGGTAGCAGATGTTATGTCACAAGCACCCCCTCCTAATCTAGGTTTCAGAAGGGCGTTGACGGAGGATAAGTGAACAAGATGGCTGCACTTGGTAGATCGACTTATGCGCATTAACCTTACAAATGAAAAAGATGTTTTCAAATGGGGTCTCACTAATACTGGTGTTTTTACGGTTAGATCTTTGTATTTAAATTTCATGAGTGATCATACAAGATTTCTTCGTAAATTCATATGGAAAATGAAAGTACCTCTAAAAATCAAGATTTTTATGTGGTTCTTATATCGGAAGGCGATTCTCACAAAGGATAATTTAGCTAAACGCAACTGGGATGGATTGATACGTCCATTTTGCATCACTATTTTATATCATAATTTACTGCTATTCATCGATATATTTCATATTTAGAAGTGTTACTTATGTTATTTTACCTATTTTGCATGTTTGATGAATAATGGAGAATTGGACACCGGAGTCAGGATTCTGCTGGAAAAAGCACCGTCGAGATGCACTATTTCTGAAGATCAATAAATCGAAGGAGACATATGGAAGTTCCTATTTTACCAGAAGATGGAGGAGGCCAAAAGGGGAGGCTGAGAAGGGCCAGGTGGGCCCTCCTCACCCTGGCGCGGGGGCCCCCAGCCGCCGCCAGGTGGTTTGGGGGCCCTGGCCCACCTCAGCCGTTCCCCCTTCGCGTACTTGACCCCCTCGAACCCTAACACACAGGACGGCCATCGAAATATTCCGCCGCCTCCACGAGGCGGAAAACACCAGAGAGCGAAAAGCTCCCCTGCAGGAAGAAATCTGCCGGGGGAAATTCCCTCCCGGAGGGGGAAATCGTCGCCATCATCACCGTCATCGAGCTGGACTTCATCGGGATCATCATCATCATCATCTCCACCGCCAACACCATCATCACCGCCGCTGCACCCCGTCTCCGCTATAACATCTAGGGCTGAATCTTGTCTATTTCATAGGGGAAACTCTCCCGGTGTTGATTACTCTTGTTATTGATGCTATTGGGTGAAACCATTGGACTAAGGTTTATGTTCAGATTGTTATTCATCATCATATCACCTCTGATCATGTTCCGTATGATGTCTTGTGAGTAGTTCGTTTAGTTCTTGAGGACATGGGAGAAGTCTTGATGTTAGTAGTGAACTATGTTGAGTAATATTTAATGGTTTGATGCTTAAGTTGTGGTGTTATTCTTCTAGTGGTGTCATGTGAACGTCGACTACATGATACTTCACCTTTATGGGCCTAGGGGAATGCATTGTGTATTCGTTTGCCAATTGTGGGGTTGCCGGAGTGACAGAAACCTGAACACCCGTTGGTATATCGATGCATGAGGGATAGCAGGATCTCAAAGTTTAAGGCTGTGGTTAGTTTATCTTAATTACTTTCTTGTATTTGCGGATGCTTGCAAGGGGTATAATCACAAGTATGTATTAGTCCTAGGAAGGGCGGTGCATTAGCATAGGTTCACCCACACAACACTTATCAAAACAATGAAGATTAATCAACTATATGAAGCGAAAGCACTTGACAATATTCCCGTGTGTCCTCAAGAACGTTTGGTCATTATAAGTACAACAACCGGCTTGTCCTTTGCTGTAGAAAGGATTGGGCCACTCGCTGCAACTATTATTACTGCATTTTATTTACTTGTACTTTATTTATCTGTCATATCAAAAACTCCTAAAAACTTGTCTGAGAGCATTTACAGTGAATCCTTCATCAAAACCGCTTGTCAACACCTTCTGCTCCTCGTTGGGTTCGACACTCTTATTTATCGAAAGTACTACGATACACCCCCTATACTTGTGGGTTATCAAGACTATTTTCTGGCGCCGTTGCCGGGGAGTGTAGCGCTATTGGTAAGTGGAATTGGTAAGGGAAACATTTATTGTACGTGCTGTTTTTATTTTTGCCTGCTGCTATATCTCATTATGGAGGGGTCTTCTCTTGAATTCCTATTTGGGAAAACAACTACCACTGCTAAGGTAGTAGAGGAGGCGCCAGATGAGCAGGTAATACCGTTCAAAATTCCTATGAAAATTGTTGAACGTGTCACAAATAACCGCTATGCAGGAGATGGAACTGTCCATCCTGGAGATCATTTGTTATTTCTGCATGAATTGTGCGAGTTATTTAAGTGTGCAGGTATCTCGATGGGAGAAGTTAAGAAGAAATTATTCTCTCTATCACTGTCTGGTAAAGCTGCACATTGGTATAAACTGCTGAAGAATGGGTATTCTCTTGGATGGGAGGAAATTGTACCTCTCTTTTACTCCAAATTCTATCCTCCAAGTGAGATTCATAAGGATCGGAACCTCATATATAACTTCTGGCCCTATGATGGAGAGAGTATCGCTCAAGCGTGGGGGAGATTGAAGGCATTAATGCTCAAATGTCCCATTCATGAGCTTCCTGGTAATATTGTTATTGATAACTTTTATGCAAGACTCTCCTTTCAAGATAAAACTCTATTGGATACCACTTGTGCTGGATCGTTCACTCGTAATAAAGAAGAGTTTAAGTGGGACCTTCTTGATCGGATTCAGGAGAACACTGAAGGATGGGAGAATGACAAAGGTAGGGAGTCAGGTATAACTATGACTTTGAGTGTGTTAAAAATTTATGGATACTGATGATTATCGCAAAATTAGCACTACTTATGGTCTTGACTCTCAAATTGTTGCAAACTTTTATAAAGCCTTTGCTTCCTATTTCGGTTTGCCGAAGGAGGGTTTTAAAAATTATCATGAACCATATAAAGATGAATCTGTTTCTCATATATCTAAAGGTGTTGAGGTTAATGTTGCTGATCGCATTATTCCAGAACCTTATATTGAAAAAGTTCCTTTTCCTAATAAGATTAAGGAACATACTATCATAACTGGTGTTGTTAGTAAAAGTAATAAGAAAACTACCAAACCTGATGAGCAAATAACTGTTGAACCTGTTGTAGCATTGGTTAAAGATCTTGTCACTGAAAATTTAGAAGATAGACACATTATCTTTTGTGAGGATGCTTCTAATATTGTCTCACATCCTAAAAGTTCTAGGAAGTCTAGTGTTCCTGTGCTTTCTGTTAGGATAGGTGATCATTGCTATTATGGTTTATGTGATATTGGTGCAAGTTCTAGTGCTATTCCTTATGAGCTTTACAGGGAAATTATGCACGAAATTGCTCCTTGTAAACTTGAAGAGATTGATGTGGTTATTCAGCTTGCTAATAGGGAAACTATCTCTCCAATTGGTATCATTAGAGATGTCGAAGTCCTTTGTGGTAAGACTAAATACCCTGCTGATTTTCTTGTACTTGGGTCGGCTGCCAATGATAGTTGTCCTATTATTTTTGGTAGACCTTTTCTGAATACTTGTGGTGCTGTTATAGACTGTAAGAAAGAGAAAATCTTTACTAAATTTGCTGGTGAATCTTATGAATTCAATTTCTCTAAATTTGCTAAAGCACCTTATGAAACTGAATTGCCTAGTGAGGATTTTGAAATTGCTCAACTTGCATCTATTGTTCTTGCTCCTAACAATGCTTTGCAGCAACATATGGAGAATCATGAAAGTGAGAACTTCAGGGAAGAAAGGAATGAGCTTGATGAAGTATTCCTTCGTCAACCTATGCTCAAACACAATTTACCTGTGGAAGATTTGGGTACCACAATGCCACCCAAGGAGGATCCTGTTTTTGATTTGAAACCTCTGCCTGATAATCTTAAATATGCTTATATTGATGATAAGAAAATATATCCTGTTATTATCAGCTCTAAACTTTCAGGTACAGAGGAGGAAAGGTTATTGGGAGTGTTGAGGAAACACCGCGGAGCTATGGGATATACTCTTGATGACCTGAAGGGAATTTCTCCTACTATATGTCAGCACGCCATCAACATGGAACCTGATGCAAAGCCTGTTGTTGAGCATCAGCGTCGTTTAATACCCAAGATGAAAGAAGTGGTAAGAAATGAGGTATTAAAACTTCTTGAAGCTGGTATTATTTATCCTATTGCTGATAGTAGATGGGTAAGTCCTGTGCATTGTGTTCCTAAGAAAGGAGGAATTACCGTTGTTCCTAATGAAAATGATGAACTAATTCCTCAAAGAGTAGTAGTTGGTTATAGGATGTGCATTGATTTTAGAAAGGTTAACAAAGTAACTAAGAAAGATCATTATCCTTTGCCTTTTATTGATCAAATGCTTGAGAGGTTGTCCAAGAAAACTCACTTTTGTTTCCTTGATGGGTATTCTGGGTTTTCTCAAATTGCTGTGAGAGCGCAAGATCAAGAGAAAACTACTTTTACTTGTCCTTATGGAACTTATGCTTATAGACGTATGCCTTTTGGTTTATGTAATGCTCCTGCTACTTTTCAAAGATGCATGTCTGCTATTTTTCATGGCTTTTGTGAGGAAATTGTGGAAGTCTTCATGGACGATTTCTCCGTCTATGGAACTTCCTTTGATAATTGTTTGCACAACCTTGACAAAGTTTTGCAGAGATGTGAAGAAACTAGCCTTGTTCTTAATTGGGAGAAATGCCACTTTATGGTTAATGAAGGAATTGTTCTTGGACATAAAATTTCTGAAAGAGGTATTGAAGTTGATCGAGCTAAAGTGGAGGCAATTGAAAAGATGCCTTGTCCCAAAGATGTTAAAGGTATTCGTAGTATTCTTGGTCATGCTGGTTTTTATAGGAGGTTTATTAAAGATTTCTCTAAAATTTCCAAGCCTCTTACTAATCTTCTTCAAAAAGATGTACCTTTGTTTTTGATGATGATTGTAAGGAAGCTTTTGAAACTTTGAAAAAGGCTTTAATCACCGCTCCTGTAGTTGAACCACCTGATTGGAATTTACCTTTTGAAATTATGTGTGATGCTAGTGATTATGCTGTAGGCGCTGTTCTTGGGCAGCGAGTAGATAAAAAGTTAAATGTTATTCATTATGCTAGTAAAACTCTTGATTCTGCTCAAAAGAATTATGCCACTACTGAAAAAGAATTTCTAGCTGTAGTTTTTGCTTGTGACAAATTTCGACCCTACATAGTTGATTCGAAAGTCACTATTCATACTGATCATGCTGCAATTAGATACCTTATGGAAAAGAAAGATGCTAAGCCAAGGCTTATTAGATGGGTACTTCTTTTGCAAGAATTTGATTTGCATATCATAGATAGAAAAGGTGCTGAAAATCCTGTTGCTGATAATTTGTCTAGATTGGAAAGCATTCCTTATGATCCTATTCCTGTTAATGATAGCTTTCCAAATGAACAATTGGCTGCAATAAGTGTAAGTTCGCGAGATAGTCCTTGGTATGCTGATTATGCTAACTTTATTGTTTCCAAGTACTTGCCTCCAACCTTTTCAGCTCAGCAAAGAAGGAAATTCTTTTATGACTTGCGGCATTACTTTTGGGATGACCCACACTTATATAAAGAAGGAGTCGATGGTATTATGCGAAGATGTGTTCCTGAATATGAACAACAGGAAATACTGAGGAAATGCCATGGAAGTGCTTATGGAGGGCATCACGCTGGAGATAGAACTGCGCAGAAAGTTCTACAATCAGGTTTTTATTGGCCTACCCTCTTTAAGGATGCAAGAAAGTTTATTTTATCTTGTGATGAATGTCAAAGGGTTGGTAATATCTCTAGACGCAATGAAATGCCTATGAGTTATTCTCTTGTTATTGAACCATTTGATTGTTGGGGATTCGACTTCATGGGTCCTTTTCCTTCTTCACAAGGTAATACTCATATACTTGTTGCTGTTGATTATGTCACTAAATGGGTAGAAGCTATACCTACTAAAAGTGCTGATGGTGAGACCTCTTTAAAAATGCTTCAAGATGTCATTTTTCCTAGGTTTGGTGTACCTAGATATCTTATGACTGATGGAGGTTCTCATTTTATCCATGGTGGTTTTAGAAAGACTCTTGCTAAATATGGTGTTAATCATAGAATTGCTTCAGCCTATCATCCTCAAACTAGTGGACAAGTAGAATTGTCAAATAGGGAGATTAAATCTATCTTGCAAAAGACTGTTAATAAATCTAGAAAAAATTGGGCTAGTAAGTTAAATGATGCTTTATGGGCTTATAGAACTGCTTATA
Source organism: Poa pratensis (assembly GCA_947311845.1). Classification (NCBI taxonomy): domain Eukaryota; kingdom Viridiplantae; phylum Streptophyta; class Magnoliopsida; order Poales; family Poaceae; genus Poa; species Poa pratensis. Next base: position 8,883,125 of record CAMZMU010000050.1, read on the forward strand.
AGAACCCCATGGGCATGTCTCCTTATAAAATGGTTTATGGTAAAGCTTGTCACTTGCCTTTAGAATTAGAACACAAAGCTTATTGGGCAGTGAGAGAACTTAATAGAGATTTTAAACTTGCCGGTGAGAAAAGGTTGTTGCATTTAAGTTCTTTAGATGAATGGAGAAGTGAGGCTTATGAAAATGCTAGACTCTTTAAAGAAAAAGTTAAGAGATGGCATGATAGGAGAATTCTTAAAAGAGAATTTAATGTTGGTGAGAAAGTTCTATTGTATAGGTCTCGTCTCAGATTTTTTGCAGGAAAGTTACTCTCAAAATGGGAAGGACCATTTGTTATTGTGGAGGTGTATCGTTCAGGTGCAATAAAAATTGCTTCATTGAAAGATAACTCTACACAAGTGGTAAATGGTCAAAGACTCAAGCATTATATTTCTGGAGATTCTATTAATGAAGAGGTTGATACAATTAAAGTGGTGACTCCGGAAACTTTCATTGAAGAACATTTTTCTGGGACTGCAGAATTCGATTCGAATAGGTAACAGTTTCGGTAAGAAAAGTTTCGCGAATAACTTTCTAGAAGATATTTTCGTCGTTTTTATTAAATATGGAAAAATAAGAGACCGAACCGGATGGGAGACGGCACCCGTGGTGCCCAAACCATAGGTCGGCGCGGTGGGCCCCCCCCGCGCCGCCTGGTGGTTTGAGCACCCCGGAGCTCGTCTCCGATCAGGTTTCCTCCTGTACCTTCCTTATGTTGTAAAACTTTTTGCTATATAACTCACCCGAACCCCCGAGGTTCGTATCTCGCCTTTTCATCGTGTTTCGTTTCGAGCTGTTTCTGTCCAGATATTGTTTTCAGATCTAGAGCTGCCATGTCTTCATCGAAGCCTCCAAAGGACAGTTTCTTTGTGAACGTCGTCACCCCATACATGGATGAGCTGAAGATGCATCCCAAGGAGTCGCAGATGGTTGATGGAAAGCTGCGACGGAAGACGTGCGAGGACCCAAAGGAGAAGGGAGCCTGGAAGCCAGGATGGAGAAGCTGGAGCAAGAGGTCTTCACATACAAAAAGCTGGCGGAACGTGAAGTGGGAGTCTTCCACTCAATGGTGTCCGCGCTGGTCGCTGAACATAAGAAGGAGACTGCACAACTCTGGGAAGACATATTTCACCTCATCAACACCACCAACAAACTGCAGGCGCAACTCTATGATGTCCAGAATCAAAACTGTGAGTATGAAACTCGGTTTAAAAACATAAGCGCTGCTGCTAGTTTCAGGATAATCGAAACCAAGTCGTCCTTTGTTGATGGGAAACCCCTTCCCTGGAAGTCTGATGATGAGGACAATTCACCACCACCACCGAAGGAGTAATTCATCATAAGTATTGGCATCCCCTTGGTTTGTTCCAAGCTTGGGGGAGTGCCGCGGTATCACATCATTATCTTTACCTTTTACTTTTCCATAAAGTCATATCGTGAGTAGGGAAGTTATCTTATATGATGGTTTGCAATGTGGAAGTATCTCTCTTTTAGTTGGTTATCTATGTATCCCTTGGTGTGAGTTGCCGTTATGAAATATTAATGAGAAGTTTTATCATTTACTTTCTGCATACTTTATTTTAGCTTGCAATTCTCTTTCATATTGATAACCTTGTTGTTAGTATAGGGATCACTTTTTAGAGCACCAAGTTAATCTTTTTGGTTTTGGCAAACTTAGCATTGGTCAGTAGTAGACAATACTTTGAGACTTAAGTAGAGAGAGGGAGTGCATGCAAATATATTATTCCATGATCTTTCTTTCTTTGTAGCTCATAAGCTTAGTATTCTTAAGTTAAACTATTTGTGCTTCTAAGGAAGATTGCATGATTATTCTTATCACTTGTATAATTGTTTGTATCCCTCAACTCTTATGCTTGCTACATAACCTTGCTAGCCAAAGACCTGTATCGAGAGGGAATGCTTCTCATACATCCAAACCTTGAGCCAAACCATTGCCATTCGAGTCCACCATAACTTCCTACTATATGGTATTTTGCGCCATTCCAAGTAAATACTTCATGTGCTACCTTTAAATTATTCAAAACTTATTACTCCTAGTTTTGTGTCACTGTTTATTAGCTCATGAGGGTTCTGTAGAGTTTCTCTAGCACTTTTGTCAAACAGACTTTCACCAATGGACTAGTGGCATATACACCGCTTATCCAACAATTTGCAAAAAGAGCTGGCAAATGGGGTGCCCAGTCCCAATTAACTACAACTTTCATTAATAATTCTCTTCACATGTTTTGCCCTGATTTATCAGTAAGCAACTTAATTTGCAAATAGACACTCCTCCATGGTATGTGAATGTTGGAAGGCACCCGAGGATTCGGTTAGCCATGGCTTGTGTAAGCAAAAGGTTGGGAGGAGTGTCAACTATAAAGAAACTAAAATACATGTGTAAACAAAAGAGAAGAGGGATGATCTACCTTGCTGGTAGAGATAACGTCCTTCATGGGAGCCGCTCTTGAAAGTCTGGTTGACAAGGGGTTAGTGTTCACTTTACTACGATTCGTTGACAACGACATACATAGCTCAAACAACTATTTTCATACTCTCTATATGCTTTGCAAAACTTAAAAGCTCTAGCACATGATTTAATCCCTGCTTCCCTCTGCGAAGGGCCTATCTTTTACATTATTGTTGAGTCAGTAAACCCATTCCTCTCTATCTCAAGCAAGCATTTGAGTTGTTGAGATCCAATTAGTTATATGTGTTGATACTTCTAATCATATCTCTCATTTCCTTGTTTCGCACAATAGCTTTTATCCGAATGAATATAACTTTGAAAGTTATCAATGACTGTAAGGAGACTGTTATGATTAAGGCATGTAAGTTCTGCTATATAAGCTCTGATATAAAGACTCTTCTCGAAAGATAAGTATGATCTGTTAATTGTTCTCTGACCAAGAGTTTAAGTTTGCCTTCACCAATCATGGTTCTCTTTATGCACTTCATCGTGGTTCCCTTTACTTATTTCAAGTTAGATTATATGAAGGGAAGTTGCTGTCTAGAATGACTTGTGTATCAATGAATGTGATGCTTCTTGTCCGTATTTTATTTATCGACACTTTGCTCCATAAACTTGTGGTCATGTTTACTGAGCTCAGTTTTCGCTTGGGGACAAGCGAGGTCTAAGCTTGGGGGGGTTGATACGTCCATTTTGCATCACTATTTTATATCATAATTTACTGCTATTCATCGATATATTTCATATTTAGAAGTGTTACTTATGTTATTTTACCTATTTTGCATGTTTGATGAATAATGGAGAATTGGACACCGGAGTCAGGATTCTGCTGGAAAAAGCACCGTCGAGATGCACTATTTCTGAAGATCAATAAATCGAAGGAGACATATGGAAGTTCCTATTTTACCAGAAGATGGAGGAGGCCAAAAGGGGAGCTGAGAAGGGCCAAGGTGGGCCCTCCTCACCTGCGGCGGGGGCCCCCCAGCCGCGCCGCCAGGTGGTTTGGGGGCCCTGGCCCACCTCAGCCGTTCCCCCTTCGCGTACTTGACCCCCTCGAACCCTAACACACAGAGGACGGCCATCGAAATATTCCGCCGCCTCCACGAGGCGGAAAACACCAGAGAGCGAAAAGCTCCCCTGCAGGAAGAAATCTGCCGGGGGAAATTCCCTCCCGGAGGGGGAAATCGTCGCCATCATCACCGTCATCGAGCTGGACTTCATCGGGATCATCATCATCATCATCTCCACCGCCAACACCATCATCACCGCCGCTGCACCCCGTCTCCGCTATAACATCTAGGGCTGAATCTTGTCTATTTCATAGGGGAAACTCTCCCGGTGTTGATTACTCTTGTTATTGATGCTATTGGGTGAAACCATTGGACTAAGGTTTATGTTCAGATTGTTATTCATCATCATATCACCTCTGATCATGTTCCGTATGATGTCTTGTGAGTAGTTCGTTTAGTTCTTGAGGACATGGGAGAAGTCTTGATGTTAGTAGTGAACTATGTTGAGTAATATTTAATGGTTTGATGCTTAAGTTGTGGTGTTATTCTTCTAGTGGTGTCATGTGAACGTCGACTACATGATACTTCACCTTTATGGGCCTAGGGGAATGCATTGTGTATTCGTTTGCCAATTGTGGGGTTGCCGGAGTGACAGAAACCTGAACACCCGTTGGTATATCGATGCATGAGGGATAGCAGGATCTCAAAGTTTAAGGCTGTGGTTAGTTTATCTTAATTACTTTCTTGTATTTGCGGATGCTTGCAAGGGGTATAATCACAAGTATGTATTAGTCCTAGGAAGGGCGGTGCATTAGCATAGGTTCACCCACACAACACTTATCAAAACAATGAAGATTAATCAACTATATGAAGCGAAAGCACTTGACAATATTCCCGTGTGTCCTCAAGAACGTTTGGTCATTATAAGTACAACAACCGGCTTGTCCTTTGCTGTAGAAAGGATTGGGCCACTCGCTGCAACTATTATTACTGCATTTTATTTACTTGTACTTTATTTATCTGTCATATCAAAAACTCCTAAAAACTTGTCTGTGAGCATTTACAGTGAATCCTTCATCAAAACCGCTTGTCAACACCTTCTGCTCCTCGTTGGGTTCGACACTCTTATTTATCGAAAGTACTACGATACACCCCCTATACTTGTGGGATCATGGATGCAAAAAATGTTGTTTTTGTGACCAAGATGAAACAATCCAACATTTATTCTTCTCTTGTCCTTGCAAAAATGACTTGGCGCATTGTGCATATGGCTTTTAATATTAAACTACCAAATGACATAAGGAATTTGTTTGGCAATTGGTTAAGGGGAGTATCTAAAAAGAGAAGGTTAAAATCCGAGTTGGTGTTTGTGTCTTGCTTTGGCCTTGTGGAATATCCGCAATGACTATATTTTTAACAAGCAAAGAAAACTACTTTTATCAGCTTATCCCGATGGTTACTCACTGGATCCGTACGTGGTCTTACCTACTATCAACGGAGAAGCGAGCACGATGGATTTGGGTGCAGCCGCCTGGAATCGGTCGCCTCAGATCTATTTTCCCAGTTCAGTTGGCGTTCTGATTTGAGGATAACATGTTGATGCATAGTCACTCCCTGTTGTCCTTCTTTTTAAGTGGTTGATGCATTTTGCCACTTTGTGTGATCCTTGATGTATTTCGGATATAAGGATAACTGAAACTTATTATTAATAAAAATAAAAGCCGCATGCATCAATCGATGCAGAGGCTGGGGCTCCCCCTTTTTCTAAGAAAAACAAAAGACAAAAACAGAAAAAAAACACTATTCATGCTACATTTGTCTTTTTGTTTCTCAAACTCCTTTCGAATTTGGATTTGAAAATTTGAGAGGTTATAGACACATATCTTGTGAACAATCTCATTTTTTTGTAGAATTTTTTGAAACATTTAAAATTATATTTCCATGTTAGCACAGGAACACACAAATTGGTGGTGGCACTAGATATTCTCTGGTGATACTTTGCTACTTGGGTTTTTAAGACCATAGTGCCGCGTCGATCTCCGCTAGGAAAGTAGGGTGCAGGTGCAGTGAACGACAAGAAGTGTGGAGGCCATAGCACCTCAGCGCCACCCGAGACCAGCGCCATGCCCCTTCGAGCTCCGGCTGCAGGCAAAGAGAGGCATGTCGAGCCCAGATCGGGCTCGCGGGGCCGCCCTAGCTCAGATCGGAGCGCAGCCGCCCCCACCTTGTTACCGCATCTGCCCCATCGCCAGACCACTGCAATGCCGCGTGTCCCCGCCACCATCGAGTCCCCGCGCCCCCACCGCACCTCCGTGCCACCGAGCAC